>VZTY01028901.1:106979-193446 GCA_013400935.1 Turnix velox
CCTTTTCCTTTTCCTTTTTTTTTTTTTTCTTTTTTTTTAACTGTGTCTCTTCTATGTGAAACCTGCAAAGAAAATGTCATTTTAACACTGTATTTACTGGATATCAAACAGTATTTCATAGAATCGTTTGAATTGGAAAGGACCTAGTCCAGTTCCTTTCCTGTGCTCAGAGACATCTTTCACTAGATCAGTGACTGCTCCAAGCCTCATCTAACTTGGCTGTGAATGCTTCCAGGTATGGGGCACTCAACTCTCAGCAACCTATCCCAGTGTCTCACTCCTCTCATCATAAAAAAACTTCTTCATTATGTCCAATCTAAACTTACCATCTTTCAGTTTAACTCTGTTGCACCTTACTTTGTCACTGCAGGCTCTCTGTCTTTCTTGCCTGACTGATTGTATATATTGTAAGACTGCAATAAAGTCTCCCCAGATTCTCCTTTTCTCTAGCCTGAACAACCACAATTGTCTTAGCCTTTCTTCACTGGAGGGGTATTCTGACCGTTTTTGCAGCCCTTCTCTGGACTCCACTCCAGCAGTTCCATGTCTGTCTTGTACTGGATGTCCCAGAGCAGTAACCAGATGAGGTGTCTCATAAAAGTGGAGTAGGGAATAGCCATCTTCCCTCAACCTGCTGGCTCTGCTTCTGTTTATGCAGCCCAGGGTCTGATTTGCTTTCTGGTGTGCAGGAGCACATTGCCAGCTCAAGTTCATTTTTTCATCCACCAGTACTTTAATTCCTTCTCCACAGGGCTGCTCTCAATCCATTCATCTCCCAGTCTGTAACAATAACTAGAAATTACCTTGACACAAGTACAGGACCTTGCACTTGGACTTTTTGAATGCTGAGGTTCACATGAGTCCACCTTTCACACCTGTCAGGGTTCCTCTGAATGATGTCTTTTCCCTCGAACAAAGCAATGTCACCACTCATCTTGGTGTAATCTTCAAGCCTGCTAAGGATTTACCTGTTACACTTGAGGAAGAATTTAAGTAATATTGATCTGAGCATGGACCTAGAGGGACCATTTATTACTGGTTTCCATTTGGACATTGAGACATTGACTGCAAATCTTTGGACATGACCACCCAGCCAGCATCTAACAGGCCATCTGTCAAACTCTCTGATTTGAAGTTAAGCATGTTGCGTGGGACCATATCAAAGCCTTTACAGAAGTCCAGGTAGATGACATCCATAGCTCTTTCTTTGTCCATGGGTACAGTCACTGCACTATAGAAGGTCACTAGATTAATCAGGTGTGACATGCTTATGGTGAAGCCAAGTTGTCTGTCTCTGCTTCCCTCTCTCCCATACGTTTCAACAGATCTTAGAGGAGGGTCTCTTCCATGATCTGAACATAGATTATTTGATACTGAGTTATTTGCAAAATTAAAAACTAAGTTGTGGGTAAAAGAGCTTAGTGCAAAAATGTAAGATGGAGAAGAATTAAGCTCTAAAATAAATTGTAGCACAGCTACTGAAAGCTTACTAAGTTTGTTTCCAAGGCATGTTTTTGAACTTGGTTTAGCATCTTTAATGACCTTGATGTGGGCAGGACTGTGCTGATAGAGCTTAGTGGTAATGCAAAGTTAGGAAATGTGATGAACACACAAAAAAACCCTTTGTGCATTTGATGCGTGCTAATAACAGAATTGCTATTTTCTCCTTTGTAAGTGATGAAGAAGTAGTAAAACTGGAGACTAGTACCTAATCACATACCATCTTACAAAATGATTTGTTTCATGTGGCCTTCATGTAGAAGGCTTCTCCTAGGACATGAGATTACATCTTCCTTGAAAGTTTGGTGGGACAATGGTGTTGCCTAATTCTGTCCTTAATCTAGAAACTGATGTGTTATATTATATTTGAAAATGTTAAATAGTTTGACTGAGAGAGATGTTTAATGTTTTTTTCTTTGTAAGAAGGCATGTCTATAAATTCAAGAATAGCATACTTAGGAATTTCTGCTTCCTATAGAAATGTACCGACTGGTCCTGGGAATCATGACTGCATTGACTCAGCTTGATGCTGTAGTGTGAAGGTAATGAGGGAATGGAGTTTGTGATTCCATCTGAGTGACAAGACTGCAATTGAGAACTAGTTTAATTGAAAGCAGGAGTTTGTTTTCCTGTGTGATTGTACTTGGCTTTTGGAGATTTGGAAAATGGAGACCTGTATGCTGTGCTTTCAGAGAATGAAAGGTCACCTTGAAATTGAAGTGAGATGTTCATGTTTCTAGGAGGTAATCCAGTATTAGCTAGACCCGTATGCAGGAAATTTAAATGTCTGATACATGTCTGCTTAGGCTGGATACCATCTGACAGTCCAACACCTGAAAGTTAATTTTTTTAAAGAACTTTCTGGGCTTTGGTCCACACTTGGAGAAATACGAGGTTATTTTAAAGTTTAAATGTTTGAGTCAGGACTTTCATGGCCAGTTCTTTAAGCACGCTGGGAAAAGTGCTGGGTAACAGCTTCAGGTCTTCTGTGGAAAACCTGATTTTTTTATATGCCATTATGACTGTCACCTGAGATGATTACAAGTGTTCTGATTACTACTATAGAATTTGAAGTTCATCGTGTGTGTTGAAATCCAGATCAGAAGAGTGTATCCAATTGGAAATTTAGTATTTGAGGATGCATGTAAATATTTTAAGCTGCTGAACATTTGCATATTTTAAATGACAGATCTGTGCTTTTCAGCTTCACTGAGACCTTATGTAAGTTATAGCAGGTTAAAATGCAAAGCAAATTTAAAAGGAAAAAAGAAAGGTAGAAATTCCCTGTTTATTTAGTTTTGTTGTTAAAATCTGCTAGTCACCTTGTAATGGTGTGAGCATTGCCCTGTGTCTGGATCTACTGACTCCTGCTCTCCCTCCCTGCCCCCAGTTCCCAGGAATGTCTTAGAGACTTTCCATTTTTACCAAATTAATTAATTATCTTGCCTTATGCAAGTAAAGAGATTAGTTGCTCCAGTAGGAAAGGTTTATAACACAGTCTTCATGGAACCGAATTGTTAATATTGCATCCATACTGCAAGACTGCTTGTTAGTTGTTTTAGGACTTGGGGAATAATTTTCTGTTCTAAATACTCATGTTTAGTGGCAGTAAAATATTTCTACTCCTCTTGTTATTTTAACAATGAGAACACTTGGAATTAATACTACTTTATTGTTAGATTCTTAAGACTTTTTCCTGGTAGAGTTATGAGCTACCCATTTTAGTATGCCCTTAGTGTGTGTTAGACAAGAATAACAGTGTAACCAAATAAAGGTAAATTGCAAGTAAGAAATTCACAACAATGTGAAGGTTAAGTTTACGTAATAAACATGTATTTGTTGTTAGCAACATGACAGTTCTTCATTAGGGGAAATAAGAAGAGACCTGTCTGAATTGAAATCAGACTGCTGTATTTTAAAGCTTAAGCTAAAAAACAAGCATTGATTTTCTGGGTGAAGTAATTCCATGTTATACCATCTTTATTAATAGTGTTTTTTGTTGTTGAGACTAAAGAAATTGTTGTCCATATTTGACATTAAATGCAGACAAATCTTCTTTTAGTCTGTGTTTTGTCTAATATGTAAAGTAGATAACATTTTCTTTAGCAGAATTCCTAATAGTGATCTGTGTTTTTAGCCTTTTTACTGCATTTTTTGGCATTAACAAGTCAGTAACAAGCTGGGGTGAATACAAGGTTTTGATTCAGAAAGATAATGCAGGGAAAAAAAATTGTTTGTTTTGTCTGCTTTGAAATGCCACTGTATTATATTCCTGTCTTTTCTCTGTCAGAATCGAAGGCAAAATGTTTCAATTCCCGTTTCTTACAGCAGTCCTCAGTAAAGCAGACATGCCAGCATGTGTATAAGCAGCTCTGGTAAGCTGTATAGATATATACATGGGCTCTAGTTGCTCCTTTGACAGAAGAAGATGAGCTCTTTTAAGATTAAAATATAGGCATTGTCTCAGTATTTCTTAGAAGGAAAAAAATTCTGACAGATGCATCGTCAGCATGAATGCAGACAGCATGTCATTGTGGGGAGTGCAGATGCATTCTGATGTTACCTGTGGTAAACTGCTAGCCTAGAATCAGCCTTCAGGACCTGTGGACATTGAGATACGTTAGCTTTCTTATAAGGCCTTTTTTGCATTCTGACATTTATGTGCAAGTTGATGATAATATTAATAACTATTTCTCCAGTAGAATAAGAAGTGAAAGATGATGCATTATTGCTCTAATATATGAATGTCTATTTGAGGATCATGGTAGTTTGTAGGTATTGTTAATTTTGTGCCTTCATGCACTGATTATTCTTCATCATTCAGACTGATAATGTTGAAGTGTTAATACACAAAACCTAAGCTGTTATGCTCCATAGACCACGAAGAACTTTAACATTGGTGAACTTTTAGTGACCGTTTTTCTTCCAGTTGAAGGTGTTTGAATGGCCATGTTTTTAGTATTCCAAGAAGAAATTATATTAGTTGGCAATGCATATTATGGATTCTCTTCACAGTTTTTTCACAGAAGTCTTGAAACTAATTTATGGAGATGAACAACATTCCTTGCACTTCTTTAGTGTCAACAATTTCACAAGTGTTTTTTTTTAGAAAGTACTATAGCATTCCATTTGAAGCCGTTAAGTGCTTTGTGTATGTTTTAAGATTAATTTTCTTATTTATCAGTCACAGTAGTTTTGATTTCCTGCATAACACAGGTCTTTCATTTTTAGATATCTTTCTTTTGGTACCCTTGGTGAAGGATGATCAGGTGGGAGAATACTTAAGTAAACTGAACATACCGAAGTCCATGGGCTCTGATGGAACGTACCCACTGGTGCTGAGGGAACTGGCAGATAGAGGAAAAGGCTGACACAAATTTTGTGGAGTCCTACAAGGACAAGCACAAAGTCCTGCACCTGGGGAGGAGGAACAGCCTCACATGTACCACTGCAGAGTGTAGTCTGGTCAGCTGAAAAGCAGTTTTACAGAAAAGGCCCTAAGGGTTCAGGTGGTCACCAAGCTGACCATGAACTAGGTATGTGTCCTTGCAGCAAACAAGACCAATAGTATCCTGGGCTAGAAGAGGAGGAGTGTTGCCAGCAAGTCAAGGGAGGTGATCTTTCCTCTCTGCTCAGCACCAGTGAGGCAACAGCTGGGTCCAGTTCTGGACTTCCCATTATAAAAGACTTATGGATGTATTTGTGAGAGTGCCACAGGGATTGTAAAGTGACTGATACTCCTCTTTTGTGAGGGAAGACTGAGAGTTGGGACTGTTCAGCCTGGAGAAGACAAGACTCATGGGTTTCTTATTAATGTGTTGAAATACCTGAAGAGAGGATGCAAAGAAGACAGAGCCAGGCTCTTGTCAGAGGTGCCCAGAGGCAGAGGCAATGGGCACACAGTGCAACACAGGAGGATCCCTTTTAGCATCAAGAAATACCTTCCAGCCTCAGCAATAGTTGATTGCTATGGCAAACGATGGGAAAGAAAAAC
Organism: Turnix velox; assembly: GCA_013400935.1. NCBI lineage: Eukaryota > Metazoa > Chordata > Aves > Charadriiformes > Turnicidae > Turnix > Turnix velox. Next base: position 112,474 of record VZTY01028901.1, read on the forward strand.
AACTACATTTTTGAGTAATTGAACACTTACTTATTACATCATACAAAAGCAGATTGTATGGGACTGTGTTAATTTAACTGATTACTTCTTTATCCCATTGGAACATCTGATTTTGGCGAATGAGTTGATTGAGATCTTTCTCTGTTCCTGTCAGATCTGCCATAAAAGTCAGTTCTCAGAATCTATCTTACTGTCTTTATAATACTACTCTTAATTTTTATTCCATTTATTCCATACGGCATTATTTTTCCCTTATGTTTGACCATCCTAAGTTGGGAGAAGGATAACTTTTGAAGCTTAGGAACTGAAGGAGAGCTGCATTTGAAGAGAAAATTACACTGGTGGTCAAAAAGATCACTGTACAGGTCCTACCTGTGCAGTAATGTATACTGTTTTGATTTTACTGCAGTGTAGCTGACGAGCTTTTGGCATGCTGGGAAACTTACCACTGAAAACTGGCTCTACGGAATCTGTGTAATTTTTTTTTTTCCTGCCAAGTAGTTGCTGCACTCTGAGTTGGGTACTGTTGCAGTGGCTGCAGTATAAGACTGCAAGAGGAGAAATTCAGAATGTAATGTTATTGGAGATCTGTGTTTTTTCTCAATGTGATATGTCTGTCATTCTTTTCTGAGGCTCTTGCAAGTCAAAAAGACAGGAAAAATCTTGACATGGATTGTCACTGCTCCATTCAGAACAACTGGAATAATTTGGCACTCTTAATAACTTTTATTCTGGGAAGATGCTGTAATTGGTGTCTTAAATTTACACTGCTGAGTTTCTGAACTCCCGGTTGCTTTGAGTAGTTCTGATTCACAGAAGTTGTTAGTTTGAAATGACAGTTTTAAAAAAACAATGTTCTCTTGTCATTTAGGTATCATAGTTGCATCAGTATAGCTTGAGGATTGTATTGGTTAAATGACCACAGCTTATGAAAACCCTAGTTGCAGATCCAGAAGTCCATTATCTTAAGCAGTGGTAGTGGGCAAACAACAATAGATGTTTTCCCAATGTGTATGTTGTGTGATGGGTACAGTTAGATGTAAGCCTGAGATGTAAGTGTTCAAATAACAATCAGCTTTGGCATGAGAGACACACAAGCAGTAAGCAAGAGAATGTAGTGCTGTTCTGGTGTAGCTGTATGTTTTCTGAGATGAAGTTGGCATGTGTTTGTCTATTGTGGTGCATGTGTGGAATATCTCTGTCATCTTTGCTTGTTCTTTTCCTTGTGTATATGTGATCTGTGAGGTATGTGCCAAAGTGTTTCTCCTTCATAAAATCATAGAGTGCTTTGGGTTGGAAGGGACCTTAAAGATGGGCAGGGACACCTCCCACTAGACCAGTTTGGTCAATGCCTCTTCCAGCCTGGCCTTAATACTTCCAGATAGGGGACGTCTCTTGGCAACCTGTTCCAGTGTCTCACCACCCTCATGGTAAAGAATTTCTTTCTTATAATCAGTCTAAACCTAGCCTCTTCCAATTTGCACATACTCCTGCTCCTGCCCCAGCCTTTCTGTAGGCCCCCTTCAGGTATTGATAAGCTACAGTGAGGTCCCTCCCTGGGCCTTCTCCAGGCTGAACAACACCATCTCCTTCCGCTTGTCCTCATAAGGGAGGTACTTCAACCTTCTGATCATCTTTGTGGCCTTCTTCTGAACCACTCCAGCAGCTTAATGTCCTTCTTATGTTGGGGGCTCCAGAACTGGTTGCAATACTCCAGGTGGGGTCCCACTCGAGCTGAGTAGAGGGGCAAGATCACCTCTCTTGACCTGCTGCTCACACTTGTTTTGATGCAGACTAGGATTTGGTTGGCCTTCTTGACTGCAAGTGCACACTGCCAGCTGATGCTCATTTTCTCACCCACTGACACTCCCAAATCCTTCTCTTCAGGGCTGCACTCAAACCACTCTCCGTCCAACCTGTTTCTGTGCTTGAGGTCACCCTGACCCATGTGCAGGACCTTGCACTTAGCCTTGTTGAACTTCATGAGGTTGGCATGGCCCACCTCTCAAGCCTGTCAAGGTCACTCTGGATGGCATCCCTTGCCTCTAGCGTGTTGACTGCACCACACAGCTTAGTGTCATCTGCAAACTTGCTGAGGGTGCACTCAATCTTGTTGTCCACATCACCAACAAAGATATTAAATAGCACTGGTCCTAGTACTGATCTCTGAGGAACACCACTCATCACTGGTTTCCACTTGGACAATGAGCCATTAACTGCAACTCTTTGAGTGCAACCATCCAGCCAGCTCCTTACCCAGCGAGTGATCCATCCATAAAACCTGTATTTCTCCAGTCTGGTGATTAGGATGTCATCCTTTTCTTGCTCTCACCCCCAACTTGTTTTTTCTCAAGGAACCATGCTGATCTTGGCTTTTGCATTGAGGCTGTTAATGACTGCTTGTACTTTATTTTCCCACTCCCCTAAAGGTAATGGTGTTTATGTTTGTGTGAATGGGAACTCCAGAATTCTCATCTGCCCTTAGATAGTTTCTTTTATGAAGGATATGTCATGCTAATTTAGATCATGTGGCTCCTCTGAATGGTAATAGATGGGGTTTTTTTTTTAATTTTCTGTCTTTGTGTCTGCTCCTATCTGTCCATTCTCAGATCAGTGCTGTCTGTCAGTATGTCACTAAAGTACCAAAATAGCTGCATTCTGCAGGAACAGTGAAATTCAGTTGTCTCTTCCTTTTGTATACCAGTTTGCGACCAGCTACTTATTAAACCTGATGGTTACAAGTCTTGAGAGGCTTTGTAAGGTTTTTTTTCTTTTTAAAGCTTTTAGAAAGCAGGTGAAAGGTAATGCTGTTAGACGTGTGCTCTAGACCTTGAGAAATATTTCAGCCTACTCTGAAAGAAATGTCTGATACAAAAAATGTCCTTGAGTGAAAGGCTCTTTTTTTGGGAAAAATCCAGGAAATGCAGAGGTGGATGCTGTGTTCATGTAACCTGGGGAGCAAAACCAGATTTTTATCTGTTGTGTTACAACTGATAGTAAATATCACAGTTATTTGAAGAGTATTTTTAATCCAATCTAATTGTTATGCACTTTGAGAAAGCTTGCATGAGGGGGCCTTTCATGTCTCAGAAGAAACAGAACATTTTATTTTTAAGTTTATAAAACAGTTTATCATCAATTTGTGAATTTGCCGCTTCTTTATCTCAAAATAATCTAGTCTTGAATAGTGTATCTTTTTTTCTATATAACTGCCTTTCAAAATGAGCCTCTAAACTGACCTTTTTTTCTTTTCCTTTGTGCGGAATTCCTTTGGTAATAGTAATGGAGACAGTTGAGAAGCAGAGATAGTCAGATTGTGTAAAGGTGCAATTGAAAAAAGCAACCTACAGCTTTGAAAGCTGAGACCAGTGTGCTGTCTGCTACTGGGCACTGCAAAGACAGTGTCTAGGGTGACTCTTGGTAAAAGTCCTAGAATAACTTCCTCAAAAATGTGCAACTTGAAAAAATAAATGTTTGGTCTTTTCTGCGTCTATCACCAGTTTTGGGTTTAGAGGCGTATTGAGCTGCCTGATTTTAGTTCGGCTTGTGATACGGGTATTGGGAGTTATTTTTGGATTGTGCTCTATAAGTAAATGCAACTGGATCCTTCAGGAGCCATCCGGAGAGAAGTGGCAGGAAACTTTGAAGTAGTTTTATAAGTCTTCACTCTTGGGGGCTCTGTCAAATTTGCTTGAATTGAGAGGGTGATTCTTTCATCCACCACGTAAAGCCAAATTAGAAATGAAGCTTCAGACAAGTAACACCAGTTCCTGTTTTCCCAAGAGTCTTGCTTAGCTCATGTGTATTTTCATGTAGATCTCAGTATTCTGGTGCTCAGTAATTTCCTCTTTATTCCTTCATTGATTTGTATCCTTGTGTTTTGTGTCAAGACTGTATAACACTCACTCAAAACAAGGATTTATAATGAGGGAGTTACAGAAATAAAGATGCTTATCAGATAGTGAGCCCTCTTGTGTAGTGCAGTGTTTGATAGTAGCCAGTGCCATTTCCTTCAGAGTGCTTCAGACACTAATGTGAAACAGGATATTCAGGAAAATATTTGACAGCTTTTGTCCCATGCAGTTAGTTGTTTCATTTTACCTTATCCCTTGTTCATTAACATGTATTTTTAATCCAATTTAAAGGTGGATTTTAGGTTTTTTAAAATGGAGAGGTAATTTTCATGTTTTCAACGCTGATGAAGATTATTTTTTAGGAGTTTAATGTGTAATTTTAAAAGAATAATAAAGAAGGTTCTTAAAAGTTAATCTACACGTGATATACTGTTGAATACATTCCATGTTCATATGAAATTCCATTTTTCGTGTTACATTATTTTAGTGCCTGTACAGTCTTGCTTTCAGATTACAGCAGGCATAAGGGAGATTAATACAGCTCAGAACTCTGTGAACCTTAGTTGCTTTTTGTGCTGTTACTGTATGGCATCACATGGTGGTGATCTCTTGAAAGACATGCTTTTGCAGCTTGACATTGAAATTATTCCTCTTGTCTAATTCAGTCTTGGAGACAATTCCTTTCCCGGTGTTTTAACATAAACATAATTTACATATAGACTACAGAGAATACACTGTGTTCTGTATGTTGCGGAATATATAGACTATAGAGAATTCACTGCAATGAAAATGCAAATATGGCAAGTACAACTCCGGTTCCGTGGAGTAGCTAGAGCCTTTGCATAAGTAGAGTATCATATCTCTTGTTTATTTTGAGTTTGGAAGATGAAAACAGACATGAGATGATGTCTGTTTCTACTGAGTCCTATTGGAGCTCAGAACCATGACAGAAGCTGAGATGTCAAGAGTAGTTAGTACATTCGATATCATGGTTTTTTCTTCCTCTAAACATTTGAAAGAGTTCCAATGTACGTGTTGTTTCTAATCTTCAGGAAAAATTCAGCAGGATTTACTTTTGCATATGACCATTACCCTCTTAAGTATTATTTAAAATGTTAGGAATGCTATGGTAAAATTAGTATCTATATGAAGTTTCTGCAATAGTAGCTTGAGTCAGTCATACTGTTAAGTTTGTTCATTGCTGTAATGTATATTATAACTGATAGTAGGCTTTGCATGTAACAGTACAGGTGCTTAATAGGTGAATGAATTAAACTTATAGAAGTTTTTTGTCATGATGCTGTATTTTAAGAGTAATCTGTACTGTGCAAACAGATTTCTTTTCCAAAAATACACGCATATTTAAAAAAATCAACCATTTTTCCAGGTCCCTTTACAGATGTAGTAACTACAAACCTTAAACTACGAAATCCATCGGATAGAAAAGTATGCTTCAAAGTGAAGACCACAGCACCTCGTCGATACTGTGTGAGGCCAAACAGTGGAATTATTGACCCAGGATCATCTGTAATTGTTTCAGGTAAAAACAAATATATGCAGTTGTAGGTGAGATGTTTTTAGAACTTTTTTGTTCAGTTCTTTAATTCTTGGTCTTAGAGTCTGTTGGCTTTAAAAAAATATTTTATAAAAATAAACCCATTCCTCTTCATCAATGTAATGTCAACTTGATAAACAGCTTGATATATATGAGAAATCCACCATACAGAAATACAATTTGTCACAATTATCTGCAACTCTCTGAAAGGAGGAAAATAAATTTGGAAATGAGCAGTCTTGCTTCAGACTACTACAGTCATGCTTATTTCTTGAAGTAAGGCATTGCTTGGTTGGTCTTTGAAGTTTAACATTTCACAGCTTGTACTATTCTGAAATTCTTCTGTTTATAAATGCAGTATATGTTAAGTATTGATAATTAGATTTCTTTTTAAAAAATGTGTTTTATTTTAGGGAGACAGAGCAGTTTGTAGTCCTTACTCTGTTTTTGCTTTTTGCATGAGGAGGTGAAATAATTCCTACATTGCAGCAGAGTTTGAACCCTGAAGTCAGGCAGTATTTTGGTTTTTATTATACTCTATGTAGGTTTGGCTTACATACTTCATTCTGACAGTCCACTGGATTTTTATAGCTGTTATTTTTAATGGTCTGTCTTACATTGGACTGTACAGTGTCAAAAAGACCAGGTGTTAGTAATTGTGGGAGTAGACATGCTCAAGAAAATGAGGAAAGACTAAATATCAGTCTTCTGATGTGATAAATGATTGTTTTGAAGAAGAATCTGCAGAATAAAGGAGATTCTCAAACCAATGGTTGTAAAAGGTGAGAAACTATTTATCTGGACCTCTGTCTCTCATTTTTTTAACTTGGAGAGAGTGGAATACCAGTTTTGTAGGCTGTGTTATAGGGTGTCACAATCAAATGTAGGCTTCTAGATCTCTTAAGTCTAGAAAGCTGGTTTTTGTAGAATGCTTGGAGAGCTGTAATGAAGCAAAAAGGGAAACACAGAGCCCTTTGGAGAATATGAAAGAATTTGAAGAACTAGCATCAGGTGTTGCAAGGAATAACTCAGGAAAACTTTTGTTTTATTTAAACCTTAGAGTAACTTTCCCTATAGGAGAGGAGCTAGTTTTCTTATTTAATACGTTCTGTAGAAAGTGACCCTTTAAAACTTCAGTGTCGCTTACGATGCATAGTCCAGCATTTTGTGAAAGAAAGATGGTTTTACTGAGAATTGGTTCAAGATTCAAGTTGTCAAAAGGTGTCTTAAATATGTGTTTGATTTGGTAATGGGGATCTTTCCCATGGGTAGTCATATACCTATAGACTTCCTCTTAGGGATTTGAATAGATTGAAATATTCCATTTGCCTGTTGTAAAATGTGCTTTTAGAATTAAAAATCACCCTTTTAATGTTTGGAATGGCTCAGTTTTTTTGAAAGAGGAAGTACTGAAGCTGTAAAAAAAAAAAATCAGCTTCACATTCACTAATGAAGGCAAACAGTATCACGTTGCTCAACTCTTCAGTTTCCATAGCAGGGAATCTTAGATATCCCTTTTTCCATATTAGTAGATTCACATGTAGTTATTCAGCTGCAGTGACCTCAAGCTGCTGTCATGTGTAATTGTAACTCTACAGGGCTTTTCAGAATTAAGTTCTCTTCCCTGAAGTGTCAGCTTCATCTTTTTGTTCTTAGGCATATAATTGCTTGTGAGTCACTTGGTAAACCAACTGCGCAGATAATTTTTCTAGTGACCCACTTTGTTATCTCATCAGTCTCTCAAATGAATGTTTTCAGTGCTGACTCATCTTTCATACTGTTAAAAATAGATTTCTCTCACATTGCTGTGCAGCAAGAATTCACTATAGGATACCACGGGCTGAAACTGTTTTCAAAACTAAATGTTCAGATAGTGTTAGCTGTTTACACTCTGTATATAATGCATTGTACTGATTCAGAGTCCATCCGTGTTTTTAATGAATTGTTGGAGATGTAATTTAACACTTTTTAGCAGAAGTTCACAACCATTATGTTTATCATTCAGTTGTCAGTTGCTACATAACCTACTTCAGCCACTCTTATACATAATTTTCCAAAAGTTTGTTAATAAGGGTTTTTCTATTCCTTAATGCCCTAAATTAAACTATGTATTTTCAAACTGTGTGTTGTTGTTGTATTGTTGATTTTTTAGAATTCAGCATGTCACTCTCCTTTCTTCACAACCTGTTACTGTTCTTCCTTCTGGTTTTCAGACTACTTTAAGTTTCAAAACCTATTAACAAGGGACTTGCTCTCCTAACTATTTGTTGCAGTTCCCTTAGAAGTGAACTCTGGACTACTTGGGGGATTCAAAGAGTGTTGAAAACTGCGACTTTGTATGTGTGAAGTTTTCCTTAAAACCTTGGAGAGTTTGAAGAGATCTTTGAATTTGTGGATTGCCTTCTTCTGCTGATTTTTTTTAATTCAATGAGATTTTTAGCTGTTAACAAGTGGTTGAAGAACATAGTTACTAACTCTAGTGATCTAAGGATTCTGCCAGCATGTGAAGAAGTTCTCTGATGATGGAAAGCTGACTTTGCCATTTTTCAAGTTACTCTATCTGTTCCCTTGGCTTTGAGAAACTGGAATACTACATGTGATTCTGTAGTCTGTTGATGGAGCAATTCTTAGAGATAAATAACTAGCATTCACACTTAGAATTGTAGAATATCAAGGATTGGGAGGGACTTAGAGATCTAGTCCAATCTCCTGCTGGAGCAGCAGCACCTAGACTAGGTCACACAGGAACGTGTCCAGGTGGGTTTTGAATGTCTCTAGAGAAGGAGACTGCACAAACTCTCTGGGCAACCAGTTGCAGTGTTCTGTCACCCTTACTGAAAAAGTTTTTTCTTATAATTCTGTGGAATCTCCTATGTTCCAGTTTGCACTCATTGCCCTGTGTCCTATTTTTGGAGGTCACTGAGAAGAGCCTGGCTCCATCTTCCTGACACACCCTTTCCATATTTATAAACATTAATGAGGTCACCCCTCAGTCTCCTTTCTCCAAGCTAAAGAGTCACAGCTCCCTCAGCTGTTCCTTGTAAGGGAGATGGTCCAATCCCTTCTTCATCTTTGTAGCTCTGTGCTGGACTCTGTCAGAAATTCCCTGTCCTTGAACCGAGGGCCCCAGAATTGGACACAATACTCCAGATGTGGTTTCACCAGGGCAGAGTAAAGGGGGAAGAGATCCTCTCTCAGCCTACTTACCACGGCCCTTCTAATACACCTCAGGATGTCATTGGTCTTCTTGGCCACAAGGACACATTGCTGGCTCATGGTATTCCAGCTGTCGACTGGGACCCCCAGTTCGCTTTCCCCTACTCTGCTTTTCAACAGGTTGGTCCCCAGCTTATACTGATACATCGGGTTGCTCTTGCCCATACGTAAGATGGGTCTTAACAGGCTTGGCCTTGTTATAGTTCATTGAATTTCTCCCCGCCCACCTTTCCAGCCTGTCCAGCTCTTGCTTAATGGCAGCACAGCCTTCTGGTGTGTTGGCCACTCCTCACAACTTTGTGTCATCAGCAGACTTCCTGATAGTGCGCTCTAGTCCCTCACCTAAGTCATTGATGAATATATTGAACAGTACTGGTTCTGGTCCTGGTCCTGATCCTTGAATGACTCCACTAGACATGGGCCTCCAGATAGACTCTGTCCCAAGAAAAAGTTAGTATAATCAGATGTGCATTTTGAACCACAGTGAGACCAATGATTAAGTAACCTGACTTTAAAACCTTTCTATATAGGATTGTATGAAAGCACATCCAGTACTTAATTTCCTTTGTGCTTTATTTGTGAGAGGTATTGGTGTCATTCGCTTATCATTGATTATGCCCTATTTCACAATCAAGAAAGTATCAGACACCTGCAACTAACTTGTAGCTAGTACTTAAGTTCTGAGTTTAGGAGGTAGTGTAATTAAATTTAGAAGTAACTTTTTTATATATATACCAAGGAATTTGTGAAGATAAAGTTAGTAATATTGAAACTGTATGCAGTGTTTTATAAACTAATGCACTTCAGTCTTGTCATAAAGAATTCACTCTCTCTCATGGGAAGTATTTTGAACTGCACATCCAATGAAGAAGATTAAATGTATGTATACTGACAAATAATTCATCTCTGCAGTTAACTCTTGAGTCCTCATGCTCTGGTAGACCAAGTTGCAAGGGTATCCGCTGTTGTGGCTTTTTCCTAACTAGCAACCAGGACCACACAGCTGCTTGCTTATCTTTGCAGTTTGGATGGGGAAGAGATTTGGAAGAGTGGAAGTGAGAAAAAACCTCATGGGTTGAGATGAAGACAGCTTAACAGAGCCAAAGCTATGCAGTCAAGCAAAGCAAAACAAGGAATTCATTCACTGCTTCTCATGAGCAGGCAAGTGTTCAGCCATCTTCAGGAAAGCAGGGCTCCATCATGCATAGTGGTGACTTTGAAGAACAAATGACATCACACTGAAGGTCTCTCTCTTCCTTTTCTCCCAACTTTATATACTATGCATGATATCATGGCTTGAAATATCCCTTTGGTCAGTTTGGGTCAACTGTCCCAGCTGTGTCCCCTCACAACTTTCCGCGTGCTCCCAGCCTACTCGCTGGTGGGGTGGTGTGAGTAGAAAAGAACTTGACTGCTTAGTAACAACCACAAACATCAGTGTGCCATCAATATTATTCTCATCCTGAATCTGAAGCATAGCTCCACACCAGCTGCGATGAGTGAGAAAGGTTACTCCATCCCAGCTGAAACTATGATACAGATATATTTAGATATAATTTATGTGGTCATGTACTCCTATCTGGAGTAAGGCAACTAATTGTGTCTGAAAGGAGACAATGGGGATTAACACAATTGTTTGTTTCAGGGTTTGCTCCAGACAGACAGGCTGGAGTTAGACTCTTGAGTTTTTGTAGCCATCCCCCTACTTCAGTAGTCCCTCAGCACTATCATAACAATCCTTGTGTATTCAGGTATTTTGCAAGCCCTTAGGTTATGTGCCTGGATATGCAACTATATTCTATAAAAGTTCTAATCTTCTGTTATAGGAATCATATTATTACAGTCTCTTTGAACTAAAGAAATCACACACAAAGTAATGATGCCAGGGTGACCTGGACCACTGCTATATGATGTAAAAATGTCATGTGATTTTTGGATGACATTGTTCAACTTCGATGATACAGTTCCTCTGTAGTTAAAGCTTTAATTTAAAAGTACTGTAGTGCTGTAGAAATACTGTCTGGGATGTAATTTTTTTTCACTTTGAAATAACTGCAGAAAATTGTATTTCTTTTCTTGACCAACAGAATTTTCAAGTTGGAAAAAGGCTATCATTCACAAAGTCCGAACTACTTGTATATTCTCCTTCTTGTACTTGTAGCACAAACTATATTGTGTCAAAACCATCTGATGTTGTGATTTTTAAAAAAATGTTTTGGTATTCATTTTTCATTTTCAGTACCTGCATTACAGCACGTTGAAAGTTGAAAATGAAGCATCAAAATAGCCAAGATAAAATGCAGTGAGTGGGTGTTACAAATTAGTGTTTCACTTAAAGCTGTCTTTACAGGGAATTTTATTTTTAATCCTATTCTGTCTTTGCTCGTAAAATATGGTGAAGGCCCAAAACTTACCATATAAATGTGTACCTGGATTTTGGAGTACTTTCGGAAAAATGTTAACTGTTAGACTGGACTTACGGTTAAAACCTGTGGTTATTGCATAACTAATTACTACAAATATATATATGCACATATTTTAGTATCCTGTATCAAAAGTGTCTTAAAGATGTATTATTGAGGAAGAAGGCAGCTTTAGGTCTTACTGTAACTGTAATGTGAATTAATTCTTTCAGTAGCTTTGCTGCCAGTTTGTGTTAAAATATCTTTTAAAGTCAGTTGAATCAGCCCCATTTCTTGATGATCTACCTAGTCTAGGTTCTCTCTCTTTTTAAAAAAAATTTAGTTCCCTGAGTAACTATCATAACACATGCTGCAGTTCTTTAACTTTGCATTCTCTTAATCATAAAATGTGTTTATTTCAAAGAGAAGTCCTGTAGTGCTTGCTTAAGGTTTTCTTTTTATCTGTCTTACATGTTGTTTGTTCATAATTGAGTACGAAGTGTGTTTAGTAATTACAGAAGTAATCTTATCAGTTACAGCAGACTGAAAATCTCTGAAGGTCTCTCTGCTCATTACTTGTTGCTACAATGTATGTATCTTTTTTCAACATTGCCCTTGAATTTATCTATCATTGTCTGTTCAGTGAGAAGCGCAACTGAAATGGATAGCCGACTTGCTACAGTGGCTAGCTGAAGAATCAGGTTTTTACATGTTACTTTTTCTTTTGAACAGTAATGTTGCAGCCTTTTGACTATGACCCAAATGAGAAAAGTAAACACAAGTTTATGGTACAGACAACTTACGCACCACCAAATATTTCAGATATGGAGGTAGTGGTAAGTAAAAATGCAGTAAAATAACTAATGGTTTATTTTCCTTAAAAATAGTGGCTTTGGTGTAAATGAACAATATTTTTGCCATTTATTTTTGGAGATTAATTAGATTTTATTTGAATCTGTGTGACTCCTGTATGTGATTTAGAGTTTTCAATATTAACTATACATCTAGTTCTTGGACCTCACCTTGTCAACTGTTTGGATAGAAATAGTAGTGAATCCAAAGTAAAGTCAGTTCAGTGTTAAAATATGGGCATTTTGTACCATATATACAGCTAATAAAAGGGAGATAAACAGGATTGTATTTGAAGAAATTAAGAGTATATTTCAATAACAAGTTTGAAGCTGTATGTAATGTGTTTAAATGAAATTCTGAATGATTTCATAGTCTTCCAAATGTTCTAATTTATTAAGATACATCTCTTTACAAGACGTCAAGTGGCTAAACACAGCGTAAATGATGAATTTATTTTCTGTTTTAATGAAACATGCAGATTCAGTTCTATCTGGAAAAAATATCTTTAGGTTTTCACTTGTTAGTTCAGAAATAAGGACACTTGTTCCTGATGTTCCAAGCTGACAGCTATAGGAAGGAAGCTTTCGGCTGTCAGAACATGTCTTGTGTATGCAGGCTTCCATGAGTATATATATTATGTTGGAGGAGAATCATGTACAGGTTCTGCCTCCAGGCACTTTTTAAGGAATGCCTGAGTTTACGCAGATGCATTCATTGCTCACTCAAGGCAGAGGAGGAGACTGGAAACAAAGGGTAAAGATGTGATTTTATAAATCACTGAAATCCACTAGACCTGTGCAGGTCTAGGCTCTGTCCCCTGATATGAAGGCAGAGTACTGTGGTATCAGTCTTTCACTGGAAATAGTGGAAATCCTTTTAGATTTTGTTAATCTTTTGAGACATATAGCTAGAAAGTGAACATCTTTCTTTCTTGATCTGATTTGCTTCGTAGCTCTTGGTTGTGTGCAGTAAGTGAAGCATAACTGGTGAAGATATTAAAAAAAAGATCTACTTTAGAAATATCTTTCAAATAACTGCTTTCTCAGTGTGTTGAAGTATAGAATTCAGAGGAACAGATCTTGCAGAAAATTGGTAATTGTAGTTATGTTACTGTACAACTAATGCCACTGAAAAAAAGAACAAAAAAAAAGAATGAAAAAAGGATGCTGTGAAAAGCCTGGATATTCTAGTCTGTAAGAACTGCAATTGGTCTATTGTAAGATTTTTTGGGAAAATTGTTGCAGACTTCAGATCAGTCTCTGAGCCTAAGAATTAAGGCCACTGCATGAAATGAAAGTTAATTGTCATTTGAGCAGAGAGATTCCTGCATACTTCAAAATTGTCTAAGCATATTTATAATAATTTTAATTTATAAAGGTTTTTATTAGCAGCTTTATAAAATTCTCTGCTCAAATTGTAATGTGTTACACTGTAAAAGGAGTAAGTGGTTAAAAATCAAAAATATTAAGAGAAACTTAGTCTGGAACAAAATATGGAGCTGCTAAAAAGTGTCTTTCAGTGCTTCCAAGATGAGACACAAGGAGTATATTTACCAAGGAGCTTGAACTTTGTTTTTAAACTAGCTCACATGGAATTTTTTCCACATTGTGTGCTAAAGGAACTACCATATCATCCCTTTCCTATCGCCTAGGAACCTCAGGATTCTTCCTTGCGTTCAATTTACTCATTTCCATTTCCAGACTTAATGAACCATTTCTAGCTGTCATTACTTTGCAGTAGTAAAAGTGAACAAAAAAACATTGTTTAGAAGCAAGTCTGAGAACTGCAGCTAGGCAAGGACAGTATTCATCTAAGGAGGCAAGTACTAAGTGCAGGCATATGAGTTGTTGAGATGCTTGCATGAATTTGGCCTGTTAAGTAACTATATTAATTGTTGTTTTAGTGGAAAGAAGCAAAACCGGATGAGTTAATGGACTCCAAATTGAGATGTGTGTTTGAAATGCCCAATGAAAATGATAAACTGGTAAGTAAGAAAATAAGTAAAAAACTGTCACACACTGTTTGGCAAGATCTTGTGGAATATTTTGATTTTTTCAAAGCTTATTTTATTTGTTGGTTAAATGGATTGTTAGGAATTTGTTCTAAATTAGTTAGGATTTATGTTCAGTATAGAAATTTAGAAGGATTCTTAGGATATTTAGAACAGCCTGAGTTGAAAGCGACCTTGAAATACTATCTAGCACAGCCATTCATCAGAAAGGGAGTACCCGGACTGACAGAATCTTAAAAACCTACAGCAATAGGGACTAGTGTAAAAATAATCTTTGTTGCTTTTTCATTATTGATTTACTTTAGAATTATATTACTGTCAGATGAGAAAGAGAATATTCAGTGCTGCATATAGTGAAAAGTGAAATGCATCATTTGCTCTTCAAAGTATTAAATGCTTTTCAGTTTGAAAAATTGTGTCAGATTCATATGAATTAAAAAGTATTGATTAGAAATCTGTGCATGCCTTGGGAATCCTAAATGCATTTTTAAAAGTAATGGTGAGGACAGACATTCTGACAAAAAAAAAAGTAAAAATCCCATCACCTCTTTCATGCTCCTGCTGCCTGCAGACAAAATATATTCCTCCTGTATATATGAGTTGCGTTGTATATTGATTGAAGATGTCTATTTTGTTGCCTGTTAATTGAAATAATAGTTGACACTCAGTTATCTAGAAGTTGTGTGGAATATGATTGAATTATTGTGTATTAGCACTTCTTTTACCCTTATTCATGGAATCTTAATACTGTTGAGTTTTTGGGGTTTGGTGAGGCTTTTTTGGTGCTCTGAGGTCTGAATTAGAGTGTTAGAGGCCTTGACTTTTTAATACTGCCCAGTTTTTACAGTAGTCTGTGGGGCATGTTGAAAGAAAGGAGTCTGAATCCGTGCATGTAAAAACCATAGTTTCATGCATGTAAATAAAAGGAGCTCAGTGAAGCTGTCTCCTGTCCAGTAGCTGTCTTTGCTACCATTCTAACATATTAGAAAAATTATATCCATTTTTAATTTTATAAAATGTATAATGTAGTGAGAGAAATGTAGTGAATTATATCAAAGTATCTCCTTTTTTACTTTCTTTAATGTGATATCTTCGTAGTATTGACTGTATATAATGTTTGGATTTTTCAGAGTAGAAATGTAGGTTTGCAGAACCCTGTTTTAGTTGATATAGTCAGTCCCTTCAACCTGGTAATGAGAAATGTACCACGTCTTGAGGGTAAGCCTTGCCAGCCTTCTCAGGAAAAATCTACACCAGGAAAGTATTGCACTCCTGTCAGCAATGAAGTTCTTCAGATGTCTACCGGTGATAGCCTGCAAACTGACCTGAAGAAGCCAGTTAGTGAAGTCACAGTGCAGAAGGAGGTTTGTTCCAGGGAAATAAGTCTTAGGCCTCTGGTGAATTTTCAGTGCTACTAAAGGAATTTAGCTAGCAAACTAATTAAAAAAGTAACAGATCCTGGACTGCTCACTCATGGTATGTTAGTCTCTTTTAATCCAGTTAGGAGTACCTATGTCGAGTAGCAGGGATCTGGCTTTTTAGACTATCAGTGTCTGCATTGCAAAAAGTATAACAAGCAAATAGACCAAATAACTGCTACTTGCATAGGAACTGAAGAATTTTATGCATCCTTTTTTATAGTACCTTTGCTACTACAAAGATGTGTTTACCTTTTAATAGATTTTCTGTTTCTTTTAGTACTTACCTTGCACTGCTTTGCTTATGGAAGGTGTGATATGGTGGATGTCTAAATGACATAGCAACCAAGCAAATAGGAATATAGAAGCCCGATTCTGACCATGGGCTGCTTCTGGGTGATTGCTGTATATAAATGCTGTGTTTTTACAGGTGGTAACCTGGGCCATACAGTTGAATCTGTTGTAATTTTGTCTACTGATGATCACTGTATATTTTTAGCAGAGCTGTGAGAACTAGATTTTTAATTTAACTTTTTGCTTTTTCACAGCTTTTTCTTCAGATTTATTAATGTGTATTTCAGAGGAGCTGTGAGACTTAAGTTCCATAATTGTGCAAGTCTATTCTCCTTCACTAAGGCGTGCTATCTATAAATGCAAAGTATTTGTGCCATACATACTTCTTACTAGTTTATGACAGGACCTGCGTTTTTCTTTGGTTTATTTCTTTCTATTGCAGAATTAGTTTAGTTTATCTTTTTTCCCCTCAAGTTCAGATGCCATTTGTTGGGTGCCTGCTGGGTCTCAATTAAGCAGCTAAACTATTCGTTTTGGGTTTCAGTCACATGTTGTACCAAAATGCAGTCTTTTAAATGTTTGAGCAAATCAGAGTTTAACTGATAACATAAGTCTTTGTTCATTTTACAGTAAATAGAAGTTTGATTGAACTATATTAATAGCTGCATTGTTTCAGTTTTAAGGTATGGATGATTTTTGTCTAGGTAAGTAAAATTCTCAAGTCATTCTTAATGTTTGTAGAATGATATAGATGCGAGCAAGCCTGCCCCAGTACTGAATGCATCTAAGCAGGATGGACCGATGCCAAAACCACATAGTGTTTCACTTAATGATACTGAAACAAGGAAGCTAGTGGAGGAGTGCAAAAGACTTCAAGCAGAGATTATGAAGCTGACAGATGAAAATCGGCACCTGAGAGTAAGTTCTGCTTCCATGTTTATATTCAATCAATTCTTGATTGAAAGGTCTGGTTTGCAATTAGGCCAATAGATGTGTATTCCAGCAAGTAAACACAACTATTGGAATGTCAAGAATGATTTGCAATCTCATTTTGTTTCCTTTTATATGCTGTGTATTTTGAACATCTGAGTGATTGTGACTTTGAGACTGTCATGGATAAGAAACTGAAGCAATGTAATTTTCTTATTAAATTAAATGATCCTATTTAAAGTAGTCTTCGTTGCTTTCAGTCCAAATTGGAGGTACCAAATTAGGAGCTTTTAATAGAAGAACATTATTATTCGTTGTGAATAAGTTAAAGGAGATCTATAGTGGTAACACTCTGTCACAAATTGTTAGTGAACAAGAACAATCATTTGGCCAGAGGAGTCAAACAAACAATATTTTCCAATACCTTTATGTGAAGGTGACATTTCAGTTGCCCATAACTAGTCACTAAGTCACAGTGTGTCTTTGCTGTTTATTTGCTTTTCAGTATGTAAGAAATCCAGTAATGATGAAATAATATCTCTATAGCTGTAATTCTGTGATAGTGGAACATTTGGAGAAACACTACATAAAGATTTCTCCTTCAAGATAAGGAATTGCTGCTCTTTAATTCTGACTTGGAGTAAGTAAAAGCAGGATTCTTAGTTGCATTTAGAAAGAATTTTAGAATCTTTCTTAACCAGAGCATGACATGGATGGTCTATCCTTATTTGAAATATTATAGTTTGCTATGTTAATATTTTGGGGTTTTTTGCAGTGGAATGTTTTTTTTTTTAAAGCTTTATTTCTAAAGCTTTAAAATTTGGTCTTTGAGTTCAGCTTTTACAATTGTAAAGATGTGCTCATAATTTTTTTTCATCTGTATCTTTTTTTTTGCCCTCAGGATGAAGGCTTGAGGCTCAGAAAGGTAGCACACTCGGATAAATCTGGATCACCCACAGCTTTGGCCCTCAGAGATAATGGCTCTAATTCTCTTCCTTCACTTCTTGTTGTAATTGCAGCCATTTTCATGGGATTCTTTCTAGGGAAGTTCATCTTGTAGAAAGAATGAGTGAGAGAAGCATGCAAAATGCAGCTTCCTTTTTTTTTTTTTTTTCTTGGCCAGAAAAAGATTTGTTTACCTACCACTTCATTGGTAGTATGGCCCAAGTGGCCATTTTTGTGTACAGCATCATAACAGGCTTTGCCTTTAATGATCTCGCACGGTTAGAAAACACAATCTGAAAAGACAAACTGTTCGGCTACTGGACAAAAATTGTATATTAAGTCATCAATAGCAGGTGTCAGTTGCACAGTCAGTCCTTTATGAAAATTCATAAATAAGGAATTGTTCTTTCTTTCTGTGGTTTTAATAAGAATTCGAAAATTGTTCAGAGTCTTGTAAATGTTATTTTAATAATCCTTTAAAATTTTATCTGTTGCTATTACCTCTTGAAAAATGATTTATTAGATTGCTAATCCCACTCATTCAGGAATATGACAAGAGGTATTCTGGGGAAATGGTGCCTCTTACTGTGTAAATTTTCTCCTTACCTTACTTTGCTAATATCATGCCAGAATTTCTTTCTTATCCCTTGTGAGGCATTGTTGAGAGTTCTTCATCCTTACAATCCTGTCCCATAATATTTAACAGTACAAAAGAAATAAAATTGTTAACAGATTTTTCTGCTGGGTAGCCTGTTTGTGTGTGTCGTACTTTTAGAAGGGATTTCTAACAAGTTCATTGTTCATGGTTATTTGCTGCTTGTAACAAATGGCTATTTTGAAGTTTATTTGCTGAAGTCTTTGGCTTAGACTGTTGTAATTGAAGCTTGGGGTGAAAAAAAAAAAAGGTTTCCATTCCATTTGTTAAAGAAGATCAACTGCTTTCTGACTGCTTTCAGCTACAGAGAGGATGGTTGTCAAACTCGTTTGTGACAGAATAATTTGGATATCCAGCAGGTACAAATATCAGATGAGAATGTTTTCAATATATTAACAATTAGCTTGGATTGTGTGGGAGTGTAATAATCAACATTCTCTTCCATCTTTGGATCTTCTGTGTGTCTTCCAGCAGTCAATGTTATTCTTTGATTTCATGAGGGTACTTAATTCGGGTACACTAATTTACTCAGATTGTAATTCTGTTTTAGCAGATACTCAAAAATGCAATTGTAATGATTCAGATGCCCACAGTTATTATCATCTAGGTAGGAAGGGGCCTTCCAGATTATAAAGTCCGACCATCAGCCTAACTCTTGACAAGCCTCATAGCCAGACAGGGACTTGAACCCTTGATTCTCAGATTAGAAGTCTGATGCTCTCCCAACTGAGCTATGCAGAGGAGTTGATGTTTGAGTGAGCCTCGGTTGCTCATCTTTTGAAAACAAAAACACTTATGCAACTCCTGGCAGATCTACCTGTGCTAACCATGTATAGCTGAGTTTTAAGGAATGTTTTCGAGGATCTGAAATGCTTCCCTGCACTTAATCTTGTGTCTTGCCTCATCTCTGAATATGTCACAAAACTGAACAT
Source organism: Turnix velox (assembly GCA_013400935.1). Lineage (NCBI taxonomy): Eukaryota > Metazoa > Chordata > Aves > Charadriiformes > Turnicidae > Turnix > Turnix velox. The sequence continues at coordinate 131,538 of VZTY01028901.1, forward strand.
TAGCATTGGAACAAAATATTTGTCTATGTGACTAAGCATACTCTCATACAGGGAATTAATTGTGAACTGAAAAATTATGGAAGGAATATACTGCTGTAAGCAAAATTGTGTGTTATCTTGGACAGCTTGACTTGATGTGGTGCAACTAAGTGTATTAAGTGTGTTAGACCTTGGTATATGCACATACTACATAGCTGGGAGGAATGTTCTGGAGGAGATGTAAGTTATCTTTGTTGCCTTTGATTTCTAATGCTTTTCCTTAAAAAAAAAAAAGCTACAATTATGTACTGTCATTGCTTGCTGTGATAAACTTTTTTATAAAATCTTGCATATATGCAAGGAAGATGATGAAGAGAATGCAAATACTGCTTATCTTCTCACTTAAGCATGCAAGCACAGATGTTTCAAATGGCTTGTTCCAGTGTCTATATTCAAGTCTCCTTCCATCCCAGTTACTGGAAAAATGGTGTTAAGGTCTTGATTATTTTGGTTCTACTGCTTCAGAATAGTGTAATGCTCCTGATTATTTTGCTTATTTTTTTTCCTCTAACAGAGCATTGCCACATCAAACTTTCATAGCCTGTTCCAAACTGATGACATAGAAAATAATGAAAGCAGTAGTGTGCAAGATATAATTTGCTTAAGAAGGGAAACAAAAAACATCACCTGGAAGATCTTAAAATGTTAACAGCATAGTGTATGGGGAGTTTCAATGGTAGCTACCACTTTCAGGACTTGAGAGCCGAAAAAGAAGTCATTGCTCAATGTACCTGATTTGGGGTTTGATGTCTGGCAGTTGAAATAAAGTAAAAATAACAACAAAAATTCAACTGAAATGACTTTAAAAATAAATAACAAACAGCTGGTGGTAAAACTTGGTCGTGGTTTAAGTAATGTTTTCAAAGTGAAAGTGTGCAGCAGTCTCATTCATAACCTTTAGTAAGTGTACTTACTAATGGTATAAGGAGGGAGGCTGTCTTTGTTTCCGGTAATCCCTTCTTAGCTGTATATAAAATGTAATGCTAAAATTATTTTGCTCTCAGGAGTCACTTTGGATGAGATCAAACTGTATTCAGTGAATTATGTAATATGGATTAAATTGTTTGTCTTTGTTCCTGAAATGGTTAGAACTTCTTGCTTTGTCTGCCTGCTTACGTTGTCTCTGTAAGCATGGGGAAATGCAGTCTCTCCACTGCTCTTAGTGATACGATCAGACAACAGTGCCCATAGAGCCATGTGAGGCTAAATGTGTAACTTCTGTTAAATATACATTGCAGGTTGCTCTTCTGATTTCTCAAAAGTGCAAGATTGAACATGTATACTGTATCAAAGTAGTCTTTTAAAGTTTTTATGAGTGCAGCACTTTAAAAGGAGTAGTATGGTGATTTGGGGGGAAAAAAAGCCTACTTAAGCAGAAGTTAAGGACTTCTGCAGTAGTTCTGGGCACCAAATTTAAGAAAAATAATGTATATATGAGGTTGGCTTCAGAAATAGTTATTTGCATTGATGCACAAGTCATTTGTGCCCTTTTATTCATCCTGTAAAAACTGTTGGCAGACACTATCACCAAGGCTTGCATGTTTCTGCTGCTATGATTAAAGCAAATTTACACATAAGAAGCAACCAAACTCTAGCTTGAAACTTCATTATCCTCTTGGGAAGAGAGAGGGTGGAGGGAGGAGGTGGAAGGTGACATTTTGCCAAAGAGGAAAAGACAAAGTCAATAAGCAAAACTTACCTTTCAGGCCTTCTTCAAAGATATTAAAAGATGAAGTGTTAATTAACCATAAAAAATGTAGTGTCTTCTTTATTTTGGAACTTCTACAGAATGCAGAAAAGAATGGAGGTGGTGTAACTGCTCTGCTTTTACGTACTGCTAGTAAATAGCATGAAGCTGGTGTGGATGAAGATTCAGTGTTGGAATGAAGAGCAGGTGCCTGAATCCAGGAAGCACTGAGGATGGTGATGGTTCATCACACTTGGAGCATGACAAAGTTGTCATGTTTGCCACCCTCCCCTACTTCCCACTGCCTGGTTTGGAGTCCTTAGGTATATGTGTTTGAACTGACTTGCCTCATGGCAAACAGTTCCTTCACTCTGTGGCCAAGGATGGAATGAAAGCTAAATACTTACAGATCAACCTTAATAAATGTTTACTACAATACTGTAGTGCCCTTTTTTTCATATCTTCAGGTGGAATGGAATTCTGTTGGTTGTGTTTTAGCTGTCAATGTAATAGTTCATCACTTTGCTTTCTAGGCTGATTCCTGTGTTTTGGCTGTGTCAGGGCCTGTCCTGGAAGGTGCATCCATTGTCGCACTGACCACTGCTGCCAGGGAGGCCCTGTCTTTGCTAATCTTGAGCTTTTGTAGCAGCTTTAGTCGGGTGGCATGCTTTCATGTTAGACAGGAGGGGGCAGGAGATACTTTTCACATGTGTTTGAGCTCCTGTAGGAAGGACTGAAAATAATGATGATTCAATGAGATTTGATTTATTTCCTATCTGAACCCATTTCCAGAGGCACTCAAATAGGATAACAGAGTGTATAATCAGTTGGCCTATTATGTTTTTCTGTTTGTTTCCTGATTCTGCCAGGACTCCCTAAGTAGAGGTAGTGATGATGGTGTCACTCCTTATGTGTTTGCCCTGTAGGTGACAAATAGCTATGTAGAAATGTGATCTTATGCAAAAGCAAAACATTTACCTCTTACCTGGCTTTTCCATTACTACAAGATATTAAGGTTGATGCCTCTTTTCCGTGGACAAGGGTTTATGTTTGCATGGTGAGCTGGATCTAGGAACTGACTTGGATGAAATACAGTTTATAGGGGATGAAAGATTTTGGTTTTAATCATTATATAAGCATCACCCACCATGTTTCAGTACCATTTCATTTAAAGCTTGATACCAGTTTATGTAATGTTGACAGCGCTACCAGCAGGGTATTGAATTCCTTTTCTATACAGTAGCTACTTCTATTGCTGGCAAAGGTGGAATACTGCTCTCCACCTCCTTCTTTAGAGAAGATCTAAAGGGTGTTACGGTATTAAGGCACGGAGGCGTGAAACAGACAGCTATTACAGCTAAGCAGTCTGAGCTCAGACACTTGAAATAAATGAAAAATTAATTGAAAGGTTACTAAAATAGTTGTTCTTACCTTTTAAACTTGTGCGTAAGAAAAACCCCATTTTTTTAAAGTTAGTCTGCTTATCATCCAAGTTCTGGAGGAAAAAAAAAATTGCTGTAGTCAGGGAATAATTATTTCAGGATGTTCCTGGAAGTTTGAATCTGGACCAGCATTTGTACTTAGGTTTATTAGGAGAGGTTGTTACTAGTGATCAGTATCTAGGCTGTTACTATGGTGGGTAATGATTAAATAACAGTCTTTGAGTGTCTTAGTCTGCCTTTCAAATATGGCTTATGCTGGCTTAGAGATGGGGAAATCTGAGGCAGAAGTATTGGAACAGGTGATTGGGAAGGGATGGTTTAGGCACAACCCCTGCAGCAATGTGGTCATTAAGCCTTCCTTGAGGCTTGTTCTAGCCTTTTTTGTTGTTGACTATGCAAAATGTTTTAGATTGCTTGGGAATTTTTCATAGGGTTTTTAAGGCACCTTCTTAAAGATAGCTTTTGTGTTGTCCATTCCTGAAGCTTAGTGTTAAAGAGGCAGAAAATGCAGCTATTAGACATGAGTTTACTGGTGGATTGTGCTCACTGGGGTTATAATGCTAAAGGAAGTAGGAAGGAGGAAAACAAAGATGCTAAATATTTGAGCATGTTGTGTTTCTAGTCTTACAGCATTTAGTTGTGCCTGTGTAGCAAAAAAATTTATATGGAGCCAGTGTTGTTTATACTTTTCAAATAAAAGAAGACGAACAGTCCTAAGTCTGTAACTGCCCTGTTGTTAGTAGATACTGCTCCACTCCTGAGAGTGGAAAAATATTTTTCCATTGCTGCTTTGACAGTCCAGATGCAGATGATAGACAGCTGCACTCAGATTTTTGGAGGCACTTACTCAGAAGAGCCAGGGGTTTATTTCTTAAGCCTAAACATGTTTTGACTCATGCAAGCGAAGATGCTGCAGCAATAGTAGACTGTCATGGAGATTAATTCCACTGCTGTCTATAAACTCAAAATGAGTAAATGCTTTGCTTTTAATACTGCTTTTGAGAACTGCAGTATAATTCTGTGCTGATAGGAGGACTGGTTTGAGAAATATCAATAGTAAGAATTTACTAGGTATCCTGTTACAGAGATTGTGCTCTGTTCAGAGACATTGCTTTAAATTAAGTAGGACAATCTAGTTTATGGAACATGTTTTGTAAAGTCTTAGGAGAGTCCACAGAAAACAAGACTTGATCTCTGTGTCAAATGGAAACGCAGTGCTCTAGAGCTGTAGTTGGAGGTACTGAAGAGTGCTAATTAAAGTGGAAGCTCACAGTGTGGCTGATTAACCTTGATTGCCTTTATCACCTGAGTTTAAACTTTTGAGAGGATAAATATGAGACAATTGTCCCACATCTCAAGTGGTAACTGGGGAGCAATTGGGAAGAAAAAGGGAGTATGGTAGGAAGAGACGATCGTGGTGTATAAGGGCGTGGTTTAGCGGTGGTCTTGGCAGAGTTAGGTTAATGGTTGGACTTGGTGATCTTAAGGATCTTTTCCAACCACGTGAAATGATTCTATGAGAAGAGTGAGAATAATTGCTTCTGGAATGGCTCTCTTGATGGCTGTGATTGGACTTGATCTCTTGAGGTCCCTTGCAATGCTGACATGCTGTGATTCTGTGTGATTCTATGTCTTTCCAGGACAGCTGGGCTTAGAATGGTCTCTATGTGCTGCTTTTCCCCCAGACATGTATTAGAAACTGCTGTGGCCTTCTCCAGGAAGAAGGCTTTCTCCCCAGCCTCAGGGTTTTAAAGCCTGAAACATGGTGACTAGTTTTGTACACAGGAGAGATAAGTGCCAGAAGAAGGATTTTTTATTGTATTCATGCCTAAAATTGTTTAACCTCAGACTTCCAGTGCAGCCCCTTTAACCTCATGCCACTGCTTTCAGACTTCACTTTCTTGTGTAATACCTTGATATGCTTTAGCCCTTGTGCCTCTCATTTCATCCATCCCAGCTTCAAGAAAATCAGAACAGATTGCTTTCCTGATTAGGTGAAATTACCTCTTCATCCTGCTTCCACGGGAACCAGATTGCAATGGTAAAGGAGGGTTGTTGTATTTGTGCAAAAACTTTTTCAGAGAGATAGGGTTTATGTGATTGCAGCATCTTTCTGCTGCTTCTCCCCCGATGAATTTGAGATCTAATTTGAGCCACATTAGAGAAGTTGATGTTTCGCAGGTACCAACTCCCCCCCAGTTACAGGAAAATTAGAGCGGAGCTGGAAGATATTTAAATCAGTGCTGCCATCAGGGTGAGCCAGAACAGTGAGCTGGAAAGCCACCAGTTCCTGCCTGCTGCTGCTTGACCAGTTAATGTTCACATTTCTTGCCAAGCTGCCAGCAAGGACATGGCAACTGCTGGTGGTAGCCCAGTGGTTGTTGATGTTGTAGGTGAGGGACTAGTATGTCATGAGGGAGCTGGTTAGCTGGCATGGGTAGGAGGAAACTTGAACTATCAGGGATAGTGGGAGGCTATGTGGGGTGGGACACGAGTTTGAGTCACTGGGGGGCAGGAAGGAGATGAACGATTCAAGAAAATGCTAAATAGGGGGATGAGAAATGCTAGAACTTGAAAGAAAGCATAACCTTGTATGTTTGCATCCTCACTTCCCCAGTCTATTCTGCTCAGGCACTGTAGAAATAGTAATGGTTTAATGATCGCTAATAGCTGAGAGGAGTCTCATCTTCAGAAAAGCTGTAACTGGACTCAAAGCATTTCTCAGACCAGTAATTTAAAAACAAAAAGTTAATTATGGCTTTATCAGCCCACTTGTTGAGCTGTGAGAAGTTGCATGTGTGGAACTCCAGAGGTATAGAAGTGAAGCAGCTAATCCAAATTGAGTATTTTCAGGAATGTAACCAGGAGCTTATGGACAGGGGACTCCTGTTCCCTCCTTGGCCACTACTATGAGGGTGCAACAGGGAAAGGAGTGATGCCTGACCCAAGTCCTCCATCACTGTGGGCATGCTGCATGGCTCATTAGGTGAGCCAAACCAACATTAATGGCCCTGTGGGCAGTCATAATATGTTTTGGGTTGTGCAAAACTGTTGTGTGTGTCTGTGTGCATTAATATTTACATCTCAACTGTGAACAGAGCTTTCTGGTCTGCCTGTCTGCAGACTGGTGGCTACAGCAGATGGGCTGACTGTAAGACTTCACTTTGTATCATACATATGTTTGTAACTGCTTCAGTTACTTCTACTGATCTAGTTTTCTCATTTAACTGTTTCTAGGTTTTGAGCTTCTTTAAAACTGCTAATTTTCAGAGCAGCTAACTGCAGAAACACCTCTTTCATTTTTACCAAATAGGAGCTGTCAGAAGTCCCCCTGAAATGCACTTTTATCCTCTGTGAGTATTAGAGACCATCAAAGAGAAACAGGAGGCTTAAGCAGGAGGATGCTGACACAAGGTGAATTTCCAACATCCAGAAGCATTTGCTACTGCTTTTGTGAAGTGCAAAGCTCTTGGCTGTCAGTGCAAAGGCATTTTTAGCTTTAAAGAAGCTAAGCTGTTTTTATAGGAAATCCTTCCCAGTCTCATGCCTGATGGCTGCTAAGTCCTGTGTGCTCCCTTTTTTATGTGGTTATACATTGATAGTTATCTCCTATTCCTGGTTGGAATCACGTGGGTTAGAGCACTTGTTCTTGTAGTGGGGAAGTCAATAATAGCCTAAGACTTAAAATTAGACTGTCTGTCAAAATGCAGTAGTATACTTCAGCACATCCAATCTATTTGAGAGTTTGTGTAGCTCTTGGAATATTTTTAGTGAATGTGATAGTACTCATTAAAAATCTTGGAAATTCCATGAATAAGGAACTTACTTATGAGCTGCATATCTAAATATATATAGTTCTTATCACTTATATTTACACTTTTTGACAGACGGCAATATGTTAAAGCAATGTGAATTCTAGAGTTTGGTAGTAGTCTTTACCTCCTAATATTAACTTAAAATAAGACCTGCGGAAATGATTGGTGCAGCAGAAAGAGCACGCCATCATTTCCTTGGTATCCCTTCATGGAGTGCAGAAAAGAAATTCCTTTAAGGCATATTGCACGGGTTCAAAATGTTTTGCCCTGTTCATATGGTGTGCAGAAGGAGCGACGGGGACAAAGCCTCATTTGGAAAACAACTGCAGATTTCTTCTGAGTGTAGTTCTTGTCATGTCTTTTATCACTACCACTCCTTACCACTACCACTTCTCTTACCTGGTAAGAAAAGAGCATCAAGTGGAATGAAACCAGAGACTTAGTCTGATCCTCATGGGAGACTCGTAAAATACCTTTAATAGATAAGTGGTTTTATTTCCAATATGCTAAAACGGCTCATTAGGTAAACTGGTTTAAAGACAAGTATGCATTTCCTGTTGGAGTGGCTGGTTACCCAGGCTCTGGTGACCTCTGAAGAGGATGAGATGGTGTCATACACCCTCTCACCTTGCAGGAGCATAGCTGCTACCCTGCCTTCTCAAGTGGTTTAAGTTAATTGCTCTAATCAGACTAAGGGAAAGCGTGTCTAGTCTTCCTTCACCTCCAGCCCTTCTGCTGCTTCTTATTCTCCATAAAGAGAACCTCAAAGCTTGCCTGGTTTTGGTGTCCCTGTTCTCTTAACCTTCTGAGCGTTGGATGTTTTTTTGGGGGGAAAGCCGGCAGGAGAAGACTGGCTCGGCAGTTTTTGGCCGCCAGATGGCAATGTCCCCTCGGCCCTCCCCGCTCCCTCCCTGCTCCGGCCGCTCGCCCCTGCGCTCAGTCCGGCCATCGCCCGCAGCCACAGACTCCCGCTGGAAATCTGCGGATTTATAGCTCTTTTCGGTGGCAGGATATTTGGGGGGTTGTGTGTCTCTTGTTTGTCCCCAAGAAACTATTAATTTTGTTTACAGGAATGTTGGTTCCAGCTATGCCTTACAAGGCGCTTAGTAAAGCTGATGTCTATATAATATTTTAATCGTTCTTGGGGGCTACTGATTAGTGCTAAGAGAAAATAATTGGGAATTTATTTAAATAAATTAATAACACGTAATTCTATCAAGTGCCTTTCCTCTGGATGTAGGTTTGACCCTGGACTTTTTCTGTGAGTGGAATTGCAGAATTCAGCAGAGTTAATCTGGGTGATCTAATTTCTAACAACTCCAATGATAAATTTTCCCTGCAATTCTTTTATTTTCTTTATTTGAAGAAGGCACTATTCTATGTGATTTGCTCTCTCCTTTTCCTGTAGACTATCTTGGAAGTGGCAGCAGGCAAGGACCAGTGTGGTTCCCATGGGAAAGGGATGTTGAGTGCTGTGTCCTGCTGCTCTGAGGCAGCAATCGCAGGAAGTTCCCACTACTCAAAAACGTAGGAATTAATTACTGTCTTCAGGGTTTTGTAGACTATAGCAAGAATTCATCTGATGGACTAGTGCTATACCCTGGAGCAGATTTGTGAAGAAGAAGAAGAAGGGATAGGGAGAAAGGCCTTAAAAAATAGCTGCTCATGGTTTGATTCTGACCAGCCTTGTTTGCCTCTGCCAGATTCAGTGCTAGAGTAGAAAATTTGTTTCTTCATAACTTAATTAGAATTTATTGCTGGCAGCAAATATTAATTGAAAAAATTAACAGTGTTTGCACTAAAGAGGAGTAAACTAGAAGGGAAGAAAATCTTAGCAAATACTTGTAGTAAGAGGGAAAATCAGTGAAACTATAAAATTCAGATTAAGTTCTGTTTTTTTATTATCTGCTGTTCCCTTTTGTGCCAGGAGTGGGTAAATTATGTCACACAGAATCTGTTTATGCCTGACTTGATCCGTACGTCCAACTTTGTGTGAAAGGAAGGCATCTTCTTCAACAGTCTGTGGCCACTGTATTTTCAGAGTGCTTTGTAAATTTAAGGCACACTTCAGGAAAATCAGGCTCCTCTTTCATGGATCTCCTGAGTCACTGCTGAAAAAACTGCTGAAATTTGTCAACTTCAAAGTTTTTGATGGTGGTTGTGTATGTTGTGTGGACTGTTTCAATTTTGCAAACAAGGCAGGAGTGAAAACAGCACTGAGGAAAGATGCTTTTGTTACCCTTGAGGATAACAAGCTCCCTTTCCCCTCTCAGTTCCTATCAGGCTCTTCTTCCTCTTTAAGAGAAATCTTTCTAATCTCTCCCTGCCTCACCTCCAGGTTGTAGCAGCCCTTGTAGCAAGTGAGATTTAACAGCAGAGCAGTAATGCTGGTTTGCTAACAGCTCACTTATAAAAAAATACTTGATTTCTGTTGGAACAGCACCCTTTGTCCAGATCCAGCTGCTCTGATCATGCTCTCCTTGCAAAACAGTAGTGTCATTACTTGCTGGCCATTTGCAGCCCAAGTTTTCTTCAGAAAGCACAGAGATGTTTTGTGAAACCCACATCATCACAGCTGTCTCTATCAGAGCTGCTGCTCCTGACACGTCCTCAAGGAAAAATGTTTTCTTGTGTATATAGTGGAAATGAACTTTTCTGTGCACAGAAAGTTATCACTTTGTGAGATATCTATTTTGTACAGCTGGAGAGTCAAAAGAACAGAAAGCTAATGTGTAAGATGCAAAGAAATACTCAATTTTTCAGTTAGGCTTTTTTTTATTTCAATCAATAGTTTCACAAGTGCTTAAACTTCCCCGGCAGTTTAATCTGGAACGCAGTTGAGAAGAAAAATATCTTCTATACCTTTATAAAAATAGAAAGTTTTTCTTTTTTTTTTTTAATCCTGCATTTCAAGCATGCACACTCCACCTCAAGCAAGACAGACATCTTAAAATATGGATTTCTGTTCATAAAAATGACATTCTGCCCCAGGGCAGCAGGCACAATATGTAAACTATATAGAAACAGAGCAAGAACACTTGGTTTGATTTTTTTTTCTGATCCCTTTTGTCCTTTTTTAATTAAACAGAACCTGTTCAAACAATTTGCACAAGAACTTCAGGTTATCATTTCTTCTATCAGGTGGCTCCTTGAGTAGGATAGAACATTGGTGCTGAGGGAAGAATTTTTACCTGGGCTGGCAACACTGGTAGTTATTGAAGATCCCAACATTTATTGCTTCTCAAAACTTTGGTGCTTCAGTGTGGGACAGATTACTCAGTCTGTAGGTCTTCCATGGCTAAACCATTTGCAGCTTTACTTCTTTAGCAGCTGGGGCTGCCAGCACATGAGATCAGGTTGGAGAAATAGAATGAATGGAATATACTGCATCACAAATATATATGGTGCTGTGCAGCAGTTAATTTAGTGCATGATGAAACCATAAGATCAGGGAAGCTTAGGTCTGTGCCTGTAACCTAGGAGAAGTCTTGCAGAGAACATGGATAGCCAAATAAACAATGCACCCTGGAGACTTAATTATATCTTTGTCCAACCTAGCTTCTATTAGCTAACAGAAAAATAAAGAAAAAATATATAGGTGCAAGGAAGGAAGCTGGTGTGGTGTATGCAAAGAACCCAAATGATAACATTACATTTCTGGACAGCACTACAAATAAACTAGAGGAGCCTTAAATCAGGTTTCTGGCCATGCATAATTTTCAAGGCATTTTTCAAGTGCTTCCTTTCAAACTATCTCCAGGTAACAGACAAAAAGGCAGTTCTTGTCCCCTTTGTACATTGTGCCATTTTTGCATTTAGTGTAACAGCAAGCTTTGGAAAACCCAAATCTTTGTGAGTCTGTGCTTTGGAACATATAATCACAAATTCACACAGAGTATCAGGGATTGGAAGAGACCTCAAAAGATCATCTAGTCCAATCCCTCTGCCAGAGCAGGAAGACCTAGATCAGGTCACACAGGAATGCATCCAGACAGGCTTTGAATCTCCAGAGAAGGATACTCTACAACCTCTTTGGGCAGCCTGTTCCAGTGTTCCAGACACAGATAGGGGTAAGAACTAGACAATTCCCTTTCTCTTGAAACTGATGTAATATTTCTGACATTAGGTAATTTACAGAGGAGCTGTAAAGTACTAACAAGTTGAAGGTCATTGCCCTCGTGAGTATTGAACACCATGCCGTGGAGCAGTTCCTTTGCTCTCTACTTCCATCCTGCATCAGCAGGATCTGCTATCAGATGGACAGATGAACACTTTCTTGGGTGATTACTGAGACAGACTGATTTCTGGTCTTGACCCCTTAGTGAGTTTTGTGTGACTTTTCACCTCTCTGAGGAAAACAACATGAAAGAAGTGAGAGTCTCTTTCTCCCCTTCCTTTTGTTTTCTGAAAACCAGGTGAAGTGGTTTTGTTCCTACTCTGAGGAAATTTGCCTCTGAGGATGATACCAGCTTGGAAAATCTGTCAAGAAGGCATGGACTTTGAGAAGGTAGGGAACCAGACCATAGCCAGTTACTACTTGAATGGCTTTTTCCTACTATTTTTGCTAGTGAGGTCCTTGCAATCATTGTGTTATCAAATAAGGCTTTTGCTATAGCATGGTGTATAGAGGCTCACCTATGTAAAGCAGAAAAACCTTCATTCAAGACATGCTTTTCATATGATGCTGTAAAGAACATATTAAAGCCTTTTTTTTTCCCCCTCTAGTACTGGACTGGACAGGTATAAGCTGCTGTCACTGATGAAGAAATGCTATAACCTTAATCCTTCTGTTTCTTACATGGATTCCTGTTCCTCCTATGAGCCATATCATGCATGTGTATCAGTAAAGGCCCAAACACTGCAAGGTTACACTGTGCCCTCAGTTTGCTCACCATTAAAGCTGGGGAGCATGGTTCCTCCACAACTTTCTACCTTCTTGCTGGCTTTAAATAACTCCTCTGCTGCTCCTGAGTCTGTGCTGATACACATCAGCACACACACAAGGGTCTATCTGCCACCAGGAGAAACCTAAGAGTTTCTTGTTAAAGGATGTTCTCTGGGTGCTGTGACCACCTTCTCCGTGGTTTCTTCTCAAACCAATACTAAATAGAGCTGGGTGAAACCATGGGCTTTGTTGGGATGGACCAACAAGAAGAAAAGGGAAGAGGATATGGCTGCATTTGTGCAACTCTTGCTCCTCCCTCTGGTAGGACTGAGCCAGGCTCCCTCCATTCCATGGATGTGGATCTGTTTCCATCTGCTTTCTGGCTTTCTGAACTCCAAGCAATCCTGGGAGCCTTGGTGGCTGCTCCAGCCCTTGACTTGTTCCTATGTGAGGTCATGTAACTAAAACACCGTTAAATAGTGTTACAGAACATGTTGGAGCCCACGTGCTTTTTTACTTTGCCCACCTGGCTGACACAAAATCCAATTAATAAGGCCTCAGAAATATGAAAACAGGAGAAGTCCCCACAGCCTAGCAGTGGAGACTTGCCTGTGCTGTGTGCAGCTGACAGAGAAATGCTCTTCCTGTCTGGCTTCAAGGGGGCTTGGTTGTAACTACTTGCTAGGTACAAAGGCAGGTCTCAAAGCAATTACATAGCTAAGGAAATTGAATGAGTGAATGTTAAATCACTGGTTACTTTTACATCTTAATGATTGTAAAAATAGCTTAGATGACTTGGAATATTTTTTTTAATTAGAAGTATCAGCCCTTTAGTGCTATCTGACCGGAGGGCTGTTGAATTGCTGTTTCTTTTTGTGTTCCGTGCTGTGAGATAATGACAAGATAAATCTTTGTGGGTTTCCTCCTTATATACATATCTACATTGGAGCTGTGAAGTCAGAAGGGGAAGCTGCTATCACAGTACTGGCACAACACCGAGCCCTTCCCCAGAGCTAAATCCTGATGAGAAACTGGGCGTTGGGGAGAAGACTACCACAATGATAAGATGAATGAGACAATCGAAGCAGGATTGTAACATTTACCCTAGCAGTTAAAAAATAATAATAAAAGGAGACCCCCTCCTTCCCCCAAAATTCTGCAGTCCTAAAGTGCAATTACTTTTGTGCAGTCATGTCAGGCCAGGGATCAGACTGGATGAAGTTCAAAGCACAAACATCAAAAGAGTGCCGTTTGGGATTCGAGGGGGGTGGGGGGAAGTAAGGAAAAGAACAACAGTTCTCAGGCATTCAAGTGCATCAAGAAAATAAATGTCCCTTTCTTCCAGAAGAAAAATAACCCCCAGTCTGGTGGAATCCTGGCTTTGTAGTCATGAAAAATAAGGTTTTTTTTCTTTTTTTTGTCTGCTTCTAGCTGAGCATGTCCCAATATGACACAGTGCAAATAAACAACACCAAAGCAAGAGCTGGGGTGCCGGGATATTTTTCTGGTGCCCTGCTGCTATACAGCCTTATTTTATTCTCCTCTGGTGACTCTTCAGATCTGGGTACAGATGAAGCACACTGAATTAAAGGCATCTGGTAAGAAGTTGCTCTCTTCTCCGGTCGGTCAGGGCTGGACCCATCACTGGGTCTCTGGCCATTGTAGAGCAAGTACCTGCCCCGGGCATCCTGCTCCATTTTGAAGATTTCATACTCAGTGTGAGGTAGGCGGATGCCAAGTGCGATGCAGCCATTCGTGTGGGTGACATCTTGCTGAACCCCAACTTGCCAGGACCCCTGGGCCCCGCACTCGTTCCCGTTGAAGACGTTTAGGAGGGAGGCAGTGGATGTATCCATGGGAGTGACCTTCATGTGGTTCACTGTGAGGGAGAGAGAGGGGGAGCTATTAGCAAGGGACAAAAACACAAGCAAAAGGCAACACGTGGATTGGGGTGTCCCTGTCATGTCAGAGGTATCTCCCTTAGTTCATTCTTTTAAAGTATTTTTTATATTTACACTTATTTGTGGCCAGCAAGTTTATCTGCATCATTTTATGTCTGTTACACAATTACTTCTTGCTCAGAACACACACACTCAGTTGTAGGAAACCTGATGGAGACATAATCTCAGCCAGAGATTAAGCAGAGCTTTTCATAAATTCCAAACAATCCTTTCTAGATAAAGCCAAGTTGGTTATATTAGGGGACAGATAAAAAAGTAAACAATAAAACTTCACTCAGGTTTTACTACCGTCCATATCAATCTATTAACAGGGCTGTTTAAAATGTATTTTTCATTATTTTTAACATGCCACCCTGTAAAGCTAATTAAATAATTAGTTCCAGTTGCAAAATTTGGAAAGTGCCACAGCTGCCCTATCTTCCCTGTACTACCTGTCCTTTTTTTCAATGAACTGTCATCTAGTCCAACTCCCCTCCAATGACCTGTTCAATTAGATCAGGTTGCTTGAAGTCCCATCCAACGTGACCTTGAGTGTTTGGAGTGAAGTTGGCATAAATCAAGCAAAAAACTGGATTTCACCCCAGGACCTAAGCTGGGACATGCAGCTGTAAACAGCAAGAGCTCTGATGGGCTAGAGTATTTCCTGCCTCTTCTGAAAATCTCAGATTAGTAGATTATTCTGAAATACAAAGAGCCCACAGAGTGCTTGGGGCTTCCAGTGGCTCTGCTGGGGCTGGCTCCATTGCAGGACATCATGTTTTGCAGATGTCTATTTGGTGAGTGGTTAAAGCCACTGAGCTCTAAGTGGGGCGCTACTTGCACTGTTTACACAGGAAAGCATTTCTCAGCTGTGGGAACCTGAGTGGTATCACCATTGAGTGCTGCTACCCAAAGAACTTGAGGGCTTTCAGTTAGATACATCTAGTTTTCACTGTGGTGAAATTAATCAGAGATGTATTTAGGGGCATCCTTGATTGCTCTAGGGCCCCTTGGAAGCTGATGAAAAGACACATGCTGCTTTATCTGCCTTCAGTAGAAGAATTTATACCACTTCTGATCTGAAATGCCTTTTGAAGATGTTTTTTTTCTCTCTGCTGAAGAAGCCCTAGGACACAGACCTGATCTCAAATGCTTCACTTACTTAAGTCCAGCCACTGGACTCCCAAGATTGAGTGATGTGAAATCTTACTTCCTTGTGCTGTACTTAGAAGATCCCTGCCTCAAATGAGTGTTGCTTCAGTGGTGAGATGCCGTGCAGCTGTAGAGTTTGGCTGGGCATCCACACAACGCCTGCAGATCTTCCAAAGAAATGACTAATCCCAGGAATCATCAGAATGAAATCATCAGCAACTGAGTTGTTATGGGCGAACTCTGCTCTGGTCTGTAACTACATGTCCACCTCCACCCCCAGAGAAATGAGCCACTCTACCTTTGAAGACAAACTCCATGCCGCCCATCACTTTAGATGAGTGCACACCCCGGCTGTAGCGTCCCTTGGCGTAGATGGTGAAGGTGGGGTGCTTGCAGATGGGGTCAGAGTAGTGGTAGTAGTGACCTTCCCAGGTGTTGTTGTTGTCATGAAAGATGAAGTGCCGTGTGAGGAAGAGAACCTCTGGCCGTACCTCACAGCGCTGACTCACCCACTCTCCATGTAGCCCTATAGTTAGGTCTGCCTTGGGGGGTAAAATTGGGGGATGGTGCTCATCTGACCGGTAGATGATCCTGCAGGCGATGCATGTGTGGTCATGGTTCTGAAATGAAGTAGAGAGAAACCCTCAATTAACATTATGGGTGATGTAGGGCAATGAATTGGGCCACCAGCTCAACATCTTGAGGAATGTATTATCATTTTTTATCTTATCCTACAGATTCTTACCATTCAATGCACCTGAAGGATGGCAGTGTTTGGTTTTGTATGTATAAGATGGCATAGCAGAAGCAGAGATAGATTAAATCCCTCATTTAATTCCCTCACCTGCATTTCTTTGAAATTAACATTTTAGTTCAGCTTTTTATTGGGTCTTGAAAAGAATGACTTTATCCATCAAATCATACAAGAAGCTGTCAGATGGTAATTTACAATGGCAAAAAAAAATTAGTATGGACTTAGCAATTCAAATGTTAGAAATTAATACATTTACCGAGCTCCTATTTTGCATATGCTTTCCTTTAAGTTGCTGATTTTGGGTACCATAGCTGGGCATGGGTATTCTAAGTACATTTTTCAGTTGAGTAACAGCCTGGGAGAAGAGTAACCAGTCATTTTGAACTTCTTCAGCTTTTGCAATCCCTAATGCAAGGCTGTGAGATGTAAGACGTGGATGGCTGATGCTGGACAGTGTGAAAACTTTATATCTGAAACTACAGAGACCTGTATGTGTTCCTAAAGCTACCTGTTTTTTGCTTCTGCAAGGATTTCTCCCACTGGCAAAGGGGTTTGGCCTAGCTATTCCCTTTTCAAACTCTATTTTGCATTTTTTTCATTAGCAAGAAGTACAACAACATTAACATTTGTCTCTGCTCTGTTAAACCCTGAAGTTAAATTTATGGACCAATAAAAGATTATGAAACTGAATGTTTTAGCTCAATGATTTTAGCTCAGTACATTGATGATAACAGTCAGATCAAAAAGGATAAATGCTGTCCTTCTTGCAAGATAAATGCAGTGTTTTTTGCTTTCTTGATCCCTATTTTTGGGTTGGTGATGTGCAATTTGTTTACAACTTAAGATATAATGCTACAGACATTGTAGTCTGCTGGCGACATGCAGCAGTGTGAGCTGTATGAAGGCTTATACTTGGAGTGAGAGGCAAAGACCACACAGACAGCTTGTGCCTTCATCTTTCAAGGACATGATCTTTCCTGGAGAAAGGGGGATGCACTGGTATAGAGATTACTCACATCCACCTTGTTCAGGCTGTGATTTCCTGAGGTGTAATTCAGAGTGCCCTGAGTTAAGAGCTGAAGCTCCCCATGCAACCATTAAGTAGAGCTATTTAGACAAATGCTTTTCTTTTTGTATCTCTTTCCAGCTCTCTTTTCTGACATCTCTCCGAGCTCCCTCTATAACAGAAATGCTCATATTTATGGCTCATGCTTTAAAGCTCCTGTGAGCCGCTTAGGAAACTGGTCTGTTGAATCCCAAGCTTTTTTCAGAGGATGTCAGTCATTTTCTTTGGAAAGTGATCTAGTTAAACAGGTGGTTTGCAGCTCAGGATCGCTGGGAGGCAGATGACTCCAGTGCCTCAGATGCAAGCTGGTGCTGAGGAAAGGTGGAGACTGTCTTGGCATGTCTCAGACCCTGTCAGAACTGACCCATTTTCCTTGAGCTCCAGCTGTGAAGAGAGATGCATCTGCCCTGTCCTTGGCAGCACAGCTGGTACCGCAAGAAAACTGTTGGATGCAGTGTGAGATTCCATTCACTGCCAACCAAAACACCAAAGAAACAAACACTGTTGTAGTAGAAATATCACTTCATCTTCCTGAAGACTAATATCCAAAAGATGCTGCTGCTGCCTTGCGTGTGATCTGGGCCAAGGGGTTACTCTGTGGAAGATGCTGGTGTTTATCAAGCACTTATCTGTCCCAACATAGGGCAGGCATCACTAATACTGTAATGGCTAATATTCATATTTGGTTGGTCTCTCAGGAGCCTGTCCTCCACAAGCAGTTTGCGAGACAAGGCTATTTGACCTGGGAACCAGTGGTTTCTGTTGCCCTTGTTCAATATCTGAAGAAAAACAAAGAGAAACCCAGCTTGTTGTCTTCTTGGTCACCCTTGGATGTTTGTGGGATTCCTCTGTTGTTTCTCAGATATAGTGAATGGACAAGAAAGAATCAATTCTATTTGTACTGTTATTTTTTTAAAACTTTTTTTACCAGGATTGACTCTGAAGCATCAACACCCTTTTCTGTTTTTCTAGCAGTGATTTTAGGTAATTTCTCTCCTCTCTTACCTTAAAAACCATGGGCATTATGAATCAAAGCTTAGATGCTTGATCATACTGGGAGTGTAAGGTGCAGACTGATCATAACTGCACCTGCTTAGTCCCTTGGCTGTGACAGAGTGGGCAGAAGGTTCATGATGGAAGAAGAATAATCATAACTACAAGCAGTCTCCTTCTCCTCATCAGGGGCACATTCATGTCTTGAGGCACAAGGAGTTACTTCTTGAAACTGTAAAACTCACGCAGCAAGACAACATTGTGCTGTGTGAGCAGAGGTGACTCTTTGTTCAAACTCAAAGAAAGTCCCAGTTAACTCACAGAAATCAAAAAGAAGTTCAGCAGTATAAACACTTGTCTGCAGCTCATCTGTCTCTTTGATGCCTGTGGTCCCTGTCTTGAACTGCTGTAACTCTGTGTAGTCCTTCTAATCTTGAATTAGAATGTTCTGGACTGCTGTGACTTTAAAAATGTCCAATGTCTAAGAATGTCAAATGTGCTTAGATGAAGGGACTGAAGTGAATGGGCACTTGTTGCAACCAACAGAGAGTGGGTCAGAGAGAGGCTGAGGAGGGAAGCAGAAGTATCCCTTTCACAGGGGCGCTCAAATACCTCAGATGGATGTCCCCTGGCTTCCATGGGACCAGAGACTGAACCTAAGCCTTCTTAAACTTTATTTTACTGTGATACTATCTTCACAGAGCAGTCATCTTCATAGTGGAAGATTATGCCACATGCAAAGTCCCTTGGTATGATTTTTGTTTGAGTAATGGATGAAAAATCTACTTTTGCTATGAAGCAATTGTACTTAATTGTGGAGTAATTTATGCTTAAAAATTCACCGTCTTTTTCCATGTTGCTTTTTCAGGTCAGCTGCTCTCGGCTCTTAATTATACTTGCTGAGACTTTGCAAATCTCTCCCTTTCCATGTGTGTCAAGGAAGGATTATTTTCTATAAACAGACATTCAAAGAAAATAGGGAACAGAGGTAGAGGATATTTGAGCCC
The DNA here is from genome assembly GCA_013400935.1 of Turnix velox. Classification (NCBI taxonomy): domain Eukaryota; kingdom Metazoa; phylum Chordata; class Aves; order Charadriiformes; family Turnicidae; genus Turnix; species Turnix velox. The sequence continues at coordinate 150,318 of VZTY01028901.1, forward strand.
AAACATGATTAAGTACGCTCTAATAAAACGTTCATTTCAGCATGACATAAACAAAAAAGCTATAAAGCGGACAGGATGAACATCTGTTCTATGTTTTGATTGTCTTAGATGAACAATGTACTAGTTTTTAATAGTGAAGTCTTGCTAAAAGACCTCTGCAATGGCTGGAAGATCCCTTGCTGTGAAGACATAGGGAAGGGTGTCTCCTTGCAGCTCTGCAATGCCAAATCCATGGTGTCCCACCTTTTCAACATCCTTCATGTTTCTTTAAAGCCAGTTTCTGATTTGATCCATGAGGCTATGTGGGCTGAAATAAGCCTGAGTCTCTGGATGGAAACTCAGTTCCTGTACTTGGGAAGAAAATAATCTGTGATCTGAATATTTCTACCAACATTTTTCCTTATCCCTCCCTCCTGCTGCCTCAGCTGAAGCAGTAACAGGGCCAGAGAGTTCTGGAAGCCAAGCAGGGAGGTTTCTAATAAAAAAACCCCAAACAAACAAGGCTGAGGTTGCTTGATCTTTTTCCCAATTGCTGTGGATAGTCAGAAACATAAACCTTCTCAGCATAGTTTAATTTTCTCTTAAGTTCTATGGAATTCTACGGCTGCCTAGAACTAATTTGCCTCTAATCAATTTGTAGAGTTATTTATGGCCCAAGCCAAACAACTATAATGCAACTGGGATGCTCTCTGAGCAATGGCAAAATAAGCTTTAAATAGCTGTAGAAAGATCTTTTAGGAAGAGTTGTAATTTTCTTTGAACACCTGTGCACTCAAAGCTGTTGCAGATTAAGACACCTATGGACAAAACTATTTTTCAAAATGTACAGAAAATGTATCCTTTCCTAATGGTTTAAGCAGCAGCTGAAATAATTTCTTATTATTGAGGAGAGGACCTGCAGGATGTATTGCAAGTTGTATTTAACGACAAAGTAAACAAACACTAGTAAAGAGGAAGCTGAAGATAAAGTTGCTTTCAACAAAACACCATGTTCAAACATATTTGCTCTCTCCCCTATGTATCTAGTTCTCTCCTCCTCTCTTCTCATTTTCTCACCCTACAATACCAGTGTCAAACCAAAACTCAATCCCAAACCCTCGGCAGAGCGGTGGCTTCTTTCTGTAACATTTCCTGTGGGGCTCAGAACTTTTAACTTTCAATGTTCATTTAGGGGGTAGATTTAGACTTAACATAAGAAAGAAAATCTTTACAGAGAGGGTGGTGAAGCACTGGAACAGGTTGCCCAGAGAGGTTGTGGATGCCCCCTCTCTGGAGGTGCTCAAGACCAGGCTGGACAGGGCACTGGGCAGCCTGATCTAGTGGGAGGTGTCCCTGCCTATGGCAGGGGGGTTGGAACTAGATGATCTTTAAGGTCCCTTCCAACCCAAAGTATTCTATGATTCTATGATTCTACATATTGAATATGGCTACTCATAAGTATACCTCTCTGTCCCTATCCCTCACCCATCGCCAGCTAGGCATGGTTTCTCCTCAAGAACTGCTGCCACCACCACTGTGCTCAGTTACAATGACCCCTTACCAGTGAAATCACTTATTTCAAATTTCTGTAGCAATATTCTGCCTTACTAAGTCATGTACTCACATTAGCAGGAGAAGTAAGCACTAGCAAAATTCCTAGCACACACCCAGGTAGCTTTCTGCACCCTCCCATTGGTGGAGAAGATGCTCCTGACCAAGCAGCAGAGACCACATGAGGCAGCCCAGGCTCTGGCTGCTCACAAGGTCATGTTGCTCTTGCATCGAAGGTTTCCCTTTTAGGGCGGATCCCGTGGCCAGCTCGTCTGAGATCGGCTCTGCAATGCCACCAGATGGGCCACATAGCAGTGGCTGGGTCCAGTATGCACCACCCAGTATGTCCTCAGTACAGGGAAATGCATGGTGATGGATCAGGATTGGGTTTCTTCCAAGCACAGGCTTGAGCTGTACATGCAGTACAGACCTAATCTGCAATCTGTAGCCTGTATAGCTTTAAGTAGTATCTTATCACAAAAGCTGGAGTAGAAAACCCCTTCCATGTGAATGCATGTATTACCATGAAGGAAAGCACTGAGCAAAGAAAAGCTGTGCTTAGCAATGATCTCTTCCAGCCACTATGTGTCACAGGCAGGGCTAGATGGGACAGCAATGTCTGGTAAGGATGCTTTAAAGCTCACCACTCAAGATGGCATGTTTTAGTGCTCCTAGGATGAGTGGAACATAGAAATCCCTGGGAGGACATTGATTCAGGGAAATGCTGGATGGCTTTGCCTCACAATACCAAAGAGAAAGGAGGACACTTTTATGAACTGCTCAGTAGAGCATCAAGCTCCTCTCCTCCACTGCTTCAGATAACTGCAGACCAAGACAACCCTTTAACAAATGGCTGCAATCTCTCTCTACCACCAAAGTGATAATTTGCAGGCTTTCCATGACCTCATATGAAGCTGAGTTGGCTGATGTACATTAGACTGGCTCCGGGGAGTTGACGAGTGTGGTTGACACAGTTATAATTCAGCTTGCCGAAGGGAATGAAGAATAACAAAGATTTAAAACTTTAATTAAAAATCCTCATGCAAGTGAAATGCTGGGGAGAGTGGTAACTCCTTTACAAAATTGTCAGTTTGGGATTTCTTTTAGTGGGGAATGGAGGAGCTGCAAGCAAAGAGGGTTGAGATATGCACAGATTTATCTACAAATGTGTACCATATATTTTAAGATATTGAGGAAGGATTTTTCTTAACTGCTCTCATGAAGGGAAAGATAGTGAAGGAATCTGAAGGCACTACCATTACATAACTGTCTGATGATGATGTCAATTCTGTTGCACAATACTGAAATAAACACAACCAACATGAAATGCAAGTCTTCTTGTTGTTCTTTTCTGATATAAACTACTTGAGCCTGAGCAAAAGACAATAATAAGGGGAAATCAGGCTTTTTTCTCAGATGGGTGTGCTTGCATGTCATTTACTCCATTAAAATTACACTAATTTATGGTGACGTGAATATTTTGGAAACTATCAACAAAATCAAAAAATCACAGAAAACCCAAAGGGATAGCTTGAATATCCATCTTCATAAACAGAGTATTCCAAAATAAAGCTGCCTTACCAGTAAGTCCTCCCTTCCCTCTTACAAAAGATGAAGCAATTGCGGCCACATGCCAACAACAAGGAAGGTGTCAGTAGTTTAGATACATATATTGAGTTGATCCAATGGGTCCTGTTTTATTCTGCTGGTCTGTTTTTGATCTCTAATGCAGTATTTGTGTTAGGCTTTTACTCCAGATATAGAACAGTGATAGCCAATTGCAAGTAATAAAAAACTCTTCAAGTGTTGGCTTGATCTGGAAGTCTAGTGGCACTACTCTGGCAAACAAAGGAGTTTTGTCCTCCATAATTATGTTTTGGTTGAGGTAATGTTTTGCATATTTCTCTGAGGCTCTTCTCTCTATTTATTAACTCATCTGTTTACTAACTTATGCTTATGTTTCCCTGGGAGCTCCTCAAGTACATAGCATTCCCCTACAAATGAAGTCACTGAGTTTTAAGGTGATGAAGACACAAATTTTCATAAGCACAAAAAAATCTTGCACGCTTTTTTCTTTTAATGCCTGGCTAAAGCAAAGCCCAGTCTCCATATACTGAATCTGTATTACTGCAAATGTAGCAGATGCTGCTGGAAATCAGCTCCCAGTGGCAAATAAACCTGTAGTAGGGAAATGATCCATTGGAATCACATTTTCAAGGGTATATGCCTTACTGATAGTGTGTGGTCAGCCAGCATTTGAGAATGTTAAAGGCAGAAGGAAGGTTCCTAGCAGATTTTAGGCTTCTTGACCACTTTAGCCCTATTCCTAATCAACAATGTAGTTAGAATGACAGATACTTCCCACTACTCTCTCAGAGTAATGATGCTGTACACATTTCCTGTTGATTTTGAATAGGTATCTCCAAAACCATCTTCTGTCCTTCCACATAGTGAAAGATTGCCTCATTCAAGACTTCTTTCATGCTACAAGTTGCTGTAAGCATTCATAAATAAGTTGTAACTTTATAGGATCATAGAATTGCCTTGATTGGAAGGGACCTTTCAGATCATTTAGTCTAACCATCAACCTAACTCTGACAAGAACCATCACTAAACCATATCACTAAGCACACTGTCTACCTGTCTCTTAAATATATTCAAGGATGGTGCCTCAATGACTTCCCTGGGTGGCACGTTCCAATGCTTATTAACAAGCAGTCTCCCATCCTGGTCTTTCCAACCCTGTGGTCTCTGATGCTGGCAAAAGATGCTGCATGCATAGCTTGAATCTCTTGATAAACTTGCAACATCAAGAGACATTAAAAATATTTGACAGCATTGTTCATCACGTCTTCATTGGTATAATGAGAAAGGCCAAAGTGACCTATTAATCAGCTGTACTCCAAGAACCTCCACGTATTTTACAGGAGGAATTTGTTTAAGGTATGCTCTTATCTAAGAGAATTCATAAAGCCATATTTTTAAAAGCTCCTTGATTTTCTATGAACACTTGAGATATGGTAATCTGCGAATTCATTCAGATTTGTAGCTCTGCATAAAGCTGTCTGGTATTTCGACAGCCCTTTTGATTTACCATCCTGTGGTGAAATCGCTGCAGGAATCTGGAGAAGGTCCAATTCTATTTGTTTAAAGTCCTGATCACGTGGCTTTGGCATTCCTAACATATCCAGCAATCATTTGCTTTTAATTACCACTCATTTCAACCACATAAGTAATGAATGTGGCTACCACATCCAACTTACAGGCTGTGTAAACTCTTGAGCTGGGTGGAACTTTTTTCTATATAGAGACTTAACTATAAATTTAAATTCCAAATGTGAATCCTCTTAACTTATTTTAGGAAGGTCTTTATGAGCTTAAAATAAAAATAAATAAAAAGGAAATGAAAAAAGCCTTAAATGAAAGATTCCACACAATACACCTGATTCACTTCAGAAGCAATTTCCTGGACTCCCCAGCCTCTTGCTATGACTGCAGAAACCTTAAGAAAACAAGTTGATTTAATGTTTCTATTTATTCATGGTGTCCAGTTTCCAGAGGAGTCTGTGACTTGTAGTTTTAAACTCAATTTAGCATTTAAACTCATTTTCAGCTGGGTCCCAGTGGAACAACAATTAGAAGAGGAAAAGTGTTCAAAGAACAAGGGTTATAACCTTTCAGCAGTACGCTTGCCTGGACTTCAGGAAGAAAAAAAACCCCAACTCTTACTATTCTTCCTACATTTGGCAAACATCAGGACAGATGGCTGGGTTGCAAATATGTTGGTATAAAGAACTTCATAGTTAGGTACAAACCAACATGCAGAAGACTTTTGTGGCAGCTGAGGGAAAGATTTATTTTTTAGGCATACTGTATTATGTTGAAAGCCTAATTAAGAGCAGATCCAACTTCTCTTCAATAAGAAGAAGACATTTCACACCAAATCTGAGCAAGAGGAACCTACCAACAAACCAAAAAGAGAAGCTTTTGCCATTGAAGGCTCCAGCTGACACTGGTGTCCCAGAAATCCACTTGCTCTACTTAATCATTGTGTGAGCCATTGTAGGTGATGGTTGGAGGTGGTATTAGAGCTCTCCAGAAGACCTAACAGGCCAAACTGGGAGCTGACCAGTGGCCTGCAAGCCTGGACCTAGGCAATCCATTTATTAAACTACAGCAGTTTTATCATGGAGAGCTAGAATATCCACATATTTTGGTTATTCAGAGTTAACCTGTGCTTTCTGTAGCAACAGCACTTTCTGTAGCCAGCAGTACTCTTATGAATGAGTTTCCAGCGTCATAAATCCAGTCTTGGGATTCAGTCTCTGCCAAGACCTGGCTACCAAAAATCTTATTTGGAAGTGCTGTACTTAATGAATACCAAGGGATAACTAGTTGGCTTGTTTGCTTTTCTTCTAACCTAGTTTTTGTAAGCTGTGATATAAAAGCTCCCCTGGGAGTCACTTGGAGTGCACAAGTACCCCTGGGCAGGACCTGCCCATCCGGACACGTGGAACTGCAGGATAATGGCATGCAGGGTGACCCAGGCAGGCTGAAGATGCTCTTGCCTTTCACATAGAGATGTCACGCACTTAGGCCAGAATGGAGTAGGTGATGCCTGAAATAATGGCCTTTGTGAACACAAATGAGAGTTTCAGTGCTCTCATGGTTTATTTATTGAACCTTGCTTGTGAAATAGACCTCTTATGTGATATTTGATTCCTTGAATTAACCAAAAATATGATTTTTATAATGCTGGTTGTAGGTACACCTGATCATTCTGTCTGTAATGAAATCAATACAAAGTGGAAGTCTAAGCTTTTACTATATTATCTATAATCCTATAATAAGACAAATAGATTTGGCCAAATAGATCTGAAAAAATAATCAGCTAGGGTAAATTAAATTAAGATTTTTGTCTGTGTTTCACATGCTCAGAAAATTATCCAAACAGATACAACATATAGCTCGTAGCAGATAATTTGTACCTATAGATATCTCCACAGGAGAGTTTTAGTAAAGAACTGACTCCCAAAGAGAAAATTTGCCTTAATTAAAGAAAAGTAAAATGACTGAATCCAACATTTGGATGAGGACTGTGCTGTGGTTCATCTGTTGCTGCTGCTGAAACTCTCCAATTTGGGAAGACAAATGTTTAAAAACAAAAAGCAAATTTGTCTCTAATCAGTTGAAGAGAGGATAAGAATGACAGACATAAATGACAGCAGCATTCATACAGAGATGCAGCTGACTGTGGATAAAAATATCAATAAGCCACACTATTAAAAAAATTTAAAAGCAGATCACAAAGTCCTGAGCCACTGAAATTTCATATTCACATGCAGATACAACTCAGGATGGAAGGGAAGCTAAAGCTTTCTCATCAAAACCTCCCTTTCCCCTGCTGTGACTCTTAGCAATGCTGGAAAACTGTAGCTGATATTGGAATCAGTTGTGACGAGATGATTAAAAATGGTGCTAACCCATTAGGTGGAGGTGATGCTGCAGCAGCCCCCAGCTGGAGCACACTGATGGCAGCAGCAGCCTACAATGTGGTTCCAATCACCATCTGCCTTTGAAACGTCACCAGTAAAGATCTATAGACAGCCCTCCTCCTACAAAGGCCACCAGCATTTACTCTTCCTGTTTGATTTTTATTTAACTTCCTATGGGGTTGATCAGTTCCCAATGAAGCTGAGGGCACTCTGAGGTCCCTTTGAAAATGGAATTATCAAGTGGAATTAGAGCCCCATTCAAAATTCAGCTGTTTTTCATTTTATTAACGTGCGTGCCTGCATCTGGATCCATGACCCACACAGCCCATCAGTTTTTTTCCCTCTTCATGCTGCCCCTTTCATGTGTCTATGGTCCAATTTCCTCTTTATCTCTTCAAGTTATGGATCACTCAGCCTCCATATGTTGATACAATTCGATTTACTCTCACCCTGGAACTCCTGCTGGTATATCAATGCCTTTTTCTCTTCTTCCTCAGTCTTGTGTAAAACTTTCTCTCCTCTCAATTACTAACCTCCAGTTGTGATCCCAGCCAACCACTCCCAACTCCACATAAGAGTCTGAGATTCAGTGTTTAGACTGGCCTTTACTGACTTTTGTTTATCAGAATGATTTTTTCCACATTTGATGCAGTCACATGAACCATAGAAAAAAGTTACTATTCTCAAGAAATATGCTCTGTGACCCTCTTTTTAATTCGCGGCATCATCTGTAAGGGTGCAATCCACTTCTTATTTTTAGAGCCACATCTACAATTTGCGTTGCACTTACCCACTCAGAAAGAGATAAATAGAATCATAGAATAATAGAATAGTTTGGGTTGGAAGGGAGCTTAAAGATCATCTAGTTCCAACCCCCCTGCCATAGGCAGGGACACCTCCCACTAGATCAGGCTGCTCCGTGCCTTGTCCAGCCTGGCCTTAAACACCTCCAGAGAGGGGGCATCCACAACCTCTCTGGGCAACCTGTTCCAGTGTTTCACTACCCTCACTGTAAAGAATTTCTTTCTTATATCTAGCCTGAATCTATCCCCTACCAATTTACATCCATTATTTCTAGTTCTCCCATCACATAGTTTCATAGTTTCATAATCAAGGTTGGAAGGGACCTTTCAGATCATCAAGTCCAACCATCAGCCCAACTCTGACAAGCCTCATACCTGGACATATCTTATTAAAAAGTCCTACCTTTCTGTAAGCCCCCTTCAGATATTGATAAGTTACTGTGAGGTGCCCCCTGAGCCTTCTCTTCCCTAAATAATGTGAGTTTTGTTATGAGCACTTTAAAAAAGAGGACACAGACATGCACACACACATGTACCTTGGCATTTTGAAGAGGAGGTTGGTAACTAGAGGGCCGGTAGTACCTCCTCTGAGTAGCATCGGTGTGAATGTCCCCGAGAAATAGCTCCTCCACCAGGTGGTCTAAGTTGTGGTGCAGGTACTGCTTCTCCACACGGATCAGTTGGAGTTCATGCATGGCAAAATTCAGAGCTTTGGTGCACTCGCAGCCATTCTCTTCTCTCAGCAAGTCGTAGCTCACATCCTGCTCCCAGGGACTATCTTCTGGTATAAATCCAGGACAGGTATGGTTCACCAGCTCACTTAACTTCTTGGCTATCGCTTCATTGTGGCATATGATCTGTACGTTGCGTAGCTGATAATCAGCTTCAGTGCCCCCTCGGATGATCCAGGATGCTTGGCGGAGACGTATCTTGCCACGTATCACCAACGTATAGATAGGGTTTGTGCAGCGATTGCCACCATAATAAAACTGGTAGGCCTTAAATGTGTTATTGTGGTAGAACCTGTAAGATCTTGTAATGAACTCTGGGCCTGCTCTAACTTCACAGCTGTGGGAAGACAGAAAGTGACAGGAACAAAATTTTAGTGTGGTGGCACATCATGTACACTGCAGATAACAAGACTGAGCAACACTGCATGGTTTCAAAGATTTGGCTGCTCTTGTCCCTGTGGCATGAATGGGAACAAATGAAAACTAGGCATATGTGGCCTGCCAATTAATCAACAATTTCCTCTGCTGTTATGCTCTTATTAACAAACTGTGTCATGGTGATCATATCTAAGGGCTTTATCTTTCAAGGTTTAAATACTTTGAGCGATGTTTTGCCTTTCCTTTTTGTTTAGGAACAACCACATGACTCAATTCTTCTCAAAAAACAGGAGCAGCTTGCTAAACATCTATTCTTCTCTTTTGCATGGTAGATTTAGCAAAAGAACTTCAGAAAGTGAAATGCCAGGTATCTACATAACAGTACAAAAAAACCTGGTTTCTGTGCTGCTTTACTGAAGAAGCTTCTCAGTGAAGCTCCTTCAGCTCTGCTCTGCAGAGGATGTGTAGGATGTGTCCACAGCATTTCCACCCATACTTTCAACAGTGCTGCCAGTTATAGCAAACATTAATGCAAAACTTCTATTCGACTTAAATTTGGACCATGCAGTATTCGGATTTTATGTTTTTAGTTTTTTTTCTTTCCCCCCTGAGGGTATAAATCTTAGTTAAATTCCACTTCCTGCAGAAAGTCCTTTTGTGCCTTCAAATGTGTTCCCCGTGCCACATTCAAGCTGCTTAGCATGAGTGTACTGCTTTCTGTTAAAACACCCCAGTCCTTCCTACTACAAACCACTTCAAATAAGCACGCAAATATTGCCTGCTGAGACACAGAAAGCAAAATAGCTCTGAATTACAAGTCATCAAGTATGGAGAGCAGAAGAGCTGGTGAAACACAGCTTCTTAATTTCTTTTGCTAATGAAACCTGTGCTAGACATGGTCTGAAAACAAGGACCCATTCAGTGGATCCAATGTATTTAGTCAAAGATAGTACAATGCTATTTTTGAATAAGCATTCACTTTGGCAAATTGGCCTGCTTCCTACTCACAGAGAGATTTAAAAAATATTTCACAGCATGCTGCTGATAATCTAGACTATCAATTGATCCATCAAAGCAGCTTCATAGCATGCTATTCTAATTTACATAATTTTACCCTGTTATTCATAAGCATATAGAAAGCATATGGAATTCAGAGCAGCACTATATCAAAGAAAATATTTCTCATGCTGTTTAAAGCAGGAATATTCATCCTTCCTGATCTGCTTCCTTCTCCTCTTCTATTCCACATCCATTACTCTAGCATCTTGTTTTATCTTTCCTTACCCAGTAGAGACCCAGTGTCCCTCAATATTGGGAGGCATCTGCACAGTGATCCGGGCTCCATTGTGAAGGTGTTTCAGCATATGATGACACTGTGATTCCTTGAAAGCCCTCCATGCACTCTTCTCCAAAGACCGAGGGTGGGATCTGCTGTCGGGGTGAAGAAGAGCAGAACCATCTCCCAGCCCTGCAACAGAAAAGTGTAAATTATCATGAGACCTTGCTGACAAGGACTTCAGCATGATCATATTGATTGTGACTGTCTAGTGTTGCAATGCTATATGTCTAGGAAAGTACTATTAACATGTCTTCTGTTACCTGAAAAAAAAAACCCCAAAAACTCTTCCTCTCTGTCAGACCACTAAAAATCTGCTAAATAAATTTGCTTTACAAAATACACTGGAAAGAAGGATTTGAACCAAAGTGTTGCATTTCCACACACAGGAGATGTGGCTCTGAACCTGAATTTACAGATACCTCTGTAATCTCTGGTAAGGATAATCAAAAACCTTTTAGAAAGTTGCACCCAGATCTGAACATAAACTCTTCAATTTCAACCCACCTCTAATTTGAATGCTTCTATAATAAACTTGCAAATAAAGACTACTCTTTAAAGCTGAGGGAAAACAGATATTAAAAGCAAAGCCTCTGCACACAGGAAGCCTCTGTGATGACTGAAGTGGTCAATTAAAGGCGGATTCTGCTATTTTTATTTTAAAGGGGAGAAGGAATTTCAAAAGCTAACTTTATCTCCAGCACACAGTAATTTTGGTTTCCAGTAAAGTATACATACAAAACCCACCAGCCCTCTCTCTACACAATATTAATTGAACAAAATAAATACGTAGCTTCAGAAAGAATGCATCTTTACTCTTTTAGCCTTTTAGCTATGTTGGAAAGCACAGATCAAAAGAAAAACACACATCTAGAGGTTAAGAGGTGACAAACATGAACCTTACATAGTGGGTTGGAAACTGTATTACTTTGCCAGAAGGAATTTAAGAACCAGCAGGCTAGAAAACAAATACGAGGTGGGGTGGAGGAGCTAGTTGTATGCCTGGGGAATTGGAGTGGCCATCCTGGGAGAGGGATGTCTTGCTAACACTTGCTCCCAGGGCCAGGTACCCTCTCAGATGACCTGGTTCAGGAACTGGGCTGTTGGTACAATCCTTCATTGCTCTGAGCTGCCTAATGCAGGATCCTATGCTTTATTCCCCAGACCCCACGTAATCTTTAGCCAGGCTCTTGGGTAGCACTCAGCATCATCATGGAAATTCCAAAAAAAATCAGTATTGTTCATTTGACACATTCAGTTGACACTATCTCAAACCCTTGCCCTTTTCCTTTTGTGAAAAAGAAAACAGTATCAGTGATTCATTATGTTGGCTAGGTCTCAGGTTGAAAGTGGAGTATCACCTGGCAAAATGGCATTGCTAAAAATATAAATACATGTCATACCATTTGAAAGTAGAAATTTTTAAGCAAAACAAAGGTAAGGACATATTCAGTAGGTAGGGTAAAGAATGAACAGAAAGAATACAATAAATACTTGAATGTAAACAGTGCTCACCACTGAATGAGCTCAAAATTTAATGAGCTTAATAAATACAATGTCACAAAGTCTATACCGGAAAATCTGGTAGCTTTGTTGCAGGTTACAAATACTTCTTCCATCTGAATGAGAATTTATGGCCTTATTTTCTAAAGGGCAATAAATGCTAGGGATGCTTTGATATTTGAGCATGCCATCTGAGATACCCTTAAAGGAACCCGGTTTTCAGAAGGTTAATACATCTCCCTTTCTGGAAGTTAAGGCTTCTCAGGTTTTTCTACACTGGTGAGCAGTCACTCATGTAAGTACGAAACAAACTCCCATTCCATAGCCAGAAATGGTACAACTTCTTCAGAAATGGCACAGTGGAACTTCAGGGTGACTCTCTGCTTGTGCTGACTAGATCTTTGAAGAGGTAGGATTTACTCGATAGTGCTTCATGTACACGGTGGTGCAGCAGCTCCTTGCTGTGAGGTGCCCACCTCACCTGGAGAAGCTCTTGATACTCTCAAAAACTTGGGCTTATTTATTTTACCTGAAACATGGTGGGTATGGGGCAGATATCACAGGTTTTGACACTGCCAGCAGAACAATTTCAGCCAGGTAGAGGTAAGCTTAATGGTATACTTTTTTCTGTGGTTATGAATCACAGCTAGTGACTGAGAGCTTGCCTTCCAACAACCTTCTCTATCTTTTAAGTCTCCACATGCTCAAATACCCCGCTTTATTTCAGTACCTCATTCTGAAATGGATAAAGCACTCCTATCCATGGGCTCAGAGAATCTCTGGCATCAGAAGTGACAGTTCCTGAAAGGCAACTGGTAGAGGCTGTAGCCATCAGTACTAATTTTCAGCAGGAACATATCTATCAGGATGTCTTCTGCAGACAAACTGCCTCACATTGAAAAAGTCTTTGAAAAATGTCTTTTCCCCTTGAAGTTCTTAAGTGTTCAAAATCTGCTACCAAGAGGCTTTGAAATAGTTCACGTGACTTTTTCCAAGGCATATTTATTGTAATATTTGCTATAAAGAAGCTGTATCTTTGCCTAGTTCACATCTATGCTATGATTTATGAATACAGATGCACTTAAAAATGGATGATTTATTCATTTAAATCTACTTGGGCATTTTATTTCCCCAAGCAAAAATCCTTCTGTGGGAGGATGCCGGCTTCTATGTGCATATATCAAAGGAGAAAATCCACCACATTCCCAATTACTCCCTGGAGGAAATTATTAAAAGAAGGGTGTTTTGAAAAGTTGACAAACTTGGTATTATATGGTGGCTTTTCTTTGATATAGCTCAAAAGCAGTGGGGTCCCATCTCTCCCTGCATATGTACGTAGTTCTGCCTGCAACTTGAAAACAATAAAATCTAAGCGGTGAATGGAAGGCAGATTTACAGCAATAGCTGTGGAAACCCATACCTGCAGAGAGGATATTTTTTGAGGAATATCTATCTAATTGTGACTAATGAGAGCAGGAACAAGCTTAGGTAACCAAGACAGCCAGGAGAACACAATGAAGGCTGAAGAGATGGAGGAAGGGATGTAGAAAGCATATACGTGCCAGGCAACAGCATGTAAATAGGATCTGAATATCAAAATTTGGATTATGATATAAAATTGAAAGGCAGCAATGGGACCTTTATGTATGTTTGTGTTGCTGGGACAGGGAAATAACTTAGCAGATGCTCTTTCCTTACTGAGTAATCACTTTCAGAGCTTTTATATTTACCGACACATGCCTGTAATTATGAGTACCATACAAAGAAGCCATAATTTCCCCTTGCACCATCTGAAGATCAAACACTAAGCCCAGTGATACACTTCCCACACAGGGCAGTAAACTGAACACTATCTTACTCTGCTTTTCCAAGCAGAAGGTTCTCAATGTTGCTGCAGTTTACCCTCTGCTTCACACAATGAGGTGTTCTTCAGAATCTATGTCCTACAAGGGATGATGGCTTTAATTTTAAAATATCCTTCTGGCCACAGGTGGATAGGTGGGACATTCCTGGAAAGCTCAAGGTTAAAATGTGCTATTGTGAAAGTGGGAAAAGAATTTCATAGTTCTTTAAAAGCCCACTTTGGAGCTAGAAGCAGTTGCAACATAGTTGGAGCCACTACTTTCATTCAAAGAAATCCAAGTCTGCTACTCATAGAATAGATGGGTTGGAAGGGACCTTAAAGATCATCTAGTTCCAACCCCTCCTGTAGGTTTCAGTACTTCCCTGACAAGCTACCTAAGTATCTCAGACTCTCTCTGACTTAAATTTTTGTTTCACGAAGAATCTTAACACTTAGAATAACAGAATGTGTTGATTGGGAAGGGACCTTCAAAGATCATCCAATCCAACCCCCCTGCAGTAAGCAGGGACATCCTGCACTAGATTGGGGTGCTCAGGACTTCATCAAGCCTGGCCATCTCCAGGGATGAGGCTGCCACCACCTCTGTGGGCAATCTGTTCCAGTGCCTCACCACTCTCACTATAAAGAACTTCTAATTTGTTAAAAATAAATAAATCAATATCCCAAATCGACCATGTTAACACTCCAAAGTGTGACAGACTTTTAATAGAGAAGAACCTTTGCTTAAGACTAGCAGCAGTAATTCCATGAAGCCTCTGTTTGGCTTTCACTTTAGCTACAACAGAATGAGAGATCCTAAAATTCCCACCCTACAGTGGCTGCTTATGCAAAGGAACAAGCCCAAAAGGAGAGTTCCCCAATCCACCAGAAAGACCATCTAGAAAAACAAACCAAATCAAACACATCTTCTGATGAGTTGATATCCAACTTCTCAAGCCCTTGCAGCGTAGTTCACAGCTTTAGCATCAAACTAATTGAAAATGGTGTAACTGGTGCTAGAGCTGACCAGGGATCCCTGCCAGGCCCTCACAGATAAGAACTGACAAGGGCAGATGCCACATCCACTTGAGTGGGAAAGTGGAGGTCATCACAGCTGCCACTCTTGCAGGACATGAAGGGGAGCACACATGACACCAGACAGAGGCCTTCAGGCTTTCAGGTTCCCCTATAAACCCATATCTGATGTGGGAACAACCATTGCAGATAAAAGTAATTGTTATGGGGAGATAGGTTACTTTCAAGTTCTTCAAAGATTTCTGCATATAGCTGTGAATGAATCTTTAAAGAGCAATCTGTTGGTAGCCCATTACCCAAATGTCCTTCAAAGCCAGCTATGACAAAGCTCTCCACGAACATTTTGGCAAAAAATTGTGAGCTGCTTAAATAAATGCTTTGTTTTTTTTGAAAAATAGCATGCAAATGATGTACAATTGCAAGACATAAGTACAGTTGTGCTTGTACACTGATACTTGGAATTTAACTTGTGCTTAAACTTTCTGGCCAAGTTCCATTCTTAGTTATGCCTGATGGCAAAAGTGTAATACAAATAAATTTAAATAACTGCTTAGGATTTAATCAGTTTAATGAACACTTCTACAGTCATCTAAACCATGGATTCCAACAGGTTCAAGCACAGTGCTTCAAGCCAGACTCCAAGCTACAAGATGTTCAGCATGCTCAACCCCTGCTAAATTGGAGGATGTTACCTGAAATTAGGAATTAAACTTGGATTTAGATTGGGATAGCTCAGTGGGAACTACTTCACTTTTACTTTCCTTCATAAATCCATTAGAACAGAGTTGTATTATGAATTAAAACACCTTGAGTGACAGTACATGCTCAAAACGTGTGATGGCTTCATCTCTGATAGAAACATTTTGACTCATGCTTCATTTCCCCTGCAAACTCTTTTCAAGTTAGAACTCATCTGAAACTCAAAAAAGCATTACAACAGATAAAGAATAATTGGCTGGATTATGTTTATAGCTCTCCTTATCTGGGCAGTTGCCCTGCACAATTAAATAGAGAGAGATATTTGGATTACGCTCTTTCTTCATGTGGGATAGTGTTAGATAACACCCATGACAGGCTTTGAGCTACAACACAAACTTACGTAACTGCCATGGAGAATATCATGTCCTGTTACCAAGCCCTCAGTCTGTGTTTACCAGTGTTTTCCCCACGCTTGAAACTTCAAAGAGACCTCACAGGAACGAGACCTAAGTTTGCTACTACAAACAAAGGGTTGGGAAAGGGAAGCTGAG
Source organism: Turnix velox (assembly GCA_013400935.1). Taxonomy (NCBI): domain Eukaryota; kingdom Metazoa; phylum Chordata; class Aves; order Charadriiformes; family Turnicidae; genus Turnix; species Turnix velox. The sequence continues at coordinate 166,222 of VZTY01028901.1, forward strand.
TTTTTATGGCCACGGAAGCAGACAGGACAATGACTTCCTTTCGCAGGTATCTGTTGCCTTCCTTGTGTATCCAGAGTTTCCAGGTACAGATTTCAAAGAGATGCAAAATGAATGGTTCAGAGCATGGAAGATCCTGTAGAGAGATCTAAAGTAAGTTTAGACAGGATAGCTAAAAAGAAACTCCTTTGAGGCTGACCAGTGCTCTGTTATCCTATGGCTTGGCCCTCACTCAATGCCCCATCTCTGAAGAGGTCACAGAACCAGGCTGTGTGCCAAGCAGACATACAGCTGATAATCTCTGCTAAACTGAAGTTAATTACTATTATTGCTCTTAATTGGGATGATTGCTGCTACTCATGCAAGATGAAATGCCACTACCTGGAGTGTGGGGTTCTTGATGAAGACCCAAAGAGTTAAAGGCTATCTCTTTCAGGCCAGCAAGAATTCTCGCCACAAGCATGAGGGGGTGCAGCACTGAGCCACAAGTGCAATCCAATACTGGTGGGTAGTTTGGTCTTGCCTTTTTTGAAATAAACACCTGCTCTGCGTCACAAACTTCTGCCTTGTCCCTCCACTCACACTCACCACCAAGAATTTTTCAAGTGGAACAGCCCCTGCCACCACTGATGAGACTTGTGTCCAACTAAAGACAATGCTAAACAAGCTCACTTCATGTAACCCCACCTTTTATCAGCCCTTATTAAAGCATCATGCCAGTAGTAAAATGCAAGCCTTGCCCTAAACAGATGAAAGTATTTGCCTTCAGGGCTGTTGAGGATAGTTTTGGGCTTCATTGCCAGTAGCCTTCCTCGCATGGACACCCCGCAGAGCACAAAAATTGCCCTTCCTGTTCATGGCAGCTACATTGCACCACTGTGAGCCTGCAGGCAAGCTACACAGATGAGTGAAATCAAATTTACACTGGTGAAATTGTGAATAAAATTGAGCCCATCTTCTAACACTCCCTGCAAACTGCAAGTCCTACATCAAGCAGTGTGTTTTTCCCCTCTTTCTTTCTTTATCGTCTTCCAGATTTCCAAAGGCACTATTTTACTAAGGGAACAGATCACATATGCCTCTACAATGGAGTGCAGTATTTGCCCATTTTAAGGATATGGGTATTTGTATCTTCTGATGCACTTACTTACTATTTTTCTGAACAGGTTTCAAAATAAAACATTTCTGTGCAACTAATTTAAGGAATACCGATGGAGAACTTTTCAATTTTGCTGCAAAAAGTCTATCAGTCCTGTCCTCATCATCTTTATTAGTATTATTTCCATGATGCTAACAACAAATTGTTTTACTTGGAATTTCTAATGCATTAGCCTAACTAACAGTAACATAATCAGAAAAACGCTGAAGTTTCTTCCGAGCATTTTTATTTGTAAAAAAAAGTTTACATTTGCAAAAGAAATTAGACAAATTTGTTTTGAATCCCCTTGAACGTAGCTCTTATTAATCAGGCTTTTTGGAGCTGAATGATCTAAGCATTTGACATCTGAAACTTTTGTGGCTTTTTGTCTAAGCAAAGAAAACAGTGATAATGGACAACTTCCAGCTGCAAACCTTTTCTTTTTATTTTCTGTAACATTGCACAGGTTTTATTTTGATTAACAAAGACAAGCTTTTCTAAATTTTAATTCAGTGACGTTAAAGTCAGAATTTCTTAATGCAATGAAAAGCAGAAGCTTTAGCATTGCAGGACATTTTAACTTGTTTTACAAAGCTTTAAGCCCTAAAAATCCTCAACCACCCACCCACACTCACTTGCTTTTAACCCTTAAATTGCCATGTGCAACAGAAGCATGAAAGAGAACATCACGTGCTGTGGAGAAGCTTAACACTGTGACCCCCTGGGATTGCTGGTTATTCTTACATATTCCAAATTTTGGCTGCTGGCTGAAGGATGTTATCATGGCACAGAGGCAAAAGCTCTGGGCCAATTTAAAGTTAACAGGGTAAATACATTTAGTTGAGCTTATTAGAGGCCAGAGGTTTCCTGACACTTAGACACAAACTGAGTTTATCTCTACATACAAGGTACGCATTTCTCCAAGAACTTAGCTTTATGTTATTCAGTGAAATGTAATTGCATATGGAAAAAAAGATGATTTTTCCTCCTTCATCCTCTTTTGGCAGCTGCTGTTTTGATCTGATCACTGGCCCTGGTCTGTTTCCTGCTGCTGCCAGGGTTCAGCTCTGCTCTGTAATTCTAAGCAGATGAGCCAAGGAGTCCAACCCTGTAATTACACCTCCTCTCTTTACCCTCCAACTTCAAACCTCCCATTTTGACTTCTACATTACAGATCACAGAGTTTTAAAGAACAACACCTCTGGCGTTCCAGCAGGTCTGGCTCAACTAAAAGTAGTTCTACACTCTCTGGATTTCATAGCTGAACTGAGGGAAGGGCATAAACCCCCCCTCCTGGGGAAGAGGGTCTCCCTGCTCTTTCTTTCTCCAAACAAAATACACAATCAGAAGACCATACTCTTTATTATTTATTGAATACCATCTGTGTGCTTAGCACTTGTACAAACACAGAGACAGACAAAATCAGCTCCAGGAATAGCTTTGAAACCCTTACCCCAGCTCACAGATCTCACTCTGAAGCCATGTAGGGCACTCACATTGTAACAGTTAAAACCAAAATTCCTCTTTTTACAAGTAAGCTCGGGATTTTGAGAAATTTAACTCAAGGCTGGATGCTACAAAGTACTTCAGAATTAGGAACACTCTTTGAAACGATGCTGTAACCGAGTAGGTTGAATCACTCTTTCAGAAGAACATTGCCCCCAGATCTTTGAAATCTGGTTGCCAAATGTTAGACATACCTAAGCAGCTCATTAAATAACCCCCCTCTTTTCAGAAGTTGTTCCTGAAGAACGCTGGCTTTCTGGAAAGACAGGTTATCATCTGTTTAATTGCCAAAATATGGATTTACAAGCTGAACTTGTGTAAGTGAAAGTTTAAATACGCTAGCTTTTCTCACTAAAATTCTGCCTACTGTGCAGTTTCAGAGAAACATCTGTCCCGGGCTAAGCTGAGAGCATGGAAGCAGGACGTACGTGATGACACCCAGAACCTGCCGCAGAAATACTTCTCGTTGGGTGCACGACTCGGCACTACTGCCTGAAGCTTCCCAAAAAATGCATCCAAACCAACTTCTGCGCCTGCAGGTGAAACGCGGTCCCCCGGGACATCTCTGCCAAGCTCCACACAATTTACTAGAGCTACAGCCCAAAGCGCTGCCCGAAGCATCTTTGTGCTAGGTGCCCGGACCAGCTGCTCCATCCAGTTACAGGGGTGCAAAGACAAAACGGCCGACACTAACTTCGGTAAAATCCGCGTCATTTTACCGACAGCGGCCGGCCGCACACGCGCGTTTTGGAAAGGGGATTCAGGCAGTCCAAGCAAAGTCTCTACGCACTTCAGCATCCATCCGGACCTTTCTTTTGCCTGACCCCCAGATCCGAGCAGTCGGGACTCAACTCACACATCCAGGACGGGCTAGAGCACTCATCCTCACCCGTGAGGTTACGGGACCCCCGCGCAACTCAGCCGTCCTCCCTAGTGTCACACGGACTTCTGAGATTCTCCGACAACCCACCCGTTCCCGCACTCACCGTGCAGCAGCAGGACTGGGAAGAGGTATCTCATCAGACTACCGTAAGGGGCGGACATCTCCCCGGCCTGACGGCAGCCGCCCCCAACTTCGCTCCGACCGCCGCCGCCCGCGCCTCAGCGCCGCCGCGGGCAGCCCACGGCCCGGCGCTGGNGGACCGCGGAGTGCCGAGCACCTTTCGGGACTCGACGTGGAGGTCGCCTCTGGTGCCGGTGCCGGTGCCGGTGCCGGTGCCGGTGCCGGTCCTCAAGGCTCCCGCCCAGAACACCACCACCCCGGCAGGGGTCCGACTCGACTGCTGCTGAGTGCCCAAAGATGCCCCTTCCACTACCACGTCCTTCACCGTCTCCGCGAAGCGCGCCGGCGGCCCCGCTTCATATTTCCCCTTCTAGCAGGAGGAGGAGGAGGGGTCAGGATGTGGGGACTCCTCCCGGGGCGGGGAAGAGGGCGGAACCGCCGGACAACCTCTCCCACGGCGGGAGAAGGGGAGACCGGGACTTGCGGGGTGCGGGTGGCGGGGACAGCGAGAACGCAGTGGGGGAAGGGCGGACAGCCCGGGGCATGTGAGGTTGGGTGGGATGTGGCCATGGTGAGAATGGAGGGCGAGTAGGTGATCGGGTGGGGGCGGTCGGTTCTTCCCCAGCGGTGGGGAAAGTGGAGCCTAGATGCAGGGACGGGAGGTGGCAGCCGGGCTGCGGGTCCCAGTAGCTGGATCCCACTTCCCAAGAGGTGCCAAGACGGTGTTCGTTTCTGCTCTCTGGAGTGAAAGAAAGTTCGCCTGTCCCATTCCCTCGAAAAGAAACCTTGACGGGGATGCGGTTTTCCGTGTACACTGGGCATTTAAAAAAGCTGAAAAATAGATAGCCAGGGTGGCTTCTTTGGTTCTGATCTCTTCCTGCTGCTCTCTCTTGCTTTCCCCCATGTGTGTTGTCGATTAGATTTGGTTTTTATTCTAGTCCTTAGGCCTTGGTCATGCAAACACTTGAGTGGTGCACTTGAGTGGCTTGCGTGCCCCAGTTTAGGCATGAGGCTTTGGTTTGTTGTGTCCTCTGGACGGGGACATTGTGTTTTCTAGTTTGTGTTTGGAGTCGTGAGCCTTATGGAAAAGAATGTGTAACAAATCAGAGGAAATTTTGAGAGAAGCAACGTAACTGAGTTCTGAGCAGCTTAACAGAGCTGAAGCGTTTAAGTACTGTGTGCTTAAAAAGAAATACAAACAATGATGATTCCTTCCAAGTCCCTTGAGAAGGAAGAATAAATTTAATCTTCATCAGTTATATAGAGAGGAAACTGAGACAGAAACAAGTAAGTGGTGAGTCAGAATTGGAGCTCTGGATTCTCAGGGTTATGCTTGAGCATTCATGCAGATGTTCTTCAAAGCAGAAAAAGGTGGTTTCCAGAGCACTTGGTGGCGGTCTGTACAAGCCTGTACTGGTCAGATATCCTCTCAATGACCTGAAGACAGATGCACTGAGAAAAGTAACATCTTTCAAGAGGCAGATGTCCACGATCATGAACAAACAGTGCTGAGTAAGGCTGTAAAAATACCCTCACATAACACTGCTTGCTCATGTTCAGCCTGTTCCTGTGGTTGCCCTGGAGGTGTTGGTAAAGTCTGTATGTGAAGGGAAGTGATTCTTGCCAGAGATTCAGTACATTTGGAAAACGCCCTGTGTATCCACTCATCTGTATTTTTTCAGGGCTAATCTAGGACAAAACTGTGATCTAGTCACTTGTAACAATCCTATAGCAACAGAGACACCCTAGTGTTTTTTTCTTTATCTGCAGGTTCAGTAAGTGAAACAGATCCAATAAACAAGGAAAACAGCAATGTTCACTTAAATATATCAAGAGCGCTTACATTTCTGAATCCTGGGTACCAGTGATTTACTTCAGATCTGTGCGTGACAGTGGCCTCTCCTAAGAGATGGAGATTCTGCCAGGATGGTCAGTGACACGGTGGATGTTCAAACCGGTGATATAAGAAGTAAAAGCCAGCATACATAGGAAAGTGAATTGCCCCGTGGTTAGCCATGAGCACCAGATTATTACAAAGGGGCTCTGCCTGATGGAACTAGCCAGCTCAAAGAGTCTCACGTGTTTGGCAGGAGTACAGGTAATATGATGTGTAGGAAGGCTCTTTGTGTAATGCTATTTACCAGAGTGTAAAAGGCAGGCCAGCATCACAGCAAAGAGCAGTACTTTCAGTTGTGAAGTGTACAACATCCAAAAGGAGAGGCTTTTTCTATAGACACAACCCACTTTAACTATCCCCACATTAAACAACATAATTATCTGCAAAAAGATGTGACTGCAGATTGCCTAGAAAAAGTAATTTATCTTGAAAGCCAATTATCCCAGAAGCTCACAGCTTCTCCCCTGGGAAGTGACAGCCCCCTACGGCACCATCACTAACAGCTTTTCATAAGAGGAAAGGGGAATGACTTTACTGCTCCATTGGCCAACTTGGTAAATGAGGCCCCACTTGTGATTTACTGTCAGTGCAGCTTCAGATGCCCTAACGAAATAAAAGGGCATCAATACCCAATGGGTTCAGACACAGGAGAACTTGACAAAAATCCCATAGACTATATTTTCTAATTTACTCATATTTTGTGGCTTTTGTTATTTTAAGGATATGGGGTTTTTTCAGCCTGATGCACAATATTTTTTAAAAAATACAACAGCCCTACTTGTTTCATTACTTTGCCCCTGTTGAGCATGTGCTGTAATGGGAAGCAGGGACAAATATCAGCTCTTAGCACTTTGATCTAAGCAGCATGTCACATCAGTGCTCATTAAAAACTGTTTTAAACAACCCAACTTTGACTTTCTGACCTTGGGCTCCTGGGGCAGGATATATACCTAGTGTAGGTATAATGTAAAATCATTTGCAAAGGCATCTCTTAGCCATGTTCTCAAAAATCTCATAGGAGTCAACACTTTTCAAGAAGGAAGTCATCAGCAGAAGTTTGCACAGAAAGGAGTTGTTCTGGAAAAAAAAAAAAAAGAAAAAAGTATGGGAAATGTACTTTGTGGCTGGGACCCTCTGCAAAAAGTATTAAAATGGGAAGAAAACTAAGTTGCTGGACTTGTTGTGTGACACTTCAAAGACCTAGGCGTATAGCCTAGGTAAGCATAGCACTTGTCTGGCTAAAGAGCTGGCTGGTTGGCTGGCTGCCAATACCAATCTGGTGGTGAAAGATCTTGAAAGGAGAGAGAGGGTGGGGAAGAATGAAGGCATGTGGGACACTTTATGCCATGAGAAGAATGGGATGGGGCAGCACCCTTTTACTCAGTAATGGTGATGCTTTGACAATGCCACAGCTATGATTTGCTAATGGCTATACTATGCTTTTAAAAAGACAAGATCTCTTGAATAAGTCAAAGTATCAGGACATAAAGATTTATTAGAAAGGAGTGGAGTGACTACTTCACAAAGAATTAAACTCCTGTCACGTTTCTATCTGTGAATTGTCCATGACAAGTTCATCAAAATAAGTGAAGTCTGGGAGAGAAGTTTTCCTACATGTTCAGCTCGAGTTAGAAGTTGTAAGATGAGCCTGGAGCTTGTCTGATACTTAGAAATAGGGACTATGTCACATCTTGTTTTGGTTTCATCTGTTTAATGGGTAAGCTAAACTGTTTCATGATGTGAAACAAATGGCAATCAGTTTGTTTCTCCTTTCAACTTGGGCTGAGAACACTATGGTTTATGGGGCATAGCAGGGTTTATCAGTTACTGCATCAATAATTTCTATATTTTCTAATTATTTGTTTAAGCTGATGATTTTTTTCATTTGTTGTAAAAAAGAAAAAGTAACTGAAAAATCCTTTGTCAGTATTTTCTAGATGTTCAGCTCCAAAATTTTGCTGAATATTTCACCTTCCCCTACCAGAGATTTATTTTTAAGACAGCCACAGAAGCCTGGGGAATTTTATGATTATTTTAAAGGATGCTGAATCTGGGTATAGTTTTCACAAGCATGTGATAGTGCTCACCTGCAAGCTGTGGCCCTGAAATGGTGCAATTTAGCACAGAGGTCTGTCCTTCAGTCTGAGGAGTATGTTTTTGAAATTAATTTATTTTAGTTATCTAGGACATAATGCAGGTGTTGCAGCTCTGCTGTCTTGTAACACACAGGAAACAGAGACCAAACATGTTGCTATTTTTGAATTGGAGCCTTTTCCCTCTATTTTTTTTCAGATACTTCCAGAGACAGGAATGCACATTCACAAACAGTACTCATGTGCTTGAGTGGACTTGCTGGATTCACAAAAATGTAGTTACCTGAGGTAATTTCTTTAGTTTTCCTAGAACATCTTGAGTAGATGGGCAAAAAGATATGAAACAACACAAAGAGTAGACCTTGCAGATCTTAGGCAACCAAGACAAATCAAAGAAAGAATTCAGACAAAATGAATTGGTTTCTATAAAATAAGCTCTCTCCTCCTCCTTTCTTCACTTGTTCCTGGCACTTAAAATATGATGCGATTGCATCCCTGTGAAGAATTACTAGGAGCATGAGTGATTTCATGGTGCTGTTGCTGCAATCAGAGCTTTAGGGCTGGGCCCATCTCCCAGGGAGCTCTATGGAGGTCTTGTCATTGACTGTAGTGAGGACTGGATCAGGGCCTGGATGAGGGTGTTGGAGAGGCCAGCTGGAGCAATGAGTGCTTGTTGTACTCCAGTGCCATTCAGCTGGAAGCATGGTAAATGGGGACCAAAGGTATTTCTTCATCCAGCATGCATACAAGCAGCCATCCTAATCTTCTCCAGCACTGCTTGATTTCCTTCATTCATGGCAATCAGATACCATGACTGTGAAGGAGGCAAAAATGCCTTCTTAAGCATAGTTTATGCCTTCTGTTGTTAGCATAGTGGCTTTCTGGTGTTGTGACTTAAAAAAATACCAACCCTGCACAGCCAAACCAGCGGATTGAAAGTCGGTTGCAGTCTGGGAAAAAAAATGCCCTCTGTATATTTTCTTGCTCTAGCATTTTGCAATTGGTTGGAGTAATGACAGTTTCCATTGCTGCAGATGGAAGAGAATTTCTGGATAAAATTTAAACATATGTATGGTGATCATTGCTGCTTAGATTTTGTCAGAGTGAAACATTGATTTTGATTAATGTTTATAAATATGCAAAGGGTGAGTGTCAGATGGATGGAGCCAGGCTCTTCTCAGTGACCTCCAATAATAGGACTTGGGGCAATGGATGCAAGCTAGAAAACAGGAGGTTCCACAGGAATCTGAGAAAGAACTTTTTCACAGTAAGGCTGACAGGAAACTGGAATGGGCTACCCAGAGAGGTTGTGGAGTCTCCTTCTCTGGAGACATACATTCAAAACCCATCTGGATGCATTCCTGTGTGACCTAGTCTAGGTGTTCCTGCTCTGGCAGGAGAATTGGACTAGATGATTTCTCAGTGCCCGTTCTAATCCCTGATATTCTGTGATTCTGTGATTAATTTCTCAAAGAAAATGGAAGTTCTGGCATTTTTTAATAAGAAGTAGATTTCATTTCTAAATCTAAAACTGAATTAATACCACCTGCCAAGCTTTTGTGACAGTCTCAAGTAGGAGCTAATGCACCTGGAAGCTACTTTCTCAGTTTATATTCTTCTTGTAATTCCTTTGGGGCTAATGCTTCTCCATGTTAATAACATCCTTGGGGAAACGAGATTTTCATTCCTTACTGAGCACCTCCCTTGGTCTTCTTCCACTTGACAAACTTCTGCAGCAGAGGAAACAAACAGGGGAGAGAGAAAAAATGGGAAACTGAACCTGTTCTAGGCAGCTTTGCTAAGGAAGGGGCAGTTCCTCAGTGAGAAGAGGAGAAAGCCCTTCTTCTCTTCTGCCCATAGCTGACCCAAGTGCTAAGCTGGACTGAGGAGGTGGCCCTGAGATTGCCTTGAGGGTGCATGTTGGAAATTGTATTTCCTGGTTTTGTTCAGTGTTTGTTTACAGTGATGGGTCTCTCATAATGTGCCTTAGATATACAAATGGCCAAACACAAGTTGAAAGTATGACCTTGTCTCACTGTACTTCTGGGGTTTTGTAGTAGCCCTTAGGCTGGTTTACATCCAACCATTCTTATGCTAAGGCTGGTTATTTCTCAGTGTGATATTACAGCAGCAACTTTCAGTCTGGATCACAAATTGCAGATGGTGCAGTCTTGAAGGTTTGCAGTTATGTCAAACATATTCACGTGCAGGCATTTTTTCCTTCATTAATTGCAAAGCTGAGTCTTGTTCAAAACATTCACTGAATTTCAAACAAAAGGTTATGGCTTTCAAAACTACTTGTATTTTCAAGCACTAGTGATTTTATCAAAGCTCCTTCCCAAAGGAGACTAACCAGCATATTTCAGCAAAAGAATACCACCTCCATGCACTTTCAAGCAATGACATGCAGAGAGAGTTGGGGCTATTCAGCCAGGAAAAAACTGTGGAGACCTCGTAGTGGCCTCCCAGTACCTGAAGGGGGCCTACAGGGAAGCTGGGGATGGACTATTTTCCAGGACATGTATCGATAGAACAAAGGGAAATGGTTTTGAACTAGAACAGGGCAGGTTTAGATTATACATTAGGAAGAAATTCTTCACCATGAGGGTATGAGACTTTGGAACAGGTTGCCCACACAGGTGGTGGAGTCTCCATCCCTGTAGGCATTTAAGGCCAGGCTTGATGAGACTTTGAGCAACCTGATCTAGTGCAGTATGTCCCTGCTTATTGCAGGCAATTGGACTAGATGATCTTTAAAAGTCCCTTCCAACTCACATATTCGGTTACATAATCAATGTTTCATCACTGCCTCTGAGGGCACCGTTGGCTCAAAAAAATCATAGCAGCATATGTTTTCCCAAGAAGTTTGAAAATAAGGAGGAGGAAAAAAAAAAAAAAGCCACAATAATTCTTGGAGAATTACCATTTCTAGTCTTGGCAGTGTAGGAGGAACGAAAGCCAGGGGCAAGCCTCTGCTCTGGCTCATTAAGGAAGTCTAGTGCAAATCCCTTGGTTTCTCAGGGCCTCAGTTTCCCAGATAGTGGCAAAAATTTACAAATCTGTGGTTAACTCTGTGACTAAAAACACTGTATGTACAATATGAACTTATGGTGGGAGTTCATGCAATGATAGAATGGCATAAATATGACTTTAAATAAGATATGTCTCAGAGTCACAGAACAACTGAGGTTGGAAGGGGCCACTGCAGGTCATCTGGTCAAACTCCGCTGCTCAGGTAAGGCCACCCAGCCCACAGTGCCCAAGATCACGTGCACAGCTTTTGAATATCTCCAAGGAGGAAGACTTCTCAGCCTGTACAGGGCAACCTATATCTCATTATCTCTAAACTGCAGCAAGTTTTGAATTCCTTCCAGCATTTCTCAATGTATAATGTGTAGGATATGCATATATTTATATAGATGTTACATGTACATATATGCAGGTTGTACATTTGTATAAAATGTGTCTATTTTTTTTATGCTTAAAGTCTTTGAAACATCTGGCTTGTGCCTTTTCCAAGCATATGCTTTTCAAGTCCATACAAAGCCAGCCAGCTTGCAGACTGCCTGAATTAAACTGCAATCTTCCCAGACAATTCTGCCTGCATCTGTAAGGTGTTCTCTAGGCTACTTTTGAGGTGCCAGGTTCCATAGGAAAACTGCTTATCTGCTGAGAAAATACTACCCACAGCTTCTTGGAGGAAGCCCCAAGTTTCTCAGAGCAGTGACTAAATTACAGTTGTAGGTAATAAAAAGAAAAGAAGAGAAGGAAAGAAAAGCCTCCGACCAGCTGAATTCTGGCTCATTTGTTTCCTTTCCCATTTCTGTGCTTGGTACAAGGAGTAGAAGTACAACAGCCAGGCGAATGTAAGACATCCCTGCATTTCCTGGGGCCAGTGCTGTTCAGGCTGCAGAGAATATTCAGTGAGTAACTGTCTAGTGTAACAGAGAACTGGTCTGTCTCCTTTTGCATCTTTGTCTGTTGTTCATAACTGCACAACTGAGTGATTGCATGGTCTCACATCACTCCTTCTGCCTTTTGCTTTTGGTCTGGGCAAAGTTTCAATGAACTTGTGTGGAACATCACATAGACGAACCTTCTCCTCCTGCATGGGAAGAATTAACAGCATCTCAGAAGCTCTTTATACTCATTCTATCTACTCAATGTGATCCCAGGAGCTCTGGCAGCCCGTTCCCTTCTCACAGCTATTGATCTGGATACCATAGAATCACACAGAATCATTGAGTTGGAAGGACCTTCAAAGGTCATCTAATCCTCTGCAGTGAGCAGGGACATCTTGTACTAGATCAGGTTGCTCAGAGTCTCATCAAGCCTGGCCTTGAATGTCTCTGTCCTGATTTGAGGTAAAATTGAGCAAATTTTCTAGTTTGTAACTTTACCTTTCAACTAGGCCTCTTCTGACTAAACTCTGAAATTAACAACACATTGTTCAGAAACTGCTCACAGACTGATAAAACCTGACTATACCAAGGAATAGTATGCCAGAGACTCTTATTTTCATTTATCACTGTGGTAATTAGGGTCAGCAAATTCATCATTTGCCTCCCTCAGGGGATGGAAGCAGAAAGATGTAGAGGAGGTCCCACCTGCAAGGAGGAGCAGACAGGACAGGTGACCCAAAATTGACCAACAGGAATATTTCATCCCATCTGCCCCATGCTCAGTATAAAAGCTGAGGGATTAAAGGCTCAACTCTCTTTCTTCAGTGGTTGATATCTAGGAAGGACTCTTTCTCTTCATCTGCCTTTGATCCCAATCTAAGTACTCCTGACACCAGATCCAGTATCCAGCTCCTGACTGTTGCTGACCCCAGTCTGGGAACTTCCCTGTGTCTGCTGGGGACATGACCATCATCCTGGGAGCTTGATATAATTTTGTATACATTGTATACCTTTTTACCTTTATATTTTTAATTTTAATTTAATTTATTATTTCATTATCTGTTAAAGTAGTTTAGTACTCATAAGTACCTGGGCAAAACAATGTAGTATTGAGTGACTATGTCATTTAACCTATCATGCACCAGCTTCAGGGAAAATTAAGCAATACAATGGACTATTAAAAACAACCCTAAAAGCAATGGGAGGTGGGACTTTCAAAAATTGGGACAAAAATTTGTCACAGGCTACCTGATTAGTTAACACCAGAGGATCCATGGATTGACCTGGTCCTACTCAAATCCAACTCTTTCCAAGTTATTTTACTCACACTATCTGACATTTGCTATCCAGTGCTGGGAGTGTGCATCTGATTGCTGGTAGAATTATCTGAGTATAATTTTTTTGTATCTAACATTAGTATTGGGATCAATACTTTTTGTAGTATTAGTGTTAATTATTTAGTCTTATCCTATTCGATCTATTTATATTTCAACCCTTCTATTTCCTTGCTTTCCCTAGTTCCCCTTTCTGGATGGGTAGGAGTCATAGGTGCTAGTATAATTGCCTAAATGACAAGAAATTATTGTGGGTTTTCTCAAACCATAACAAGCAGTGAAGAACTGTGCTCAAGGGGAAAAACAGAGAGCAGAGATGTGTACCAGGAAGAAGACAGCCAAGGCCTGCTGGCCTTCGTACTGATCCTCTTCTGTCAAACACATGGAGAAATAAACACCCCCTGCATGGGCAGCCCATGGGATTGTTTTTCACATTGGAATAGCTGCAGCTATTCCAATTATAACCATAAATGTGTGTGGCTTGCTCCTTGCAGATCATTCAGTGATCTCGAAGCTATCAAGTTGCTAAAAATATCCCCTTCAGCCTACTCTTTAATTACTTAACCATTCCCCATCATGTTACAGAAAGAAAAAGTACATTTGGTAGTAATTGTCTGACAGAGCTCTGCTCATCATACAAGTGTGGTAAAAGTATTTTTTAAAGACCGTTTTTTGCAGAGGTTGCCTCCATTGTGGATCAAGGAACAGACAGCTTCTGCTGGTGCTGCTGCTTTCATTTTGGTCTCTGTTCTCCCAGATCTGATGATTAGAGGATTGGAGCATCTCCCTTATAAGGAAAAGCTGAGGGAACTGGGTCTCTTTAGCTTGTAGAAGAGGAGACTGAAGGGTGAACTCATTGATGTTTATGAATTCATAAAGGATGAGTGTCAGGAGGATGGAGTCAGGCTCTTCTCAGTGGCCTCTAATGACAGGATGAGGGACAATGGGTGCATGCTGGAATGTAGGAGGTTCCACAGAAATAGAAGAAAAAACTTTCACAGTGAGGGTGACAGAAAACTGGAACAGGGTGCCTAGAAAGGTTGTGGAGTCTCCTTCTCTGGAGATATTAAACACCTGCATGGACACATTCCTGAGTGACCTGATCTGGGTGTTCCTGCTCTGGCAGGGGGATTGGACTAGATGATCTCTTGAGGTCCTTTCCAGTCCCTGATATTTTGTGATTCTGTGATCTGCAAAAAGTTGATATGGTCAAAATGAACATTCTGTGGGTGACTGCATTGGTGCACATGTAAGGAATGCAACTTCCTGCTGAGCATCATTGTGTATAAAACCAGAGCAAGCTGCCTGTGATGAGTGGCGCTGTTTGGAAAGAAAAGGAAGGGCTGAAGTTTGCACACATTTCTTAGATCATTCCAGATACATCACACATATTTTCATTTTTCCAAGAGTAATACAAGGAGCAAAACTAACATTTCACTCACAGAGTGTAAACTGGAGTGCCTTTCTGTACCTCTTATTAACTTTTACTTTTGTATATTTTGAACACAGACAGCAGCATGGCTACTAAGTCTTCTGACACCATAACGGGGTGCACAGGCCAGAGCAACCTATGGGCTACCCCCTCCTAGCAATAGGTGTAAAAGGATAAGGAATGGCTGTGTGTAAAAGGCTCCCTGCAACATGCTTCACCACTCACAAACTCTCTCATCCATTGAACACCAAGATTAGGAAATCAAGAACTCAAGACAAGTGCAGTTTAATTGCTCACATGCTTCCATGGTCAGCAATTACCATCTCATTCCTGTTTTACTCATCTCATTTATGTTATTACTCATCTTGTTCTTGTTTGACATGAGCCTATAGCTATTTATGAGCTCTTCATATTTACTTATACTTTGCTTATTCTTGGTTTTGGGCATCTTAACAGTGCAAAAGCTTACTCTGCTGAGCTATGTATTCCTTGTTTGCTTGTGAAATGTCCTAGACGGGATTGCTTTACAGCATCAAAGGCAGGATAACTTGTGTCCCAGGATCAGAGATGCACAGTGGTCCTTAAATATAAGATGGCAATTAGCCCACTTTTTATGAGCCCCAGTGATGGTGGTGAAAATATTTATGATTGACTTGCTTTTTCAATTTGCAGCCACACCTCTACCACCAAGTAAATTTCAGATTTGTCTAGATTTACACAGTTCAGTTGCGTCCTATTGAAGTCAGTGGGAACTTCACCTTTGGTTTCAACAGAAGTGGGACAGGTTGTAGGGCTAGTGACAAATCCTTTATAGTTCAGTCTGAAAGCAAGTGCAAACAACTGAAAGCAATGTCTTAATACAGGTAATTTGCATGTTGAAACTTACATTGCGTAAATGTGCCATTAATATCATTAATATCTTCCTTGAGATAAGATGCAATGAAGTACTTTGAAGATGAATTGCTCAACTTACCCCTGGCATGACTTCAGTGGAATCTCAGCCGCTTCTTACAGTGATTTATTTCGTCTGGAGCACTTTCCTCTGGGAGTCCAAGATGTCTATCTTTTCAAATCCACACAATCTAACATCAGAGAAGTCAGAAGCAGGACTCTCAAGTTCTAGTACTAGCTCAGCCATGAACTAGCATTATGCTGGTTATCTAATTTAACTTCTGTGAGCCTTGGCTTAATCATGAATCTCAGAGGCATACCCGTTTCTTGCAAAACTTTTCAGAATTTCACTTTGGAAGGTGTACTCGAGAAAAATTTAAATTACAGACATGTAAATGCTTCAAAAATAATTTGCAAGTAGAGAAGAGATTCATTCCCACTTAAAAAAGAAAGGAGGAGAAATTTTTGATCATGTCTCCTATGATGAAATAGCAAAGAAATATTCTTGGGGTGTTTTGTTTGCAGCAGAAAGAGGCCCTCTCCTCAGATTTCTCTGTTGCTGGATTAGAGTTTGTTTGTGTATCCAGAAGTTAAAAGCATTCACTTCTGTTGTAGAAGTGGCAGTGGTTCAGGTTTGAGCATGGGTTGTGATGGGCCTCATTTAAAATTTGTCATATTTGACATGGAGCAAAAAGTTGCCTGTACAGATGCTAGCTTAAGAAATAAATGCCAACAGTGTAATCCTTTGTGTTAAGCAAACAGCTTGGTTTCTTTAACCCATTTTTAAGTCTCCTTGATGTTGGCTAGAATGAGTATGAAATGGGTTTAAGAGTTTTGCATCTTGCCTCCAAGCAGGTATGAATAATAAGGGTGGGAATGGAGGCACATTTCCACAACCTAAATTTCAAGGAAATTTGCCGGTGTTGCAGCAATGTGACATGGATTTAAGGATGTGTGGAGCTCTTATTGGTCCTCTGCTTTTATACCTCCGTTCTTTTTTTGATACATTGACTTGATGTTAGGAGAGCTCAGAGTCCTTTTTCTCTCCAGAAGGGAGAGGCTGTGATGATAACACCAAGGGACCTCTGGTCTAGCCTGACTTCTTTCTTAATAGAAGAGTTTTAATTAGTAGCACAGTCACTTGTTTCTGAACTTGAGGAAGCTATGATTTATCTAAACAGTCTGAGACACTTGCACAGAGTGAAAGAGACAATACAAAAAGCTGATAAGCAAAAAATATTTTGTTATAAAGAGGTAGAGAAGTAAAACCCTCAGAGATATGGTGATAGTTAACAGAGATATACGTTAACAAGTCAAGTTTGATAAGCTTTTTTGTAAAGAAATATTTATCTGCTTGGTAAATAGTTGTAGCCAAAGTAACACTTAGCAGAATGGGGTACAGTTTATCGTATCAACTACACTATATTTTCCTGTTAGTGTTTCTCTTCTGTGTAAGAGTATTAGCATTAAAATACTTAAGCTGTATCTTAAGTATGTTTCTGTTCATATGTATGTTTATATATTTATGCACACATACATAGACATGTATATCTACACCAAATCCTTTTTTATGTCTAAACTGTAGATTGTGGCACAAGATTAAATGGCATAGTTTTGTAAAACTAAAATAAAACATCTGTTTGGAAAGGGCCTGGCATAGAATCATAGAATAATTTGGGTTGGAAGGGACCTCAACGATCATCGAGTTCCAACCTTCCTGCCATAGGCAGGGACACCACCCACTAGATCAGGCTGCCCAGTGCCTTGTCCAGCCTGGTCTTGAACATCTCCAGAGATCAGTAGGAGTTTTTTTGCAGGCTGTCTTTGTATTCAATGAACATTAGCCCACATAACTTCTTACAATTATTCCAGCTCAAACAATCTCATCACTTACATTCAGAAACTGAAGCTGAAGAATCTGTTCAACTTCAGCAAATGCTGTTACTGAATTGCAGTAGCTAAGTTTGCATAATGTTCTCTATGATAATCTGTTTTTTTCACTGGCTTGTAGTTTTCTGAGCTGTCTTAGCTGGGTCTATACTTTAGGGTGAAATATGTATCCAAAGACTTCAGCAAGAAATAATTTCTCATTAATTTTATGGAAGGCAGGAGAAAACTTTCACCTTTTCTGTCAGAAAAGAGAATGCCCTTTTTGTACCTGGTGTGAGGCCAGGAGCTAGAACAGGATGCCTGGGGATCAGAGTCCTTCTTGTACATAGTAACCGTGCATCTTTAAAAAACATCTATTGAAAAGAGATAAAAGATGACTCCATCTGAGGCATCTATAACTAGTTGGCATCTAAAAAATAATCTACTTGATTTATCCCAGGTCCCATGGTCAGATCCTGGTACCCAGTTTTCTGAGATTCACAGCATCATTTTGTCTACAAGATATTGTAGCTTTTCAGGTGGAAAGGATTCCATATCTGCACTGGTGAGCAGAGGATATGTTTACACCTCCAGGGTCAATCACTTCATGATCTTTCGGGGAAAATTAGTTTGTAATTGCCATACTTTCTTACTGCTGTTGATAAAATTTGTTGCCCTACATACTGATCAGCAGCAACTGAACAATGCAAGTGGATTGGAGGTCTGCTTCTCCTCTGGAAATTGAGCTTCCTCTAGGAACCTTCATGTTAAACCATAATTCTTCAGTCCTTTCTGGATTCCCCTCAGATTAGATAGCTCAGATTTGAACACTTGTTTTGAAGGCAGGGCAAGGATAGGGAAAACTGCTGTCTTTCCACTAACATACCAAAATCTTTGGCAGAGCGAAGAAATGTGAGCTGTGAGAAAAACAGATTATCTGCTAAGTATTAAGGCAAGTGAGAAAATTACAAATGGCAGTTGTGAAAAAACTCCCATTTTGCCAGCATTAACTGCCCCTTAGTAAAATGTACACACTGGGAAACATGATGGATCCAGGCTTTCTGGTGTTTCAGAGTGGAGCAGGCTGATGAGCAATGTCCTGTGTCTTTTGCCTTTTGCAAATGGGCTGAGCCAGGCAGAGGGA
Organism: Turnix velox; assembly: GCA_013400935.1. NCBI lineage: Eukaryota > Metazoa > Chordata > Aves > Charadriiformes > Turnicidae > Turnix > Turnix velox. Next base: position 184,428 of record VZTY01028901.1, read on the forward strand.
CTCGTAGCTATTTCCACTCTGAGACATTTTGCAAATTGTTTGTTGCAACCTATCTTTGAGCCTGGGAAAGAGGATGACTTACAAGCAGCAATTAGTGAAGCTTCTAAGAGTAAGGTTATTCAGTCATCCACACGAGGCTCTGGATGCAATTACATTGGATCAGTTCCTGGACCTTTTAGATGTACAAATACAGAGACAACAAAAAATGAATAGAAGCTTTTAGAAAAGTGGAGATCTGAATGTATACTTTATCAGTCTGCACATACAAATGGGGATCCTTTAGCATCACTGCACATCCAAATAATTGCACAAGGCTTCCAATTCTTACCCACTTATCCCTATGTTCATGTCCCCTCAGCCACACAGACTAAACAAACAAAGCAAAGAATTGAATTTTTTTTTATTTTAGGCCCCCTTCTTTCCCATATGCTTTGTGTTTTGGTTAGGCAACTGGCTAAGACTTTAGAGGCTGCTTATTAGTATCCATGTGGATGTAATTTAACTGTCTTTTATTTCAGTCATGCTTTTATTTGAAATTTTAAAAGATAGTGGTACAATACTAAATAGAAACAAAGAGAAAAGAATTCACACGTGACTCTTTTCAGAGAAGGCACATTATTCTATGAAATCGTGAAACAATATATAAAATAAATCAGTCTATTAAAGAATAAGAATTAAAAAGAAGAACCAGTAAATAATACCATGTATTGGTCTCCAGAGCATACAAATGTACTGGCTAGGCATCAGAAACAAAAGTTTGCATTCTTGCATGTCCTTAAATTCTTGAATAATTTTATATATATGGGGAGTGTCTATGTCTGTGTCTGGAGGATATGGCTCTGTGTGAACAGCCCTGCTATGTGGAAGGAACTGATGCATCTACTTCACTGTTGGAGCTGGAAGTAAGTGGCACTAAAGTATTGAATTAAACTTAGTCAGACTAAAATGTTCTTGTAATAACCTTAAGGAGTAGGTAAGCATTATCATGTGCATACAGGGAATGATGAAACATGCCATATATTGTCATATATGTACTCTGTAGGTCAGGCAGCTAAATTAATTTTCATTAAAGTCTATCTCCTGTCTTTGTTAAACATATTGGATCCAACAGTATATTGCCTTTTTAAAGAGAAATTAAGCAAAGTCTCATATCCACATAGCTTATTTCAGAAGAAATATAATCTTAATTATTTGTAAACATTATGATTTCCTTTCTGGAAGCTCTGAACACTGTGCATGATTTCATGAATTCCTACCATAACCATTTTGGAGTATGAACAGAGCCCAGTATCAGCTGTGCTCTTGTAGAAGGATGGGAACAGAGCTGTGCCTGATGCAGAGAACAGAAGTCCCCCAAGGCAACATTCAGCCTATCACTGATGCATGGCCACTGGCATTCCTGCAGCCAGGACCAACCTGCCTTCTTCCACGACCTGGGAAGTTCAGCTCAGCCATCTTGGATACAGGGTTAGTAATTTAAGAAACGGGCACTACAAGAACTGAGCTGTTTCCATCTTTGTGGGCAACCACTTCTGGCCACCATGAGCTGCTCTCTAGTGACCCTAAGCAGGAAATTGATCTGTCCAAAAAATAACCAGATGGGCACCTTTTATCATGAGGTGATAGTGCCTACAGTGGCAACAGGTGATTTATGAAATATTGGCCAAGGGTTAGGTGGTATCCCAAGGGGCACATCCCTTGGAAACAGGTATAAGGGATGCAGAGCACCATGAACCTGGGACTGTGGGGAGGCCCAGCTGAAACAATCAAAGCCAGAGCTGTTGTATGAGTGTTTCTGTTATAGAACATGGTATGTATGCTGGGTAAAGTGAGGCAGATTTAGGTTCAATACTTTTAAATGGGAAAAATGGCATAATTTAAGTTGCGTTTTAAATTATTTTTGTTTGACATCTTTGTTCTTTCATCAGTTTTCCAGCATTAAATATAAAAAGAGAAAAATATTTATTGCATCTTGTATCTCTTTTTATGACATTTTTCTTTCCAGTGAAAAGAAAAGAATAAACAAAGATAACAGAGAGAGGACTCTTGTGCTCTTAAAGTAGCAAATGTCAAAGCTTTTGAAAAATAATAAAAGAAGAAATCCTTTGGGATTCTTTAATATACACAAACACTGAAACTCTATGTTTACAAAAATTGCATTTTTTTGATAGAAGAAAACTCTCATTAATTGAAAAAATGCCTGCTGTCTTGCTGACTGAATTATACAATGTCTTGGTGACAGTCCCAGAAATGAAACCCAGAAAATTTACTTCTTCATGTCAAGCAGACTACCTTGCCTCATTCTTTTTCCAAACAGAACCCATTCATAGTGTAGGATGTTTCATTAGTGTGAAAGGCCTATTTTGAGTGTTTTTTGAAAAGTTGAAGTATAGGATGAGTCAAGGATAAGTGTTACTGACCCATTTTAGGCTGAGTATGTAGTAAGCAAGCTCAGAGGTTTTTTAATTTGTCCCTGTCAAATTTAGCTAACAGGATTGTTGCTGGAGGTTATGTTGTTGCTGCATTGGTATTTATGCTTTCAATGGGTATAAATAAGCTAAAATATAAACTGTTTTGGATAAATGGGGGAATGTTTGCATGTAAGTAAACAAGGCATAATGTTCACAGGCCCTGAATTTTTAATTACAGTCAGCTTTAAAATAACATAGGTCATCTTGGCAATCAAATATGTTTACCCATTTCCTCCATGATATTTGAAGTTTTTTTTAAAATTCCTTTTCTTTACCTGCAGGACAAAATAATCCAATGCAGCTCTTGAAATATCATATAGATATTTATGCAAGACATCAGTAAAGTGGGATTTTTATCCTTTTAGGTTTTTAAAAATTTTTCTTTAAACTCCATCATTGTACTCTGACATGTCATGCTGATTAAGACCCCAAATCATGAGGGATTAATTTATGAACAAGATGTGCACATCTTCTGTGCATTGTAGTGTATATACCAAAGATTGTTTGACATCAAGATCCCCTTGAATTTAATGTAGATTTGATTGCTTAACATGGGCTGGGCATTTCCTCATATGACTCCATGAAAGACTTGCCTCCAAAAAGGTTCTGTTCTGAGATAAAGATGAGTGGTAGAAACACTGGAAGAAGGGCATCTAAAGCAAGCTGTTGTTCTCACAGAAAGAGGGTTGGCAGGTTACTTGGATAGGAGGTGGCTGAGATGTTAGCAAAAGTCTGCTACTAAAAGTAGTTTTCAGCAGCAGAGATAGAAAATAGGAACATAGGAGTGGCAGTGCTGATCAGACCAGGCACTCACCTAACCTAGGATCCTCTATATGATGTTGGTGAGACATGTGTGTCCAGATAAAAGAAGAGCTGGGGTTTAGTGCTTGGTGGGTGGCATTTGTCTTGCTCTCCTTGGTATGCTTTCTTACCAGCCAATAATCTGGGGCTCAAACGGTTCCCGAGTTTGAAGTTGCATCTGTAAAGTGTGGGAGTCCCCTGTTAATCTTTGTTTACTAAATTTGTCTGATTGTTTTTGGAAACTGCTGGTATCCACAACATCATGAGGCAGAAGTTCTCCAGAGCTTAATAAAACACTGTAGAAGAGCCACTGTATTTCCCTTGTTTTTAAGCTGACACCTTCTTGCTGCCCATGATGCCCCTGCTTCCTGCCTGGAGTGGGGACAGGACTCCCTTTGTGCCCAGCTTGCACTCCCTGTGACACATGTATGTGATTTATGGACTTGTGTCTTATCCCCACTTGGTCATTTTGTTCCCAACCTATTCTGTCTAGCAATTCCCAGTTGGAGAGCTATTCCACTCCTTTGATCTGATCATCTTTGCAACCTTTCCCTGAACCTTCCCCAGTTCAAATACATCCTTTCTGAAGGCAGAGAATCAAGACTGTGTAGGATACTCGAGGTGCAGACACAGGAGAAATACTTGCAGTAGTGTAACTGCTTGCTTTGGTCTCTTCTTAACAAGCTCCACTCTTTTATCTTCTCTACTGATGATACCAAACATGTATTTATGTGACTGTATCTGCATAAAGGATTGTACTCTAGAGGGGAAATCAGCTTAAAAGATAATTTTTGACCAGACAAGCCTAACTAAACAGCATTTATACAAAATAATTTAAGAAAAAATGTATAGAATTATTTTTAGAAATCCAAAATTCAAAGAAAAAACAGGGCAATTCACACCAAGTTTATTTTCACACTTTTGTTTGAAAAAAGTTTTGCATGAAAGATTTCTTTATGTTTTTTCATTTTTTAAAGGAAATATTACAATGATTCAGAGACAATTCAGGAAGTTTCAGGGCATGAACTTCACATTCAGACCCTTCAAGACTTTGAACTGGTGAAAGAAAATGAATCTGGATTGTGCTGTGTGAATTCTTGGATTTTTTTGAGTATGTCAATGGAGTGGTCAGTGGATAAAGAAAAATGAGCTGATGAAATTTATTTAGTCTTCGAAAGACCTTTGACAGCAGCTATAAAAAATAAAGTAGTTACTGGCTGAATGTCAAAGAGTTGTTGCTACTGAAAAAGCAGGAAGGAATCAATTTTCTTGAGTGATCAGTTTTCATTATTGCTAAATCCTAAGAGCAGAGTCTGACAACTTTCCATAGTAGAGCCAATGTTTAGTGTACTATGCTAGGTGTACTATAGGAATACTGTGGAAATAATGGTGAGACCAGAGGCAGTAAGTCAGACCCCAAATAATTCAGGTTAAGCAAGTGAAAGACGGAAGGAGGAAGACAAAGACTGGAGAAAATTTGATGAACCTTAAGAAATTTAGCTGAATTAACTAGTTGTAGCAAATGAAGTTTAGTATTGCTAAATGTAATTTCTGACTGTATTATAGTCACAAAAACAATGGGAAAATGCATTACAAATGTAAAGAAGTGCTCTGTTAAAGGAATTAAAGAAAAAAAAAAAAATCTCTACTCAGCATGCAACTACTAAGCTGCAAGAAGTAGCACGTGAAGTAGGGAAATTCCTACCCACACAAGAAATAGAAAATATTCAGGTAGTCAAATAACTTTTTAAATTTAAGAAGTCCCTGAACCATGCAGTTTTGAAAGACAAGATATTCATAAAGAGCACAGTTTTGAAGATTAAGCTTTCCTTTGCAAAATTATAGTCTTGGCAACTGCAAGAAGTGTTCTGACTGGTCAAAATCAGCATTTTGACTAAATTAGGTTAATTATCATTATAAGGTCTTTGAAGATTATAAAGATAACTATCTTTTTGGTGTACCTATACTACCAGTAAATTTGAGAAAGTTCTCACATCCTAGGCTTAGTTTGCTTAATACTCATGCAATTGTTTCTAGTTTGTGACTGACCAGTGTAGTAACACAATCCTGCTTCTTGTAGGGTTAGAGGATAAAGCATGTTTAAAATCTGGTTTTACTCAGCATGAGCTATATTTCTGCTGTGTACAAATATTTGAGATAGTAAATCCTGACTTCATAAATACCCAGAAAATGCAGATACAAAAGAGCAACAAACATGGGAAATATTTGTTTAGAAAGTAAATAAAATATTTGCTACTTTTTTTCTCTCTCTCTTTTTTTTCTTTCTCTGCAGTTTTTACTCTTCTATATAGGCACAGAGATGGCTTTACTTCACACCACAGTACTTTTTACCTGGAGAATTCCAACCCCTGTTACAAAGAGTGAGTAATTAATAAACTCCAATTCTCTGCTACATTGTTATCTTGCCTATAGTGTGAAGTAGGCAAGGCTTACCAACTCAGAACAACCTCCCTTAGTTTTGACAGTGTGCCAATATTGCATCAAAAGGGCAAAATGGATGGTTGAAATGGAATTAGATTAGCAGACTTGAATCGACACTTTGTGACGAAGAACATCTTGGGTCCTTACGTGACTGTGAGTGGCAAGAGGCAGCATTTCAGTCAGATCCTCTGGGTTGGAGAGGAGATGGGGAGAAGGTGCAGGGGGCAGCAGCATTTGGGTCAGAAGTTGGTCAGAAGTCCTGTGGTATTGTACAGACCCCTTCCAGCTGTCTTCAATGAAGGAAGAGTGTAAAACATCAGAGAGCTGTACCCTGGATCATCTGTGGGGCACTCAGTGAACTGCTGCCTGCCTCTCTTTTTTTCCTTTCTTTTCCTTTCTTTCTTCTGCACAGGTAGATTTGCCACAGCTTGAATCAAATGAATTCCATTTGTCAGTTTTCAGGGTTGATGCAGTATCTCACCTTACATCTTGATTGACTCTTCACTCTGTGCTTTTTTTGTTCTGCAGCTGCTCACAATTCTTTACTGTAAGTTGTCGCAGATGTAGACTTTGACTCACATGCTTGCAAAGTGAATCAGTGGCAACATCTGTTCCCCCAGAGGGATGAGTGCACCAGCCTCAAACCACCCACAGCGGCAATGCCTATGGAAGCTGGTATTTCCTGCCCTGCATTCTGGCAAGCTTGCTTGTTAAAGGGGGAAAGAATAAATATTAAAAAATCAACCCATGCTTCTGTGCTTTCGTGCATAGGTGTGAAGATCTCCCCTGTGTTCAAAGAGACAGGCTCAGAGAGAGAGAGATACGTAGCGTTACTACTAACAAGCATCTAAAAGTTCTAGTCAAGTCTAACTGTCTCCACATGGTTATTGCAGCCAGAGATGGTACTTTCCATGTGTGGCAGTAAGGAATAATTTTTTATTAAAACAAAAATCATGGTATAGGATACATTTTCTTCTTTTCATAGTGAACTTGCACACTGAATCTGAAGGTGACCAGTATGGATAGTCCCTTGCAGAACTGAGTGTGGATCCTGGTTGTCTATAAATTTGCAGTGGCATCTGCAGTTTGACAGATGAAACGTAGTGAGATTTTGGGCAGTTCAGAGAAGGAGGTACAAAGAAGAGGAGAGCATGTGTGTGGTTGATGAGACATCAGTTTCAGTCCCAAATTGTGACCCAAGTCTATAGTTCTTCTGCAATTGGCTGTGTATCTCCTTTAAAGTCTACATCCAAAAAAGATCATACAATTGAAAAATGTCCAACTTCAGTGGTAAGATGTAGGGAAGCCAGAGCTGAACCACCAGAGTCAGGAGAAGAGCTGATATATGAGGAAGGATTAAAAATGAAGGGAGGTTTACCAGGGTGGCTTAGTTTTTCCTACTTGCTATTAGTAACACAAGGAACATCGTGAATTGTGGGTGAAGTGGTTGTGAAAGAGTTGTGGCAAGGTGTGATTCCATATTCTCTTTGGGGCTGCACTCAGCCCTGCAGTGTCCTATGTATAGATCTAGGTGGTCAGCAGTTCTTGTGATTATGAGCAACTATGGGCCATGGATGCAGGCTAGCCAGGGATAGAAAGTCTGCTTATCTTGCCCCACATATATTTTGATGGTTAAAACATCTAATTTCTGTTTCAAAACAGGAATGTATTGTGTCAAGACCATTATTCTCCAAGCCAAAGAGTGGAAAAATCTTTGTCTCTGGTGTAACTACACTATATGAGCAGGATAGAGATTGTCACAGTTTGCTGGCAGAGGCTGTGCTAGGGAAATCACAAGGGAGTTACCTCCTTACCAGACCCTTAGGATTCTGGCCTACAAACAAGAGGTCAAGGTATTTAAGAGGTGGATTGATGGGAACTTGACGGCAGAAGTAGGGCTTGCAATCAGAAGTGGGGTCATGAGCCTGGAAGTGCACAGGGAAGCAAGGTCATGAGTGGAAAAAATTGAGGAACCACTCTAAAAGCTGTGTTAAGTGCACAGTTGCCCTTGGCTGCTCTTACATGCTCCCATCACTGTGTCCTTAATGATTCAACAGAAGATTAAAAAAAACCTTCCTGATCCATGAGAATATTCACTTGAATCCCATTTCTTTCATACAGTTCAAAACACTTGCCAGCAGGCTGACAACAATCTTCTTTGGCAATGTGAGGAAAAACCTGGGAACTCTGTGATCAAGGACTATTTCTCTTTTTCATGAAAGCAACAGGAAAGGGTAGAGCCACAGGGGAGACATTTCGAGGCAAAGAATAGAACTTGCCTCGGCAAGGCTATAATGCATATACACACACCGACAAGCAGATCTTAGAAATCACAAAGTCTTGCAGCACCATATCATATCATATTCTCTGTGAGAATGATCATGCATAAGAAATGAGATTTAATAGCTATTTGTAATTAAAACAAGGTGTTTGTTTAGATATGCCATTCTCATGAATCCAGAAGGCAGACAGTTTTTTGCAGCCTAAATAAAGTCAAATAATCTCTCAAATTTTCATTTGGAACCATGTTAATAGAAACAAATGTAAAGCATGTAAAAAAGGTGGTGAGATATTTAATTAATATTAAAACATTAGAGAGACGATGCATTGTTCTGTGCAAGCAGAATGATAATTTTATGTGATAGTCCTTTTGCTGCACAATATTTACGGTCATATAGTTTATGTTTTACTAGGAACATTTTCCTGAATGTGCAGTAAGATCCTTATCTGTACATATTAACAATGTCCCCTTATAAGGAGGCCTTAGAAGGGGTTTTGTGATCTTCAGGAGAAGCAAATGAGATGCAGGATTTCCTTAGAACTGCATTTGATCTATAAACAAAGTTCCTCTCTCTATCTCTGAAAGCTTAAATGCCACTTCTTAAGCAAAAAACAATAGAGATATCTTAGAGTTTGCCAGCTTTGAATAATAATTTTAATTGAAAGTTTTGGGTTGTGTTCCCATTCCAACACTGGAATGTCTTGCAGGCACAAAGAAGAGGAATTATTTGTGGAATGCAGAATCAGCCAAGTCTCAACACACACGTTTGTGAGGAGCTGGCGCTGGCTTACCTGGTTTTGTGTGCAGGGGAGTGCTGAAGTGTAGGAGTTTGGACTGCTTTTTATCTACATTCTTTTCATTAATGTTAAAAAACAGCAGATTCAAATTGCCCATTACTTGCTTGTTTTGCACATTTCTCTTAATCAGAATATCAGTGGGACTTACCTTGCTGCAGATAGTATAGAACAATTTTTCTTTCCCTTCCCTTCCCTTCCCTTCCCTTCCCTTCCCTTCCCTTCCTTTC
>VZTY01028901.1:193555-325918 GCA_013400935.1 Turnix velox
TCTCCTCTCCTCTTCTCTCCTCTCCTCTCCTTCCTGTTGCAGCAAATTTGTTTTTGTGTTCTAGAGTTCTCACAGCAGATGAGCAAGCAAGATATATCAATTGCAATTGATTGAAACTATTATTAAAGCTACGTAAAGAATTGATTTTTTTTTTCCCCTCTGGTTAAAAAAAAATCATTATCTTGATCTGGAAATGAATCTAGACTTTTTTAAAACTATTTTACTCTCCAAGGAAGAATGAAAACTCTCAAAATTGAGTTTTATGCTGAATGAAACATTCTGTTCAACTCTAAATGAAACATGTAGGTTTTCAAGTATTTGCAAGAAAAGCAAAGGAAATGAAGGGATAGATTTGCAAAACTGAAAAGGAGGAGTCAGACACTTTTAACTTATTGCCAGAAATCTCTTCTGTTTTGACACTTTTCAACTTTGTATAAATATTTATTGTAATACAGAAATGAGCCCAGAGGAATGTTCCAACTTGCAGGCTACCTACGCCTTCTCCTGTGTCTATTTCCCTTGAAGATTTTAAATAATATTTAACAAAAAGTAGAGCAAAATGCAGCACCTTCACTCCAATCACTGGTTCTGGCAAAGATGAAGGGTGAGTTTATGCACAACGCTTTTGCAGAGCATAGCCTTAAACAACTTCTGACACATGCAGCTCTATTTCCCTGTGCTAACAAGCCCAGCAATGAATTTTAGGACAGCAAACATTCAAACTACCTCCTTTTAGTGAGTGTCCCTCTGTCCCTTCTGTTGAAGCTCCTCTACCCTGTATGGGATTTTTAGAAACTGAGATGACAGAGCAAATGAATGGGATTCCCTACCCCAACTGGTAGGATGCTCAGCCAAAAGGTGAGAAACCTGCAGTATAGTAATTTCTTAAGGTTTTAATTACTAATGAAACTCATTAACAAGGCAGATTGAGACATATACCCTGTCCTGAATATGAAAAATGTTAATATGAGTGAACTTCTGGGTGGTGAGGGCTATTGGCTAGACCTCCTCTGGCACAGGAAGGAAACTGGTGTTTTCTCACATCCATCTGAGTTCTCAGGCTGCCACAACTAATGGGGATGCAGCAACTAATACTTTCCTAAATTTGGAGTTTTAAACTTTTCTTCAAGCCAAAATGATTAGGTGAAATTTATCAGTTGTTAGTATTACATATTTTACCAAACAAAAATTGTCCTTGCAAATGTGTGAATTTACAGTATGAGTCCAGAGTAAACAGTGATGGAGGCTGAATGATGCCTTTAAGGTGAAATTCCCCTTTTCTTTTAGAGAGCTCTAGCAATCAGGACTATATGCAGCATTTCTCTCAACACATAAAAAAAACTATGGCAGAGTGGCCTACAGTCTGTGAAGGACATTGAATTGTAGATTTTATAGGGTAGATACCATGTCCTCTGGGTATAATTCTATACTTGGTCTAAGACCTTGAATGAATAAGATACATTGAAGTTGGTTTTGGCATTTGTACGTCTATGGAGAGTACTAAAGAAGAGTAAGAAGCAACTGTAACTTCAATCTTCTCTACTGTTGAGGTTGAGCTGTGAGGGGCCTGGTTTAGGATTGAATGACTTTTCTGGAATTGTACTTCTTTGTGTCAGCATCTTCATGAACATGGAAATTTCCTGTTTTTTCCTGATGCAGACAAGGAAAAAGGCTGAGACCAAGTCAATTACTCTGCAAGTAAGCTAATTTTTCTTTAAACTGTGGACATTAGCAAGCTACTTCCAACACAGTTTCAATAGTTCATTCTTGAGAAGAAATCTTTCAGAAAATGTTACTTGTAGATTTGTTTTTGTATATACAAATGGAGAACTTCTTTGGGCACCCTCAATTTATGCTCAGAAGTCCAGTTTAATCTAAGTTGAACCAGCTGCATTAGTAACAGTCAAGTAACAGCCTTTGTAGCTTGAGGGTAAGCAAAGGGAGAGAGTGGGAAGCAAGATATATTTAATTCCATTTCTTTGCTAGAGCTGGAAGAGGGAAAGTAATTTCAGAAAAGGGAAAAAAATTACATTTTGCTCATAAAAATTCTGAAAAATTAGACAAAAAGGGAAAGGGAGAAGGAAGTCCAGAACTAAATGTTGCATACAACTCCGCAGAAATTTCAGTTTGGTAGCTTTGTTGAGGACACCGGAATAGTCTCTTGTTATAATGGTGATCCTAAGCAAATTTTTTGACCTATTTTGCAAGCACACAACATCAGAACATTCTTGAGGCATTAAAATACAAAATGTCAGTACATTTCAGAACAGACAAAGAAGAAAATATTCTTCTACACACTTTACTGCTGTGGCTGAATAATGAAAGTATATTGATAATGGACATTATGTTTGATATAACTTCATAAGTTTACAAAATATTAATATTCATGGTAAAAGCCACTTACGTGTAATTATTCTGTAAAAATAAAGATTATTTAAGATTGATCAAAACCTTTTATTTGACTCCAAGTCAAATATTCCGTTGACTTTTTCTGACTTCGTGTGACACTTTTAAAAACTCTTCAAAGTCACTGGAGAATTTAAAAGTAAAAAAATCAGTTCCAAAATCAGAAAGGAAAAAAACCCTGAAAGCATCAAATGTAAAACTTACCCCTGTCATTATCTTTCTGAGATCTCACTGCCAAAAATATTATTTAAATTTAAGGTATCCTTCCTCTACCCCTTCTCAAAAACTGTTTTTCAGCAAGTAAAATACTGAGAATAAATGTCCTAATCTACAATCCTTTTACTGTACTCTTTCTCTAGTTAACAGATGTTGTATTTGCATAGTCTAACATCTGCCCAGATATTCACTTACCCACTGAGCTCTGCATGTAAATAAACATGACATACTTTTAAAAAATTGAAACAGAAAAATATAAGATAAAAATATACTACATCTGATGCAGTCATGGAACAGCTGTCCTAATAGATTTCCAAAACTGCAGTGAGCAATATTAATTTAATGACCTTCCTCTGATGGGTCTTTCTTTTTTGCCTCCTCATGGATGACCATGCTGGTTCCTCTGTGGCTTCTGAGCTTCAAGTTTAGGTCTGTGAGCTTGCAGAGGAAATTGGATTTTTCTTTTGCATATTTGTATGCTTGTTTTGGTTTCTTCTGTCAAAACTATCTTTTACCTGAGAAAGAAGGAGTTAATAAAAATAGGCTTTCTGCTCTTGAAATGTCAGCCACAGCTTCTCATCACCCCATGAAAAGCCCCCTTGTTCCCTTGCTTCAGCTCCTCCTGAACTTCAAACAGTCCTATAATCCCTTTGACCCTAGAAGGTCAAAGATATATAAAAAGTATCATTCTTTGTGTAAAAGCACATTAATCATTCTTACCTAGTCCTTTATTCTTTTTTTGAGCACTCTGAGATATTTTAATTCAAGAACCACCTTCTAGAATTAACATATATCAAATCTTTGCTTAAGCAGGTCCTTTCTGTCCCTACTTTTGCTGACTACCTGAGTACTGGCATCTAATTAATTTTTATAATTAATTTAATAGAATAATTAAAAATATTAATATTCACTCAAAATGCACATCCACATGCTCAACTGTGCTATAAATATTGTTTAATTACAATACTTTAATGAGCAGAGGTAGATTTTAAAGCATGCTGCTCTCTATTTCTATGCATTTGGCAGGACTTGAAAGTCCTAGAACTATTTTCTGATGTCAGTGCAAATTCGGAGTTTAATGAAAAAAAGTTTCAATGAAAAAAACTCCTGGACTTTCACCTGAAGACAGAATTCATCTTCCTGGAAAAGCTGTATCCTGCAGTGAAGGGGGGAAGGGAGCAGGCAAAATAAAACCCCTGCTAGAACTGTAGCATCTTAGAGCCAAACTTAATTAACTGCATGGAGCCTGTCAAAGGTTAGGGCAAGATCACTACAGGAAATGCAAGTGCAAGACTGAAACAACACTGGGGCAGAAATGAGCCTTTCAGGCAGGCACAGCTTCATGCTGGAGAGCCAAGCCAGCCCGCCACTGAGATTAGCAGGGAGGAAGATCTCTCTGGTCTCCTTAGATCCTGCTGGTGGCAAGAAACTTGATGTGTATTGATGCCAAGAGGCAGTAGCCACCTTCTCATGAGACGTGCTCAGTGTGCTCCTGCATTCAGAGCAATAGAATCAGAGGAATAGAATCATAAAATAGTTTGGGTTGGAAGGGACCTTAAAGATCATCAAGTTCCAACCCCCCTGCCATAGGCATGGACACCTCCCACTAGATCAGGCTGCTCAGTGCCAGGTCCAGCCTGGTCTTGAACACTTCCAGAGAGGGGGCGTCCACAACCTCTCTGGGCAACCTAAATCTCACCTCTTCCCATTTGCATCAATTACTCCTGGTCCTGCCATCCTGGACCCTATTAAAAAGTCCCTGGGAACAGGACAAAGACAGCAAAATGAAGCCCCCAACTCAGATTTTTAACTTTGTTGGATTTGGAAGTGATGACACAGCACACCCCACACACCCCCAGCCCTGCCCGCCTTGGCCATTGCCATGGTCCCAGTGATGTGGGGTGACAGGGCTGTGACATCACAGGGGTCACCAGGCACCGAGCTGTGACCTCAGCACAGGGGTCCCTATAAAGCAGAGGCCACCCCAGCCTGGCCAACAGTGGATGGTGGAGCATGCTCCCAACAGCAGCAGCAGCTCTGTCCTCTCCTTGCCTTCCTGCTGCTGAGACCTGAGCTTGTCCCGGCAGCGCACAAGGAGAGGAAACCATCCCTGAGCGGCCATGCCCAAGGGAAAGGCCGAAAGATCCAGTGCAAGGCGGGGAAGACCTCCACTAAGGTAGTCAATAAGAACCAGGAAGGCACTCAAGATGTTTTGAGCCTATCTCAGCTCCCTGTACTCAATGCTTTCAGAGGAGTAGTTTTTCTGAACTGAAACACCTTTTTTCTTATTTTTCCTTTTTATTGTTTGCCAGTGGTTTGCAAAGTCAAATTTTATGAAAAATGTTGAGACTTCTATATTTCATTGCATATCTGAAGGATGTTTGAGATGAAATTCTTAGGAGTGTGCCAGAAGCCTTTCTGGATGGCGTGATTTGAAGTAAAACCACAGGGTGAAGAACTGCATCAGAATGTCACAGCTGGAGGAAAAAACCAAGGTTATTTATTCTGCCTTTTGTATTGATTTTATTAATTTCTGCATAAACAGCCTTGTACTGATAAAGTATACATGGTGACCTGTTGGTATCTTAATATGCCAGTGAGGCTGTGCTAATGTGGCTGTGTTCAGACCAGTCCACTCTTTTCTGTGGCAGCTCTTTTAGGACTGGAATCCACTTCTGTGGACACATTAGGGCAATAGTACTGCCTTGAAATCTGGGTATCTGAAATTGGTGTTGTCAGCCTCCTTCAGGCTTTGTGGCATTATGTCAAACTCATCATAAAGCACTCCCTGATCTCCTTAATTCTTTGAAGCAGGGCAGTGAGATGATGAGAGACGGACCACTCAAAATACATGAAAAATGAAGGAAAAAAAATGTTAATTTTTAATCTATTCTCTTCCACCAGTGGAGGAGGCAAAATGCCTCCCACTGTTTGTGGTCTCCTGCTGGCTATGGAAAGGCTGTTTCTGACAGTTGTATGGTTTCTTGGGTTTTTTTTCATCTTTCCTTTTCTCTTACCGGGAAGCAAGGGGAGCTGCAGCAGCTCTGACTTTCCCCCAGTAAATTCTGTATGCTGAAAATTTACCAAAATCATGGATCAATGCCAGGAGGGCTAGGGTACACTACAGACAAATTTTTATCTTGACTGGTAGCGTGAACTGAGAAGCCATTAGGCTGTTCATACCTGGGGAGAGTGCATTATAAGTCAGAGAACCAGATGGAGAACAAAAGTAAATATTCGTATACCTGTATGAGAAATGACTCTAAAATTCTCCTGCCTCTTAGAATGGGATCCTGCTGTTAACAGATTAACAGCCCTGTCACACACTTGTCCTTTCAGTCCTTTGGCACTGCCACCCTTGCAACATGGCAGTTTTTTTCAGCTGTTAGTGATCAATGTCCTGAGCTCAGACCCACAGCCCCCTTTTCACCCTGATCTCTTAGTCCTTTCATCCCCATAGCATAGTGATACACGACCACCTTCCTGTGGCAACTGATTCTTCTAATTGCAGTATCAAAACTCAAAATTTCCACCACTATCACTCACCAGGATAAAGAGCATGAAGGCCTCATTCCCTGGGTCCTTGCAAGGGTACAGTGCTTTGCTCCTAGACTATCTCTATGTGTATTTTTGTCTTCTTTCTTCTGAAGGTTCTGCTACGTTTGTTCTGTAAGATATTTCTCTACCCCCTCCAAGGATGTGATCCATTTTAACCTCCTACCTTCACACTGAATCTGACTTATATCTAACCCTCTTTTATACACTATTTTAGCCACCATGCAAATTGGCAGTAGAGAAAGGGCTTTTCACAGTCTTTTTCTCATCTATGAAGAATCAAAATCAGATTGCAGGAGCCATGCACTTATTGTACTGGGTCAACAGCTATTCCTTTGTGTAAGCTGTGAGTAACTTGATGTCCTAATCCTGCTAAAGGTACCATCTGAGCCAGCCCACCCATTACAAATCCCCACCCAGTTCAGACATCTGATTTTGGGCATGAGTTTCTCTAACACACTTCCCAGAATTTGAGAGAGGTGAGTCAATAGTTCAAATCTGATTTGTGATCCCAGCCCAGTCTGGAAAACCATTGAAACCAAACACTCCCTTAAGGTAGAGACGGCAGAACTCTCCTTCAGTGATTTGTTGAAAAAAATATGTAGTTGCCTGCAGGTTTATTGGAGAAAAAAAAAGGCATAAAAATTAACCTTGAAATTGTCAGGCCAGGTGCTTTGCCCAGTGTTATGGGTTTCAGAGTATTGGCAAGCTCCAATGTTGTTAATGGACGTCCCAGGTTTCCTGCTGGGACACAGAGAATCGAGGCATTTATACTTCAGCAAAGAGCATTTCCAGATACCTGTGAGAAAGAAAGAACTGAAATTGCAAGGGCTTGCATGAAAGTTAAATAATCTTTGGGAACAACACAGTTTTTTCTGGGGACTTTGATGTGAAGGAAGGGCCCTGCCTAAGTCCCCTTGCTTCAGTGGAAGCTCTGACACACTGTCTACTTTCTCCTTCCTTAAATCCTTATCAAATCCAAGAAGTGTGAATACACACCTAAGATGTGTGCCACTCACTGAGCTCCTACCTGTTTCTGGTGAATATGAAGAGGAGTTCAAGGGAAGGATTTGAAGCACTTTCGTCGTCCAGCCCCTTTGCTCTCTTTTCATTCCCCTTAATGGCTGTAGCAATGCTAGAAACTTGCCTTCTCATGTATTACAGAGAAGCTGGCTGGAGGAAGTTGACAGTTCAGTGGTATCCAGGAAGAGGCTGATTTCCTTTTTCATAAACATCTAGGGATATGGCCATAGAACCAACAAAATATTAATTTTCCACTTATTTAGCTTCTTGTGTCAAGAGAGAAGTGAGGGAGAAAGTCAAAGAATTATCAGTGTGACAGTGCATACTGGTGGGATTATTTCCCAAAAAGTAAACAGTCAGTCTGTGAATATCTTTTGCTGGAAAGGTGGAAAAACATGCAACTTCTTGGCTGTTAAATTCATATAGAGCCACCCAGCCCTACCTCCTTTACTGGAGAGGCCAGCAACTTTCTGGATCATACTGCTTCACAGATACTTGGTAATGATTAAAAGAGGGATCTAGTATAGGCTCTAGAATTTATTAGAAGTTCTTTGCCACCTTGAGAAGGTGTGTTTTTGTGCAGCCTGGTGAAGAATCTGTGCATAATTTCTGCCTTGCTCTTGCTGAGTTTCCTAATATTGGAGTAATTTTACACCTATTTTTGAGTACTCTGTGGGAAATTTATTCTGAAAGTTGGGACTTTTATCAACAGCAGCAAAAGCTAACATGAGTAGCTTTGAGCTAATTTGGAGTTTGGTAGTATGGAAAAGAACAACTCTTTTCCAGCAGTTCCATCCCCAGTTTAGGATGTTTAATTTAAACTGGTTAGATGTGCTGTAGCCACTCAGACTTCCAAAGGGTTTGGACATGCAGACAGGAAGTATCCCACCTTCTCCACCTGATGACACTAGGAAAAGCCAGCATATCCAGCCAGGGTGTGGACAGTGGAGCTACATTCATCAGTGGGGTTGGGTTTCTCTTGCTCAAGAAGGAGTAGTTCAGGTGGAGAACAGGCACCTTCAGTTCAGCAGAGACAGACAAAAGGGAGGACAATGCTCCTGTGGCCACTTGGTGTTCATCTGCTTTGTGATACTGCCAAAGGTACAGCCGTGTGATAGGGGTCATATTCCGTGCAAGGCGGGACAAATAACCCCAACTCAGTCATCACACTTGTTGGACTATGAAGATCATGATGGAAGTGGGGAGTATAGGTAAGTTATCACTGGAAGACATGATGGTACTAAAAGGATAACATGAGACTTGGACATTTGAATGGCTAGCACTGCCTTGGATGTTGTCTGTTGACAGAGGGGAAAATGTTTTTTGTAACAAAATATAGAAAAAGGCTCTTTTACATGGAATGTGCAATGTGGGTCCAGGGTATGTACTGATAGTTCAGGGCTGCTACTGGTTTCAAATATGTAAGTATAGGAATGTAAAAAGAAATGCAAAGAATTTCAGCCCAAAAAAGTCTCACCAAAGAGAGTAAAATTTTTATGTAAAGGAGATGTTCTGGCTTAGTAATGAATATAGGCTGGCAGCCATCACAGATGATTCTGGAGTTATTCTGCCATATATCTGAGTCCTAGGTGATAAAATGTAGCAATCAGATTTGGAGATGGGATGAAGATACTGCAGTTAATTAAAATCTGGGACTTATTAAAGTCTGCACTTATTATTAAAGTCTGCACTTATCCAGAAGCTCCTCAGAGGCTTAACCACTAGATAAGGACTATAAATTGTAGACCAGTTTTTAGTATAGCAGATGACATAAGGTTTAAGCAATGTAGGACAAGCAGGTCAGGATTAGGAGGAAGAAAATTAGCAAAGGTCAAATCAGAAGTCCATGGAGAAGGGTCAAGAGCTAAGTCAGGAATTGCAAGTGAGGTTCAAAGGCCAAAGTGAAGACTGAGCAGACAAGAGCACTGTATGCTGAAAACCTACCTATCCCCCAAGGCAGAGTCTACTTGTACTGAATTAACTAGGACCTGAAATGCTGATTTTGTACTGGGTGTCAAATTCTTACAGAAACTAAACTTGGAGGCTACACTTGTCTTCAGACAAAAGAGATTTATATATCACAAACTGAATCCCTTCAGATTCTTCTTTTTATAGATTATATGAAGATACTAGCCTTAAGAAGGTAGTTCTTTTCTCTAGCTTGAGGCAAATACACAAAATGATTTCCAGTGTCTCAGTGGTTCTAATCCAGGTCTTTTAAGTCACCCAGGGGCTGTGGTCTGACTGCAGGAATCACTGAATGACTTCTGTGGTCTGTGTCCTACAGACCATCATCATAACAGTCCCTCTTGTCACCAGGTGCCAGGATGCTCTGGAGAATGTCACACCATGTAGCAAGGGCCACTTAGCCTCTCCTGTTCCCTGTTCTCATTAGTCTTCTCTTTCATCTGGTTTAAAAACCATCTAGCAGAGAAAAGAGGCTAAAGTCATTGCCATTTTTCTCAACAGGCTACAGACCCGCATTACTGACTGCAATAAAAGAAAGCTGGAAAGGAGTTGAGTATTTTGGTGCAGAGTACTTGAATGAACTTCAAAATCTTGTGCATTTTAGCTGAAAGATCAACATAATTTTGGTTTGAAAATGCTGACATTGCTCTGGAGGGATGTTGCCATTATGACTTCATTAGTGTGGCACAGATTCTTGTCTCCCTTGCACTGTTTTTCACCCTGAAGTGGCTCAGTGAGCTTAATGGAGGTAAATCTGCCTTGTCCTCTCAGCAGTATAGCAAGGAGGAAAATCAGGCCACAAATGTACCAGGCCTAACTCTTTCAGACAGGAAGAAACTTCTGGTTTGGATCCATTGGGTTAAGAGAGAAAAGAAAAAACAAAAAAACCCAAATGCTTTTAAAACCTCAAACACAAACATGACCTTTCTTTCCCCTTGGCAGCAGGTTTTGCTTATAAAGTTATGCTATATGATTCTATTTAGCATACTGGAGCTGCCCCACAATGATACAGTACATTTCCTATTTTAATTCTGGGAAAGAGCTGTCTCCCCAGCACTGTTGTGTGGACACAGTTTGGTTAAGCTGATGAGCCAGGGAACAGTTGGTTTGCAGAGCTGACGCACTTTGGCTACTTCTGCCATCTTCCATCCTCCAATGGGAAAAGCAAAGTTCATCAAGGCAGGCATGACCTAGAAGGATGTTTAGGCAATGAAACAATGAAGTGTTTGTTTCAGGCAGCTTTGATGACACTGAAATGATATCATTAGAAAAGCATCTTTTTGTGACGATATAATTGCAGCCTACTGCTAGATCTAGATCTTGACAGAATTTCATTAGTCTTATTGTCTATATGATCCAGTGTGGGTGTAGTGGAGAATATCAAGCTAAAGCAGAGATGATGAGAATGGCAAAGCATTGACAAGGCAAAGCTAATGGCAGAGCAATGGCAGAGATGGGAGTTCTGGTTTTCCAGTCACAGCACCTCAGCTGTCCTTTGTACATGAGATCATGAGTACAGTATACATGTCCAGTGGTTTGCCAGAGTAAGACAATATGTTGTTTCTTCTCCAGTGTTAACTCTCTGATTTTTTTTTGTGGGTGCCCCTGAAGATGTTGATACAGGTTTCTGTGTGACAACATGACTCAAAGACTGTTAGACTCAACGATTTTCAATGCCTTACACAGGTTAAAGGAAAATCCTTTGAATTGTTGCTTGTCTTGAGAATACAATTGAGATGAGTGGATTATTAGTATTAACAGTGGATTAATTGATTATGTTTGTATTCACTAGGTTATTCACTAAGTGCAGACCTTAACCAACTATTCCTAAGGAAAACGATCTCTACACATTTTTATCCCCATTAATTCAGGAGAATTTGATACTACTGAACTTTTTGAGATAGTAAAAGGCTCAAGTCAATCCCAGGCTTCTCTCTGATGAAGGGAGTTGTTGCCTGGCATCTGTAGTATTACTCTGTAGTTTATTTTAAACCAATCTATGAAATTGCTTATGCATACCCTAAGGCTTTGGTAGCAGAGACATCTACAAACCGGTCAGTATATACTGCTATTTAGCCTGTTAAATATCTTGTGCAAGCCAGCAATTTACTACACAACACAGTAGGCTAGATTCATCAAAATGGTAGTAGGGTCAAAAAGGTAGAGCTGCCAAGATGCAACTCACTGTAATTTAGAGGCAATTTTAGTTTTATTTCTTTTTTGATTAATATTTGAACTTAGATTAAGAATTTCCACAACAGAACAATGTCACTGTGGAATGGATGTTGAAGTACAAACAGATGATGCCAGACAATTAAAAAAAAAGTCCCCCTAAACCTCCGAGCAGAACTTTTTCCAAAAGAAGTCCTTCATGTCAAAACTGAACAGACTGCTCTCCTTCCATATCTGTTGTTTTGTGAATAAGGACTATTGTAAATAAACCTACGGTGGTAACCATCTGTTATGCGCAGCTAAAGGAAGTTCAAAGACAATACTAGTAGAACTCCCAAAGATACCATGTAATCCTGTAAATAATTTATTTTCACAGAACAGATCAAAGAGCTCACAGATACTGGATGCAGTTTGTCAACAGCATGTTCTCTGGAAGAAATTCCTACAATCTGTGGGAGTGTTTTGCCACTGCCTTCTGAAGAAGTCCTCAGGCACAGAAGTTCCTTTTGCTCCATTTTTTCTCTCCCGTATAATGTGTTACCTTTCCATTTCATATCACTCTTGCTTTATCTGCTCACACCATTGTCTCTAGGTGAACTGACATTTTACTTTTTCTCGATGATGCTGAGATCCACTGCTGGTCCAAGGAGGGTGATGGGTCACAGTGTGAACAGCGAACTGTCAGAAACACCTGGAACTTGAAGAAGGAAGTTTTCACCTCAAAGTGTGAATGTCTTTCTTGTATATAATCTTACAGAACTGGCTGCTGCTCTGTCCATAATGCTGCTGAGATGGCTTGCTGGTAACATTGTCTTAATGTTGTGAAAATGCTGGTGCCATTCATATTTCTAGATAAAGTGAGGAAAACTTAGGCTTTTTCTTGAAACCATGCCATAGCTCAGGTGATCACCTCTTGTATAGTGGATTAAGTGCTATTGTATGATGTCCTGGCACACAGGAGACTTGCTTCTGTTGCAATGTTTTTAAAGCTGCTCAGAGCACAGAGGTTTTTGTGTTATGCTGGCTATGTAATCAGGTGTAACAAGCCACAGAAATGTGGAAAACAGGCTGCAAGGAAGAGAAAGGAAGTGTCAGTCACATATATTCATGATGGTTCAACACCAGTGCAGTATAAGCAACCAAGAAATTTGCTTTCCAGTGGAGCTCCATTGTTTCCCTGTGTAGATGGTTGACTCAAGTTTCACAGCCAGAAGCACATTAATACAGAGGAGCCACACAAAAGCTGTCTTTTCTTTTGGGTTAAATGGTCACCAGGTCACTACAGATTTTCCTTCTGAAACAAGTAATATTACTTCATCTATATGGCAACCATGTATGATGGCTGTCATGCTGATCCCAAGGACTACTCTTTCAGAAACTGATCCTCAAAATTTGGCAGGGCACAACTCCTACATCTGTGGTTCTTACAGAGGTATTTTGTGACTTGATCTTCCACTCAGCTGGTAGGCTTTCTTAGGTCCCTTTTTATCCCCTCTTCTTTTTCTTTAAAGCATTGCTGAGAAAACTTAGTATACTGCCTATGATAACTTTGATAAAATGTTCTCTGTAGCACTCTTGAGTCCTCTGAGAGGCAGATCACACACCCATTGCAGTCGTCCTGCAGAGCTCTGACAATAGGAAAGCATGGCCGTGGGCTGAAATGTGTGGTAAAACAAGCCATGTATCTTGCAGCCTGTTAAAACAGGAGAGATTGAGGAGAATGGCCCCACTCAGATGTATTTTGGCAGCTACTTACATTTCCCTATTCTTAGCCACATTTAATCTTCTGGGGATTGAGGTCTTGATCTGGTGGTCTGGGGAAATCCGTTTTGAATTGCCATTCAATGAATCTGTGTCTAAGCAGCAAGATGAACAGGAGGGCTGTTTGTAGTGCAGATCAGCATACATTTCATTAGCTTTCAAAATGCCAGGAATGAGAATACTTATTTTAGGAAAAGCTCTGCTATAACCTCATCTAAATCCTTATTATTTACACATACACAGGAACAAAGCAGTTTCTTAACATTATATGCTTAAGGCAGTATTTAAGTATCTGAAAATTCGCATTACTTTCAAATTCTTTTTGCTTTAATTTACCTGCTTTAATTTATTTACTATGCTGGCTCTGTGTATTTTAAAAGCACAGAAGGCAATATGAGTAATTATAGAGCAGCAACATCTACATCAAGTGATTTTTCTTGCTTACAAAGAACATTGGAAGTGAAATAAAAGATTAAGACAATCATGATCTACTTGGAAGTGACTGGCATAGCTTTTACGGTCTATTAATAAAGTTAAATTGGGTCATAATAACAGATAAAAGAAAGTCAGTTGATGGTACTTTTAATTTAATTATTCATCTTGGTAAATAGCCTGCACCAAAGTGTTTTGAGGAAACAGGAATGTAAAAGTCATTACCCACTTCACCAACTCCTAAAAATATTATAGCAAAATATTTACAAAAAGGGAGATGAATTAATATCCTAGGATTGAAATTTATTTGTTAATAATGTGCAAAATGAGATGAAAAATTACTATGTAATAGCATGAGATTTTTTCAATTAATGTGGCTGGAGGGAATGTCAGATGGAATTAAGTGACTTGAGTGAATGGCAGATAAAATTTAAGAAAAACTATAAAGTAATGTGTTTTGGAAAGAAACATTTGGAATTAAACTAATCACCACAGAAGATCTTAAATTAAGACAACAAGCATCAGTAAGGAAAATCTCCAGAAGGGGAGGAGGGAAGATCACCTTCAGCTACTTGCTGTAGATCTTGTGTGTCTTCCACTGAATCACCCAGACACTGTTGGAAACTGGGCTCTGGACTGAGACTTTACCTGTTAACCAACATGGCAGGTTTTATATCCTGAAAATAAGTACTTGGATGTCCTTGTGAAAGCTTTGCATGCAGCATATGAAAAAGAAAGATCTCAAAATCAAACTTATCTATCAAACACCTAAGAAACAGGATGTAAAAGAATTACACATTCTGATGTCTTCATGGTGACATGGCCTCGTATGAATTACTGATCTTAAGGATGTGTTTAGGGTTTTCTCTAGAAGGAGGACAAATGCCTCTGGAGATATTTAGGTGGAGAGGTCGTGAAGATAAGGCTGTGGACTAGATGGGGTTATTCCCCTGATTAGATTCAACAGTGGTGTGTTTCCTATGTCTATATCATGTTAAATATTAAGGCAATGACTGTTTCATTTCCTGAACTTGCATTCTTCTTGTTTAAAGATGCACTTAACTGATGTTTAATAAAATACCATGGATAGTCTTGAATTTAATGACTTGCCATGTCAGATTTCATTTAAATACTTTGATTTTTGACTTAGGTTTATAGCCAAAAGCTCTGTGTTTCATTTTGACCAGAATTATTTCTCTAGCTATTGGCACTGGATTGCCTCTATTTACATACCTACAAAATAAAGATTGAGCCAAACTAAATTAAAACTTA
The DNA here is from genome assembly GCA_013400935.1 of Turnix velox. Lineage (NCBI taxonomy): Eukaryota > Metazoa > Chordata > Aves > Charadriiformes > Turnicidae > Turnix > Turnix velox. The sequence goes on from VZTY01028901.1 coordinate 208,361, forward strand.
ATAATAATAAAGTCCCTTAGAAAATGAAAACAACAACTAAGCTCCATACTTCACCCCTTCAGAAATCCTAAACCACAACACATCAGCAAAAAGTACCTTTTTTGCTTTATTACTCAAGCATGTTTATGTATTTTGGGCCTGAAATGAATGGACCCTTCTTAAATACAACATCTCTGTGTATTTTAAAGCAAGCTAAACCTTTTGGTGGGGATTATGCTAAATTGATACCCACGGAGACTTGTCTTTTCATGTGGAGAGGATGTCACCCTGGATGTTTGTTTTCACGTGCTGTGTAACCTGTGCTCTTGCCATGCCCAAAATAGCTGGGATGCTGAAGTTGGTTGAGAGATAAGGCAGCCCACATTGCTGGAGCAATATATTTGTGTGCATTCTTCTACATGTAGGCAATCATGGATGTACACATATGCTACATGCCATATGTATTTAGGGCCTTGTCATGAGATGTGGCTGCAAGTATCCCACAGCTTTATCTGCTTGTGAACTTGAGTGCCATGTTATCATAGAATCCCCTAGGTTGGAAGGGTCCGTTAACCGGACTCTGAGAATTAACCATCACTAAACCATATCTCTAAGCTCTGTATCTACCTGTCTTTCATGCATATAAAAAGGAAGCACAGTGAGCTAGGTCACACCACTAGAAGCCACAGAGACCTCTGATAAGACAGAACAAAACAGAATGATGTGTGTAGTGTCCTTGCTGCTAAAGGATCACTCACAGTATAAAATGTTTATTTTCCTATTCATATGACAGACATTTGCTTTTAAAAATTGTTCCTGATGAACAGAATTTTTATATTCAAGAATAACATTTCAAAGGGGCTTGAGATCCCAAGCCCTTAGATGAATCTCCAGTGGAGATTCTTGGATGTATATTGCGGTGTTTCTGGGGCAGAGATAATAGAAGTTCTGGCCTTTGGATTACACTTTCACTCTGTTCAGGAATGCCCTTATTTTGCATCTCTCTATACATAGGTTTGTAAACCATGTGGTTATTAGAATTCTAGGAGAGCAGAAACTCTAAAGCTCACATTCTGAAATTCTAGTCCCCAAGACCATTCTTCATTTTGTGTTATACTATGGTTGTCTGAGAGGCAGAAGCAGGTGTATCATTGAATAAAGCTGTGATGAAGACAAGCAATCCATGCAAGAGGGCCTTATGGAGATGAAGCTTTGGCATTTCAAATACTCATATTTACCATTACCCTTAAATCATCTTTAGAATCCTCTCCTAAGTTTAATTTCTAATTGTCCTGATAAAGATGTATCCAAGCCTGATGTCAATTTAATAAAATGATTTGTCAGTGTATTTTTGTGAAAAGTCTCTGTATGAGAGACAGGCAGGCAACTATATTCTGAAGATGCAGATGTCCAGATGTGGACTCTGGTGAAGCAGTCCATGAAGTTAATTGGTGCATGTAGCTATTCGTGCCATATTCGTTGTAAGATGTATTAACTGCTCTTTTCTATACCTTTGATGTAATATCTTGAGAAGAAAGAACTGCTGGAGGGAACAGCACTACAAATTCTCCTGGTTAAATCGAGAGCTATGCTAGAATTGTAGCCAAGCTTTCATCCCCTGCTTCAAACTTGATTTAACAAACATGGGAGAAGTTCATTCTCTTTTCAAGTGAGTTCAAGTGGGACAAAGGATCTCTATGGTAAAGGATTAAGAGGAAAAGACCAAGTCAGTCTTTCTAGCATTGTGTCCCTCACTGAACCAGAAGCCAAAACGTTACATAAAATACTTCCCCTTCTTTCACTTCAGAAATTCTCAATGTGATTGCCCTAGTTTTCCTTTTCCTTAATATAGGGCACTTTACCTGCAAAGTGGAAAATGTCTTTTATATATATCTGTTTTTCCCTTCCCTCTTTCTTCCCTCCCTTTCCTTTAAAGTTTCTTCCAAGGATTACAAAGTAGTCAAAGCCTACAAATGTTGTTTGTGAAAGTGCACTAAGCTTCCCCTGTTAATGAAGGCAAGATGATTGAAATGAAATATAGATGTGTCTTGGTTCAGTCTTTCAGAGCTGGTAATGAGATTAAAGGAAAAAAAAGATACGCAAATGCTCCTTAATTAGGCACCTGTTTAGCTCCATCATGATCAGGGCTGTATGGGACAAAAATGCCAAATGACACTGAAATTTTGCTCAGTTTCATAGAGACCATTTCTCTGCCTAAGAAACACAATGAAGCTGGCTTTGGTTTGCTAATAGATATTTATAAATCAGTTAGGGAAAAGTTATTCCATGAGGTAAAGATCCTGTTTGAAGTCAAAGCTGTTCATCTGAAGAAACATCTGTCACAAGACATGAAAAGAATGATTTCTTTGTGACTGGGAAATCAATGAGACATCTGTTTTAATGTACAGCCCAGAAATAATGCAGCTAGTTCAAAAGGAAATCAGAAAGAAGGCTGCTTTTTGTCTCCTCTCACCAGAGTGTTTAGAGTGGGATTCAGCAAGGTATTCTGCTTCAGCATGACTTCTTGAGTTTGCATCCTTGGCTGTGTGGTCAGGGTGGAATTTTCAAGGTCGCAGACTTTTGGGGGTAGATGAGCTGTGAGGATTCATATTTGTGATTACTAGAACTATGTGGTTGGGTTTTGTCCCCGTTTTCCAGACATAGATTTCTTGAACGGCTGATCCTATCCCACTCTCAGTGGGGGCAGAAGCTGAAGGCAGCACTGTCACTGAGATGCCCAGCAGGAGGTGAAAGCACTGGTTCCCATGGGCTTGCTCTTCCTGGAAATACTAGGCTTGTGCTGTAGGATCCCTGTTTAGAGAGGAGGCAGAACATGTGTGGACATGTCTGCACGTGGTGTGATTTCATCTGTTTGTTCTGCTTGCTTCCTTTCCTCCTTCTGGAAACCTTGATGAGTCCTTGTCTCTAGTCTTTTAAGTTGCATGTACAATGAATTTAGGCTTTCTCTTGCAGGCTACACTGTGTGATCTCCCCTGAATGGTAATGGTGTAGGAAGCAGCAGAAAGAGGTTTAATAATATTTTCTTATGCTGGACAAACCCTCCTAGATACATTGAATGATACCTAACCTCTTATTAATTTTAAGGCTCTTTGAGGACAAGAACAAATTAAACTGAGGATTCAGTTACCTCAAGGCATGTTGGACTGTTAGTGTTTTATAGCTCCCTGGTGCATAGGTACTGTATAAGATATAAAACCAAGAGGAACCTCCAGGCACTAGGTAACAGTTCTATTAGACCCCCACTTGTGTGTATTATAGAGTCCCCCTACGGCACAATTGGACTCACATTCATCGTCTCCCAAAAAAAGCATAGAATAGCAAGAGGATACACAGCTCTGGCAATGTTTGAAATTTGAGATCAATGGTCGCCCTGGAAACAGCATGTTTAAAGTCTGAAAAGCCTCCTGGCAGTGCGTGGGTGAAGGAAAAACACTCCTTGGGGCTGTGTGTGCAATTCCAACAAGTTGTATTCAGCAGGGGGGGAGACAGCTACTGAGGGGACACACGCACATGTTCTCTGGGGAGACATCTTATTGGCCCTTCTCACAGAAAGCCCCTGAAAATTATTTTGTTTAGTGCGTGCTTTCCCTAGGGAAGTGTGAGCCAAATGAATGCATTTTTGTTCCTGTCAGCATGGTCCCATGGAAAAAAGTCTGTGGAGAGATGCAGAGAAATGCACAGAACAATAAAGCAAATAGTCAAAGGTGAGAGAGATGCACCCTATTAAAGGGAGACAAACCCCTTGCTATTCCCAATGAAAAACATGGTGGAATAGCAAATTCCCCCCATGCTGGTGACACAACAGGGTCCCACATCTCCCTCTGCCCTGATGTAATGTTTTTACCTGTATGAGAGAATGTTGCAATCCAACATTTATGGATTGAGCGTTGAAGCGGACCCATGGAAGACCATGAACAGCAGCTGTACAGCTGTTCTTATGTACATAGAACTCAATGGTCTGACTCCAGTGCTAACTGCTAGTCACCAGGCAGCTTGTGATGATATTTCCCTGGTACACTGTTCAAACTTCAGACCTAGTTAAGGGGTTTCCCGAGCCAGCGATGAGTATCTCAACATCTGACAGCTCATGAAAAGCTCATGAAAGACTATTTTATCCATGAATTGTCTAATTATGTCTTTAAACAATGTAAACTTCAGCATCCACAGTACTGTCTGACAATGATTCCCCAGATTAATCATGTGATGCTTTAAGAGATAATCTCCCTACTTTGAAGCTAACTTCTGAAAACTTCTTTTGATGCCCTCATTTCCTATGTTATTAGATATAATGAAATCTTTGCTCCTATTCTTCTTTCCACTAACACATTTTCCTGTGCTCTACTAGAGTTATTATTAAGAATAATTTTTACTCACTTGCATGTGCAGCCCTGTAAAGGAAGTCCAACAGCATTAAAAGTTAACAGTTTTCCTTTCAAGCACTGGTAACAGGAAGCACAATGATTGACATAGGGGAAATCACATAAATGTGCAAAGGAAGCTTGTATTCCTTTGCATGTAAAGAAAATCACATTCTTCTACTTTCTAGTCTTTATTCATCATAGATGTTAGATAGAATATATGGACAATATTATGATACTCCTATTTGTGTTGCATTGGTTCTTCAACAGCCTTGCTGGAGTTAAGAATGAAAGTGTCAAAGACTGGAGTCCTATGTTACTTGTTAATACATCTCCTTTTGTTTTTTTGGGCAAAACATGTGAATAGTCTTTAGGCTTTAACAGAAGTAAAAATTGCTAATGAGGCCTGCACTGAAATATTTGCTGGGAAATGCAAGACCTGAGGGGAGATTTCAGTCTTGCAGAATGAACTTGTAACTTCTAATGTTCGCTGGGTTGTTTCATTTAGAGACTTTCTAAAGAAACAGAAAAAGCTCTATGAAGTTAAAAGTGGTTGCTGTTTCTTTGTTTTACTGTTTCCATGCCTTATGATGCAGCATCTTGCCTTAATTTGCCATCTTTCTGGGGAAAAAAAAAGTTCAACTCAAGTAAGTGGAATATCCCCAGACTTACAGATTCCCTTAAAACATAGTCTTTATTTGGCTTTGCTTTTTCAGCAGACTTGGCTAAAAATATATAGACTACACTAAGAGGAGTCTGTCTGTTTGATACCTCAGAGACTTCCTTGACATGAGTGAAAATGGTTTCTGTGCCAAGGATGCACAAGGCTATGTGAATATGAAATAAGCAGAAATAAGTAAGCTGAATGCTGTAAACTAGTGAGAAAGAATGATATGCATAGGAATATCAGCATTATATTTGATATATCAACTTGTGCTCTGAACACTGCAGACAGGGTGATACAATTTGTTTCTGTGCTATTGATCCTTCATTGCTCGGTGAATCTGTCAGCCAGGGATGATAGAATAAGAGTGATAGTAAAATTTACTATAAAAAGAAAACACCTAGCTTTAACACTTTATGGAATTATGTGTTCTTTTATTTAATCACACTGAATTCAATTACCTCATGTAGGTTAAGATATACATACTTAGACATTACATGAAGAATCCAGAATTAAGTACTGACTTTATTCTGTGGAACCTAATATGTTTGTATGTGTCCAGTTTGTGTTGTTTTATTTCAACAAATTATAATCTGGGATTTATATTCTGTGAGAAACTATATTTACATTTCCCCAGAGCGTGTTTCATTGACTGAAGTGATCGCTTTAATGTTGTTTTTTTCAGTGATGAACCCATTTTCCTACCTGGTTTTCCAACTGAGCTTGATTGGGGTGTAAGGAAGTTAAACACTGGGCCCAAAATCATGCAATGGGTTATAGAGGCTCAAAGATGAAGCTGGGGATCTTTTGACTCTGGTGTCCTTTCTTTAAGTCTTAGTTGGCAAAATGCATCTGAAACCCTTTAAGATGAGGGGAATCCAAAATGCAGATGAGAGCATAGGTCTTGGTGACTCTGTAGCAACCTCTAAGACAGTAGATTTTGCTGCCTGCAGTGAATGAAGGTGACTTCTCTCTGTGTAGTTCAAGCATGCCTCTTTTGCAGGTACTGAGTTTTGGTTGGCAACCAAAACACCCATGGGAAAATGTAAAGATAAACTTCATATTGACTTTTCTCTCGGCTTCCTTGCAGAGACTTCTTTCTAGGGAGTTGCTCTCACCTGCCTTGCTAATTTATAGGGTTTATAGATTGCATTAACTCTTGGTGAAGAGTATGAAATCTTTGCATTTTCTGATAGGATGTTTCATTACGATAATGTAGTGGCAAAACTGGAGCATTTCATTGAATAGGAAATGATACAGGAAATAAAACAGCAGTTAAATGAGCTGTGTTCCTACTGATAATTTTTTTCCTAATTTAAATTTAGAAAAAAGTAAAGAAACCCCTTCTTACCGTAAAAATACCCCAAAGACATGAAAACAACTTAAAATAAGATTCACATTCTGGATTAATATTCATAGGTTTGTGAAATCGTTCTTTCATATTTAGCAGTAGAAATTAAATTTCCTGATATAATCTGTGGAAGTGTATGCAACTTCTTACTTTTGAAGCCCAGATCTCTTAGTTGAGCACTTATAGAAGCATCAAGTAACAGAATGGTTTAGGTTAGAAGGGACCTTTAAAGACCACCTAGTCTGGTAGTCTGGTAGTCTGCCATGGGCAGGAAAACTCACTAGACCGGGTTGTTCAAAGCCCCATCCAATCTGACCTTGAACAGATTCAGAAATTCTCATCTTCTCTGGGCAAGTCCCAGGGTCTCAACATAGAATCATAAAGTGGTTTTTATTGGAAGGGATTTTAAAGATCATCTAGTTCCAACTCCCTTGCCATGAGCAGGGACATCGTCCTACTAGACCATGTTGCCAAGTGGCTCATCCAGCCTGGCCTTAAATGCCACCAGAGAGGGGGAATCCACAACCTCTCTAGACAGCCTGTTCCAGAGTCTCACCACCCTCACAGTAAAGAACTGCTTTCTTATATACGTACCCATCATAAAGATTTTCTTCCTAGCATCTAATCTAAATCCTGTGCTATTCTTGCTGACTCTATGGAGAAGACTTTTTTTAGGTTGGTGGAGAAGAATATTAATAAATTAATGATCTATAAGTAAATAAATAGAGACTGCTGAAAGAGGACTGAAGTTGTTTAGATGAGCAGGACACCGAAATAGGATAATTCCTTCCGGGCATAATCCTCTGTTACAAAACACTTAACTTTTTCCACACTTCAGCTTCTGGATAGAATTATCCTTTAACACTGATTTTAGTTCAGAATACAGTGTGAAATAATGCGGCTTTATCTAAAGTGCTGTGAAATTTTATTGGTTTATGCTTTTTCATTTTGTAAATTGTTATTTATTACCATGTGACACTAGAAATGCATTTTCAATTTATTTATTCAAACTGAAATTAAAATGTGGAAAATTCCACCTAGCACAGCCTTGCACTGGGGTTTTACACGGAGGGTCAAGATCATATTGAATCAGTGTCTTGTGAATTTTTAAAAAATTAATTCAGGTGGCTGACTTATTTTGCATCTAATTCTGGCTGAAGTTAGTAACTTTGAAAGATTAGTGATTACATAGTTCAGCCTGAAAATCTTAAGTTAAAAAAACTTATTGGGAAGAAACACAGAAAACCAGCTTTATAGATTACACCTCTCCCTTACACATACTGTTCCACGTAAGAAAAAATCAATTCTGTCCTTATTAATTTGGTCTGAGGTAGGCCTCAGTTTGGCAGCTTACTCTTTCTAATTTGCCAGCTTTATAATATAATGGGTTTATTTACCTTTTTCTCACTGCATAGGAGGCTAGGGTGCCTACTTATTATGAAGAATATAAAAGTACTTGACTAAAATATGCTTTCTGAGTCACTGAGTGCATCTTGCAATTGATTATTTTATTTTTGTGGCTAGCATCAGAATACTATTTACTTGGATGTGTTCATGATTATTTATAACTTTTTCTCTTATGCTGATCTTGTCTTGCAGTTTAAGCAGCTTTTATCAGTGTCTGAATTTGATGTTCCCTGATGATTTTTACAGATAGCTTTTTCATCTGCTTTCAGCCTCCTCACTGTATGGTGTATAAGTCAAATTTTTTCAGCCTCATCCAGCCTAGCAATCCAAACTCATTCCAATATATGTTTTCACACATGACTGGGACTGGGTGATATTATGGAAGTGATATCATATAGTGTTGTGCTATGAAATCTGTCTTCCTGTTGGGTGAGGAAAAAAAATTGCCTCCATATAGATCAAGACCACATTTTTCTTTTGTGATGACATCATAGGTGTGGTTTTTGTGCCTCCTGTTATTGATTGATTCATTCCTTTTTCTGTTCCTCATCAAGCCAATGGAATCCCATCCTATTACAAAAAAAATTTAAGGATTTCTAGCTGCCTGGCCTTCTACTTGGTAATGGACTTCCAGAGCTTCATGGCTCAAGGTCATCTGTTCTTCCCAATGTCCAGACAGAGAAACTAGGAGCTGCGTTCCCCTTGTACTCTGCCAACCAGCAGAGTACCAGCAGCTTCAGTAGTGGTGCTGGGTATCCAGTGGACCTATTATTACTGGTATTTTCAACTTCTAGTTTTGTGACAGGCATTATCAACTGAAATAGGCATATCACAGTGCACAACACACATTTTAGGTGTTCTCATTGTTTGACACTCTGGCTGTCCTCTTGGTTAGTAGGTCCATCTTTCTGACATTGCTTTTTAAGCTAAGCATAAATGAAAATATATAGTTTCTCGAAGAACTCCAAAACGTCCTCCCTGCTCAGACCAATTGTTTTGCTGTCAGCACATCCTTCCCCATAGTTTTTTTACTGTCTTGCAATTGTTGAATTCAATTCCCATCTTCTACAGCATAGCCATATGAGACTGTAGAAGGAACTTTAATAAAGTCCAGATATATGAAAACTGGTACATTTCTGTCATTTGAAAATCTGTTATTCTGAAAAGTTTAACCTTTGGTAAAATCATTTTACTTTGTACCTCAAATTTTTTGCTTTATTCCTTGCCTTTAATATCTTGCTTTCCTTCAAAGTGTTCACTAAAACTGCGGATGAGGTTTTACAGTTCAAAGATGACCTTTAATATTAAATTCAAATAATTTTCCCTCTATTCTTAAAAGAAAGGTTTTCTGTCTGGTTTTTGCCAAAAACTGTGCTTAGTGTGTCTTTTTTTGAATTACAAGGCAAAGGCAATAAAAAAGCAAAGTAATCACAGAATCACAAGGCATCATAATGATCCAGTCCAGGGACCAGGAATAGACAAGTACATTCTGGTCTTAGGACAGGACTTTAAAAACCTCACATAAAATATTTCTATAATAATTAATATTAATGTCTATAATAATTAATATGAACATGGCATAGCAACTTACTAAATCTACACAAACCTCATACGATACAGAGAATAAACACTGAATAAGAAGGCACTGATTGTAGAGTCTGGGAGATGATATCCGTCAACAAACTTCTTGCTGTTATTAATGCAGTTGAGGTTGCTGTATCTCAGAAAGCACTCATCAAGTTCAAGTAAGTGTTTTTTTGTCAGAGTTAGGTTGATGGTTTGACTTAATGATCTGAAGGGTGCCATCCTACCTAGGCAATGCATTGATTCTTTTATCTGGATATCCTTTTTCATGTTCCATTAGTATTCCTGCTCTCTTTATAACACATTGGCTAGTTTCAACCCAATTAGGAAAGTCAGTAATAATCAGAAAGTTTTTATGTCTCTGAAAGTTTGGGCACATGGGGGAGAGAGAAATGTTAGAATTGACATTTAGCAAAAGGCCACAGGTGAAGATGTAAAGGTCCCTTCCAACCTAGATGACTATGATTATGACTATGTCATGAAAACTAAAATGATGAGGAGAGTCTCAAGTCGACCTTGCATCTGCATCAAACAATGAAGATTTAAAAGATGGGATCGTGTAACACTAGTCTTTCTGCCCAAGAAACAAGTAGTTTGAAACTATTTATGGGGTCTAACTTCTGCTTTAGCTTCAGGCAAGCCCTATAATGCACAGACAACTGTCAAGTGACCATGTTTGAGAAAGGCCCTATTCAGAGTCATGGGACTGCAGGCTCTTGCGCACTAAGTGTCTCGAGGTTTTCTGACAAAGTTTTTCCAGATGGAAGCTGAGCTATGATAAAAAAAAGAAAAAAAGATCCTCTTAAGTCTTTCACCTATTATATTCCTCTGTCTTTGTTTGACATTGTCAGGAACATTCATCTGGATAATTTAATTCTGCTGTTCATCCATGCACATCTATGGGGTAGAAGAGCTGTCTAAAGAATAAACAAAATAATGCATTTCTCTTTATTTATCAGCTGCCAGGTTATTCCTCCATGCTTGAGTGGTCATATTGACAAGAGGTTATATGGACTGACTCTAATTGCTTCATGGTTAGAATATGCAAAACATTTTAAAAAATTTTTCATTGTAACTCAAAGATGAGATTTTTCTCTTTCTTTGTGGGAAGGGATAGATTTTCCACCTATTGCCTCTGTGTGTGGCACTTGCTCTTGAGCATTTAGTTTCTTGTTTCCTTACCTAGCATGCCATGTTCAAAGTTACATTTTACAGGAGAGTGTGTCTGTGAAAAAGGTGAACTACCCATAAGTTTCTTCCTTCTCTGTAATTTTTGTCCTTTTATGTTTCGCTTAAATTTTTCCTTATTATAGTCAAAAACTCATTAATAACTTGTTAATTGCGGCTAGGAGATCTCTGACTTTACTTTTGAATTAATAAGACTGTAGGACTGTTTTTCTGCTTTGGAAGTTGGAGTGTGAAGGAGTGACTGAATTAACAAAGGGGATGCTTAGAGAATGGGCTTAGAGAAATTGCCTGGGGGAAAGGGATTGAATCCATTATCTTTGAATTCAGTGTACAGTAGTAGTTGCTTTTATAAACCTGGGATAGTATAGTTAATCAAGCACTATCCAGTCAGGATAAGAACAACTATTTAGGCAGTAGTTGTTGTAGAAAAGTATCTAAGGGTTGTTTTGTGTCATAATTTGAGGGTTTTTTTGGAAGAAGTGGATTTCATGTTTTGCTTTGTAAATTAGATTTTGCCTGCAATATTTGTGTCAAAAGCTCCTCTCCAAAATGGTTAAGATTCAGAAGAAGCACCGTGTCTGTTTTTGGGCAATTCACCAAAGGAAAAATGACAGGGGTTCAGAAGAGGAGAATAAAATGAAGTTTTGAATTGTTCAGGTGTATAGTGCAAAAGAGAAAGCAGTAACTTTTTCTCAGTTTCTGGTGAATAAGGGCAAGCTACAAAGGGTTTAAAACTGTTGAGACAAAGCTCAATATTAGAAACAATTTCTAACAAAAGGGACAGTGAATTATTACGTGTAATTGCTTAGGGAGCACTAAAATACAGCTAGCTCAGATGAATGTCAATCAGGAATGACACCAAGAGGGTCTCAGGGAACAAAGGTGAACTCAGTTATCTCCTGAGATCCCTTTGGGATTGTTTTCTCAGTCTTTGTGGCCTTGCTGCCTTGTAAGTCACTACTAGCTTTTAACATAGCCTTCCATTATCTGTTACACCAGTCAAGAAGGTATTTCATGAGCACAGTTAAATATGCATAATTTCTAGCTTAAAACTTGAGTTCAGAGAAAGAGTACAATCCTGAAAATCATAGTAAGAGCTGAACACGAAACTCATTGAAGCACACATAAGAAGTTTGTAGGTCATCTTCTGATTGACTTACATGTGACATACACTATGTGTGATTTGATTTATGATGAAGCCACTGTTTTTGGCTTTTCAAGAAGCTAAAGAAAGCCCTGGTGAATAGCACTCCTGGTTCCCCCATTTTCACAACCCCTGCTAGTAATATTTTGATTGCTGGTAGATAAGTTAAACAGTAGAGTTGATAGAAGAATCCTTCAATCCTTGTATCTTATTGAAGGATTTCTGACTTGCTTAGCATTTACTATCAACACTAAATCATTCTCCAGATATGGTTCCTTCTCCAGATACGATGTCCTTCCCCAGATAGTGACATGAGGATACTGTAGAAGAAAAATCATCAGACTGTAGCTTTGACCTTGATACCCAGATAATGTTTTCCTCTGAAATATTTTTTATTCTGACTTGTTTAGAGAAACACTGTTAGGTTGATCACCTTCATTTTAAGAGTTAACAGACTTAGCTGCTTAAATTACTTCTATCTGATGAAGATATGGTTTGAAATATGCATTTGTTAACACAATTGACAAACACTGTAGAATAGCTAGTGCCGTACCTACATGGCAGAAAGATTAGCTTTTAGTAGCTTAAAAAGTGCTGTTCTTGCTATGTGAGACTTCCAGTGTCTGTAGATATTTTCTCTGTGTTGGAAGAATTGCCATTGTCCTGTGTGAACAAAAGTCTCCAGACTTGGCTTGAGTCAGCTTTGATTAGCCCTGGGTTAGGACAAATTGATGTTAATTCACAAAATGAAGCAACACTGTTCACTTCTGAATGAGAGCAACTTTTCTGAAGGTCAGATCTTAAAATCATCTAGTTCCAACACCCCTGGCATGGGCAGGGACATCCTGCACTAGATCAGGTTGCTCAGAGCCCCAGCAAGCCTGGCCATGATGAGGCCCCCACCACCTCTCTAGGTAACCTGTTCCCATATCTCACCAACCTAATGGTTAACACTAAAGTCCTTCCAATTTTCCCCCCAGTTTGCCTCTTGGATATTGCCAGTTTCCCCTCTTTTCACCATCTCCTGCCTCTGCTCCACACCAACCCTTTTCCAGCCTATTTTCCCCCAAATCCCACACACCTGGGCTCCACTGGAGACTCCACCCCTCCCAAGCTGTTCCAAATCAACCCCATCTGGCATACTCTCCTATTTAGCACCAGTGGGAAAGGGCAGCAGACACCATTTGCCCCCCTGTGGGATGCTCTTCCTGGTGTCTCTGCTGCAGGACATGCCACTGGTGGGTTGTATTTTCCAAGGGGCCATGGTGGCCCCCCACCTGGTTGGGCAGGGGGGAGGGATGATGGTCTTGTGTTTCCATTTCTTGCTTTAATGCTCTGTGGGGTTTGCCTGAGGTCAGGTGAATGTTTAGCAGGAAAGCAGGAGCACTGTGTTTTACAAATACTTTGATAGTATACTTTTAGATGCCCTGGCACTATTGCTTCAGAGTAAATCATATTAAGGGTTTTATTTATTAAAAATGTTAAACACTAAAATATATGGTTCTATGCTAAACCCATCAACTATTTACCTACTTGCCTTTATGCAGACTTTATTACATCAGTCTATAGAATCATAGAATGGTTTGAGTTGGAAGAGACCTCAAAGATCATCTAGTTCCAGCCCTCTTGCCATGGGCAGGGATACCTCCCACTAGATCAGGCTGCTCAGTTCCTTATCCAGCCTGGCCTTAAACACTTCCAGGGAGGGGGCATCCACAGCATCTCTGGGCAACCTGTTCCAGTGGAATTTACTGTGGGCTGGCTTAAAAGGACCTTGTGTAGGAAAGCATTAGTGATGGAGTTGGAGTTTAGAGTGGAAGGCAGGAGCAGAGATTTAGGGATGGAGAGAGCAGAAGGAATGGCTTCTAGAGGAAAGCATATAAAACAAATAGCAAAGTTAGGAGTGAAAATGAAGCCTCAAGATAATGGTAGGAGCGTTTTTAATAGTGCTTTGCCAAACCAGTTANGCACTTCAGCAGCTCAATGCCCTTATGTTGAGAACTGGATGCAATACTCCAGGTGGGGCCTCACCAGAGCTGAGTAGGGGGGCAAAAATCACCTCTCTTGACCTATTGGTCACTATTCTCTTGATGCAGCCAGAGGTTTGTCTGCATGCACACACTGGCAGCTCATGTTAAGTTTTTAATCCACTGGCATCCCCAAATCCTTCTCTTCAGGCCTGCACTTAAGCCACTCCCCACCCAGCCTGTATCTGTGCTTGGGGTTGCCCCAGGCCAGGAGCAGGACCTTGAACCTGGCCTTGTTGAACATCATGAGACTGGCACGGGCCCACCTCTCCAACCTGTCAAGGTCCCTCTGGATGGCATCGCTTCCTTCTGACATGTCAACTATACCACGCAGCTTGGTGTCATCTAGAGGCTTACTGAGGGTGTACTTGATCCCACTATCCATGTCTCCAACGAAGATGTTACATAGTGCCGGTCCCAGTACTGATCCCTGAGGAGCACCACTCGTCACTGGTTTCCCTTTGGACAATGATCCATTGACTGCAACTCTTTGTGTGTGACCATTGAAGCAGATCCTTATCCAGTAAGTGGTCTATCCATTAAGCTCATGCTTTTCAATTTGGTGACTAGTGGGTTTTAGTAAAAAGCATTTATTTACTGCAGCTTCACTGTAAACTCTGGAGGAACTTTGGCTGCAGCAGTCTTCCAGACCCAACAGCTGCTTGTGGTAGAACAATTTCTCTAAGCTGGCTAGTACAAGAATGATAATTTCAATTTTCCTACTCCCTATTTGTGCACAGGTACTTGGTATTTCTCTCCTAGCCTCTTACAGATCTGGTTCATACTTTCTGGGGTAATTCCTGTGCAGAGGGGCATTGCAGGTGCTGCCACCACCTCTGTGAGTTGTTTCCTGTTGTGATCTCTTCTTAACATCTCATGACACATTCAGTGAGTAAATCCTTTGATCCCCTTTGACCCACTCTTTATAGTGATGTATGTGTTAAGACTTCCTGAGGCTCTTTTTTCCCCCTGTAAGAGAAGATCATAACCCCTTTTCTAATGGAGTCAGTAGTTCTGTTTTCATAGGGTTGAAACGCATAGCACATGATTCTGGTGCATCTGATGGGACACACTGAGAAGTGCCTAAAGCCATCAGGTAGGACTCCAGAGAAACACTGTGGATGTGGGCTGGTAGGCTCCACAGTGGGGGAAAAAGTCTCATATATATTTAGGTAACATTTTACCTTACAGTATGTTTGACAAAGTCTTGCCTGCCCTTGAATTGGGATGGTCTCTGTTCTTTGACTCCATGGACTGGAGAAGTTTGGAACTCTCTGTTTAGTTGAGCAATGTAAAGGTTGGAATTTACTGTGGGCTGGCTTCCTCACAAGGTCCTTAAAAGGAGTTTAGAGTGGAAGGTAGGAGCAGAGATTTAGGGATGGAGAGAGCAGAAGGAATGGCTTCTAGATGAAAGCATATAAAACAAATAGCAAAGTTAGGAGTGAAAATGAAGCCTCAAGATAATGGTAGGAGCGTTTTTAATAGTGCTTTGCCAAACCAGTTAACTTCAGTACAAAGTAGCAGCCAACATCCTGGACTAGGAATAATGGATGTAAATTGGAATAGGGTAGATTCAGGCTAGATATAAGAAAGAAATTTTTTACAGTGAGGGTAGTGAAATACTGGAACAGGTTACCCAAAGAAGTTGTGGATGCCTCCACTCTGGAGGTGTTTAAGGCCAAGCTGGAAAAGGTACTGAGCAACCTGATCTAGTGGGAGATGTCCCTGCCAATGGCAGGGGAGGTTGGAGCTAGATGATTTTTAAGGTTCCTTGCAACCCAAACTATTCTATGATTCTATCCTGTAAAACCAGATGTTTGCAATTGGAGATGGAGTCCTTGGGCTGAAGGTTAGGGGTGAGCTTGTGCACGCTACTAGGTTTTAGTAAGATGGAAGGTATCTTTGGAACCTCAGTGAAGCCATCCTTCTCATATTTTTAGAGAACACACATCTTGTTTTTGAGTTGAGATGTGAACTGAAGCCTAAAACTGGCTTAGACTTTAGGCATGTGATGGGCTGGGGGATGTTTAAAAGGCAGAGTCTGACATACCAGAATGAAGGGTGCTTATCTGCCTACAGAATGGCTGTGCTGCTTGTTAACTGCAGCACCATTTCTAGGAGGGGAAAAAAAAAAGTTTTCACCTTAGTCATTTGAAATAAGCTACTGCCCCTCTGCCTTTCAGGCTGACCTTCTTGCCCGTGAGAATCTCTGAATGACCTTCTCCACACACTAAGCACGTGCTCCAGGGCATTAGGTCAAAGCTCCTTGTGACTTAGCAGTGCTCTGCCCATAACTGCCATGTGTTTAGCTCTCTTACAGCCCCCAGAGAAAGAGCTAAAACCCCCCTTCTCAGCTCTGCCAAAGGATAAGTCCCTGTTTTCTATATTTCTTTACACCTCAAGCATACTTTGCCTATTGTCCCTTGCAAGAGGAACAAATGTGCTGGTCTGCAACTCTTCCCCTATCTCAAATCCCGATAGAGGCTGTATGATGCTTGAAAGAGACCGCTATTGTGACTTGGTGACTTTGTGCACAGTCTATTGTCTCCTTGAATGCTATCATTCTCTCCTGCAGGGCCCATTTTCTATTGGCAGCTGGTTCTCAGAAGGGACCCATAATGTTTTCCTGTATCTGCTTTGGTCCAGCACATTGGGGCAGCAGGGACCAGGGAGTACACCTGCCCTGCAGGTCAAGCTCAGCTGTAACACCCTAAGTGGCATCATCTAGAAGGGTCTCAGTAATTGGGAAGTAAAAATCCATCTGTCTCACCATGTTTTCAGAATGCCTCTGGACTGCCATTTCATTTATCCTGTGTTTTGATTATCTTATAAACCTGAATAATGAGCTCTTTAGGAAGTAGGATTCTGTGGTTGGGGATGCATTTCCCTGCTTGTTTTGTTATTCACTGAGGTGCACAGTTATTTTTATACAGAAGTCATACTGAAGCAGCACTGCTGAAGAAGAGGAAAATTTGCTGTTAGTGAAGTAGAAGGTGGATGAGGACGGTTTATAAAAAAACACAGGTGGGAACATTTCCTGACGCAGTTGTGCAATTGTTGATTTTTGTGATCTTAATTCAATAGGTAGGGTTTTTCCTTGGAAATGGTCATATACAGGCACATATATAGAGAATGAAGAGCTGTTCTCTGTGAGTATTCTGCCCTTGCTTGCTTCCTTGACAAATTTGCACCCGATTCATGCTCTTAAACCCTCTGTCATCATCAGCCCCCTGATTCTCTGCCTCTGAGGGGAGAAGCATGCATTCAGCCATCATTCTGAAGACGAATGTGTTAGATAACTTTGATTACTAATTTGCTATTTTAAGTCCACATTGTGCTTTGATGGCTCTTGTGGGATTTTTCTCTCACAGTAAGGGACAAAGATCTAAGGGTGCCTGTTTAGTTTTTCTCATCCTGTAACAATACAAAATGTCATCATGGCCTAAGTGGATACACATGTCACCAGACCCATTGCAGTGTACTGAATGAAAACATTACCCTTCATACAAATACCTGAATATTTAAGTGGACTTAAGAGCCAATAAATGAAGTCCTAGAATATGAAAGTAGTCTGCTGTATCTCACTCTGCTTGAAAGTAAGAACCTCTTTAAAAAAGTCTCCTTTTATACTTTTAATGCTTATACTTTAAACTCAGAATAATTTAAAGATTTCTGTCACCAGGCTAGTATATTTGATAGGTTTATAGCTAAAGGCCTGTCATTTTAAATCCAAGTGTTTTTGCCACTAATTCGATTAGGTTTTAATTAGATGTCTTTATCTAAATAATCTTACTCTAAATTCCATTACTTTAACTACCTTTTTCCTCCACTGTAAGGTATTATTGATTTTTTTACTTGCCTCTGCTCTTGTCTGGCCCATCAGTTTCCAGAGATTCCCATGGTATTAAACTCTTTTCTTGCTTATTAAAATGATCCACATTAAAAATGATAATTTGTAAAAATGCTTTGCAGTTACTTGAAAAACACTTTGTAGCTGGGCTCTTCCTCTAACAAGTTAAAGAGTACTTTACCCTGCATATAATTTATGTGCAGTATCTGTTCACTAAAAACCCTGCCTGGTGTAAAAATCAAGTCGGTGGTTGCTTTTATAGAATCAAGACCATTTGAGGTCTTGAAGTTATGCATGTGGTCACATGTTTTACTAGCTGAGTAAGTGCTGAGGACACTGCTTGGTAATCTTGCATCTTAACTGGAAGGGTTTCGGGACCCAGTTATAAACTGAGGTCTGATGTTACAGTTCCCTCATGCCTGCAGTCCATGTCACAACTCCGAGTAGCCTAGCTGAGGCTGACACATTACTTACATTGTCAGTGCTTGGAGGATGACTTTCTGATGGCCTCAATGTTTTCAACACTTCTGAATGTGCTTAATTTGAGATTACTGATGAGTTTACAATGAAGCACATATGGAAGAGCTGGCAGGCTTTGATATTCCTAATTTGTAGCTACTCAGAGACTTCTTAATATACCTATTGTATTTTAATTTACTTAAAGAACCACATTATCTTAATCAAGACATGTTTACTACTATGGGTGAATATTTTCTGGGACCAGGATACTCCATATTAGCAGAAACCAATATGCCTGCAAGAGCTGGTACTGTTTGTTTCCCTAGAATGTACATACATTACAAACAACCATCCTGAAGGTTTCAGGTCCAGCTAGTGCAGCAAGATGAATTTCAGCCTGGAGAGGAAAAGGCTCAGGGGGCACCTTATAATAACTTATCAGTACCTGAGGGGGTCCTACAGGAAGGGGGGGGGGGGACTTTTTAATATGAAATCGGATGGGAGGACTAGAAACAATGGATGTAAATTGGAAGGAGGTAGATTTAGACTTGACATAAGAAAGAAATTCTTTACAGTGAGGGTGGTGAAGCACTGGAACAGGTTGCCCAGATAGGTTGTGGGTGCCCCCTCTCTGGAGGTGTTCAAGACCGGGCTGGACAAGGCACTGGGCAGCCTGGTCTAGTGGGGCAGTGTCCCTGCCTATGGCAGGGGGGTTGGAACTCAATGATCTTTAAGGTCCCCTCCAACCCAAACTATTCTATGATTTAAGAGGTAAAGAATGTGTATATCCTGTGATCTGTATTTTATTATGTCACTTTCACACAAACTATTCCTGAGAAGAGCTCTTTGACTATCTTGATACAGGATAATAAACTTTGCTCGTATCACTGTTCACCTAATATTTGCTAACATTTGTATTTTAACAAAGTTTAAACTTAAAAGCATTAATGCCTCAACCTTTTGAGGATGAATGGGGAAGTCATTGCCACTGTTTTTGTGTGTTCCCTTTCATTTTGACAGACATAGCCACATACTGTTTCCCCCGTTGTCTACATTGTGGAGTCCTCAACCTTTACCTGATGAAGGCCTGTATTTTTATATGACACCCACTCTGCAGAAGCACTGAGAAATCTTTTTTGAGTTCATATTTTATTTCAAAAGCAACCATGTGAGTTACAGATGATGTTGGGCAGAAGTCACCCCTATTGTGCTTCTTCTGTAGGCACTGCAAGAAAATCTGAGTAATTCAACCTCTTGTCATGGGTTATGCCCCTCACTGCCAGAATGAGGGGTGATGACATAGTGATTGTGGTACATGATTAAATGGGGGGTGTGATGATCATAATAATTCATTAAAAAAGAGAAAAAGCATGACTGGCTTGGATGTAGGATGCTAATGTGTCATGCTGGGAGATCTGTATGGCAGTCCTACTGGCTGGGGTTTTGGTGTCTGAAAAAGGCACTGATCATTTTGGCTTTTCTTCTTTTCCCCCCGTTCAATTTAATTTTTACTTCAACTATGTGATTCCATGCACGTCCCACCATCATGCTCTGAAGCTCCTCTCCTGATGGAGCAGATTGGTAGGGAAGCTGATATCTGTCACAGTTTGGTTCCTACAGATGCCCCTTAAATAATAGCTCTATGATCCTCTGTGATCCAAAATTTCAGCCCCCATGCTAAAGACCTGTGTTATGGCCACCAAATTTTCCATGGACTACTCGGCACTTGGTGCACATTGTTTGGATTTATGTTAGTTCCTGAAGCCTTCATTGCTTTTTGCATCTTTCATCAGAGGATGGAGTGGCATTGCCATAACATATTTCTGCAGTTGCTGAAGGGGATTGTAGGAAGATGATGAAAAGAGACCCTACAACTTAGCCTCCCTGTCCAGCCTCTTGGTGCTGGGCTGCTGAGTTGAGATGCACAATGGTCAGTGCATCACTGAGTGTGTTCTCTCTTCATTTACTGAATGTAAAGAATTAAATATTTACTCCTGTGCTCAGTGCATAAGCCATGGCAAAGTGCTCTCTAGCCCTCCCTCTATCACCTTTCTGTGATATCATCTTAATTTCCAAAATGAGCAGAACTTGCCACTTTACTATTGATAGACAGACACTTCCTGGAGCAATGAAAGAATTTCTTTATTCTTCATATTCTTCATTATTTATTTCCAGAGAATCACAGAATAATAAGGATTGGAAGTGACCTCTAGAGATCACCTAGTCTGACATGTTTACTTAGAGGAGGCTATGCAGGAACACAACCAGGAGAGTTTTGAACATCTTCAGAGATGGGGAGTCGTCCACCTACCTCTCTGGGCAGCCTGTTCCAGGATGTTCTTGAAGTAATGAAGTTCCTCCTCATGTTTAATTGGAACTTGCTTCTGACGCTCAAGTTTTTGCCTGTTACCTTGTCTTACTTACATGTAGGTAGATTTTTATTTTTTTGCAGCCACATTGTGAAATCTATTTTAAAAATAATACAGAAAAGTAATTATATTGATGAAAGCTAGTCTGATCATTTGAACAACTATTATGTTCTTCAAAAACTTGTACCAGAACAATTGTATTGCAATACAATAGTTTCTCTGGGCACATTGTTTATCACAGTAATAACTGATCTGCAGTACTACTGAATCCAGGGGAAGAAGAAAGTAAACTCTTTCCATCAGAAGATGGCTGGGTCAGATGTACTTACAAGAAGAGGCAACATTAGAAGTTAAAAGTTGGAAATGAGAAAACTACATGTTTCAAGGAAAACTCTTTGGGAGGAAAAACTATAGGAATATCATAAGAAATCCCAGAACATTTATGGTAAAATATGAAGTCTTTTTAATTGTACCAAGCTGGCATTCTTTTCTGAAACCACCCCCATGAACAAGAAGACAAAGAGCTGTGTTATATGTGTTTGTACAGTAAACTTGGAGAAAGGCTATACTGGTCCTGCAAAGGAAAATTCTGTTTGGCTGAGCTGGAGGAATTAGTTGGGTTTTCCATCTTCTGTTGAACTCTGCATTGTTATTGTTTAAGTTTTAAATGCAAACTTTTTTTTATATCAGTGTAGGTGTAACTTTTTGCTTATTCTATGCGTGTCACTTTCTTCTGCCACACTTAGCAGAACAATAAAATGAGGGGAAGCAAGATTTCTCTATAGGGCACAGACCAAACTGGTAATAAATTCCTAGTTATTTTGTACTTAATTGTTGGCAAATTAAAGGGAGTTCTTTGTTTTTTCTCAAGTTTTGCTGGTGTGCTCACAAAGTGCAGTGATGGTAGGTACTGCATGAAATGCATGCACCAAGAAACATTTGTTTTGCTTCATTGTAGTTCCTCTATATTCTGGAGCAAATATTCAATGCTTTTTTCTAAACCACATTAAAAAAAAATCCTTCACCCTCCCTCCCCAAAACAAAAGAAGTTTTCCTCCTCAGAAGAGTGTCTGTTATTTAGTAACATCTGAATTTCCATAAATAATCCCAGATTTTCCCCACACAAAGATATAAACAATCTTTCCACACTCAAACCTCCCCACTTTTTCTGCCTCCCTGCATGAGGAGAGGAGGTGTGTTTGTTGGGAGGGGTCTGCAATGGGACCCACTGCAGTGGCAGGGTAGAGGTGACTGCTGGTCTGCTGTGGTGTGGTGAAATTCTTTGAAGAGGACCTACATTCCAGAGGATTTTTGAGGCTGTTAGGTGTTTTGGGCAGCAAGCTGGTCACGCAGACTGGTGATCCTCTCTGGCTTGGCTATAGGTTGGAGTGGGTAATGCTGTGATGGAGATGGGAGGGTGCCACCCTCATCTGACCTGACACACAAGACTAATGTCTCCAGTGGAGGCCCACAGCTGAGGAACTGGAGGCTTGCCACCAATCCCAACTCAGGATTTCTTTAACATATTTCTGCAGGAGGTGGCTGAGGGAGAGCTAACATCTTTTGAAATTTCTTGTCTTTATTCTTACACTAGGATGTTGGTTTTGTTTTAGTTTGGTTGTTTTGTTTGTTTTTTTTTAAAGCACTCTATTAGCAGGTAATTAAAAAGATTAGCCATTGAGCAACAAAAGATAATAGCACAAAGACAATGTAGGCACCAACTACTTCATAAACTCATGACATTAAAGACTCTGCTTTTGACTCTCTGCTGTAATGTTACTGCCTTCATAACACATGAATATACAACTTGAAATAAAACTTCCTTTCAAAAGTTTGTTTCCCTTGCCAGAATGCATTTTGTTTTTCCTGCTGGGCTACAGTTGCTGACAAATTAGATCATGCCTTCAGCCAGCTTATTTTTTTTCTCCCCAGATTATTGTTATTTTTCAATTGAAAAATATCAGGGTGTTTAAATTTCTGCAGTGATTAAGTAAACAAGGACAGCACTTTTTCCATTAGGATCTTTGGATGATTATTTAATATATCTTATATTTATACAAGGAAATCAGTTTATCTGGGCTAGAGCTCATTTCACAGCAAAGTTCATTTTTCCTTGCATTAACTTTATCCTAAGATTATTTCTCCACCATTCTTTTACAGATGATTGCTCCAGACTTTCTATGCTTTGAAAAATTAATTTCTATATTTCAGTATAATTCCTTGTTTTATTAGTGGATCACTCACAAACTGACAGCTCTGGTTGGGATGACAGTACTGATCTTCCAACCTAATTCCATTGGCACCAATTTGCTTCTAAGCTCTGAATACAGTCTGAATGAGCATCTCAGTTCAGCAGTTGCAGCTGGTTTGCTTGTAGGGCAGTAGGAAAGAACAGCCCTGAAGTTAAGGGCTGGATGGATAGGCTGAAGTAAGCTGCATTTGTATGTGTAAAAATCCTGCTGTTGGAAGTCCAGGGCTGTAAAGGAATTGTGTACAGGGAATTCACTTTGCACCTCAACATGGCAGAGTGATGTCAGCTGCTGAAGGTGATTTGAATTCAAGAAAATTTGAGAAATGCTTTTATACTGCACATCCCACCATCTTACAAAACTTCATATACTGGCGCTTGGTTGTTTCCTTCCCTATGCAATTTCATGACAATGGAAGAATTGTCTGTGATATGCAAAAAGAAAGCAAGAATATCTTAAAGAACAGTTTGGCTCCTTTGAATATTCTCTATGCCTCTAAACCTTATGTACCCATGCATAAATAAAATAAAAATTATGAATTTGTGTAAACTGAAGTTACCCAGTTTCAGCAAGGAAGTTTTGACTTTCTGTTCTAGCGTTCTTGCTCAGAAAAGCTAATTATTTTGCAGAGGTACCTGAAATGCATCTGTGAATAGCACCCCATCTCTTCTGTTGTGCAGACAAGCTTTTCATCTCTTCGGTCCTGCTGCTTCTCTAAATATTTATTCTTAATCTGAAGAACTTGTTTTTGTAGAGGAAGAGGTTTTTGGGAAGGGATCCAGGAGTTACCAGTACTCAGCTGGACTCAGCTCTTGAAGTGTTCAGGATTAGCAGCAGTGGGTAAGAAGCTCTCTGATGCTAAGAGTTAAGATGGGAGAAAAAGATTATGAAGCCTTACCTTACCCCAGGCCTTCAGCAACAATGCTTCCCATTCTGCACCATCCCAGAGGGTGGTTGGACATGGTCCAGTGGGTCCCCTTTCTCTCCTAGTAAAAGCTCACTAGGAAGTAGTTTGCTAAGGAAAGTACTGTTTTTCTGAAAAACATGGTGTACTTCTAGAAATAATATTGTTCTGAAGCATTGGCCACCTCCATACTGCTTAATTGTTTCCTTTCCATCCTTCCCTTGCCCTCAAAAGTAAGTGTCTTCTTAAAGAAGAGCACTGTTTTTCTTCAGCAGCACCTGTGGCTTCAGTCAGGTTATTTGACTTTTTGCATGATATCAGTTGTTGAGGTTTTAGTGTGCCTTATCAACCTAGGAAATAAAATTCAAGATTTTGTCATGGACACATGAATAGCCTGAGATCTAATTATCAGAGAGATGGTTCTTTTCTCCTCCATGATGCTGCTGGCATGGGAGTCAGATGAGAAGACCAAGTGAATGCTCTTTCTACAGACAGGAAGTCTTCTTACAGTTTGTGATTTTACCCACAAAGTTTTATAAGCTTTCTGGTAAGCTTGTCCTTTCTGCTAAGCTTTGTAAGCTTTCTGGTAAGTCTTATCCTTTCTTAGGGCTTTGCAGAAGGGGTTAGCTGGCTGTTGTCTTTGCTGTTTTTTAGACCACAAATTGTATTCACAGTCTTCTTCTTAAGCATCCAAGAATTCCCTGGTGGTGAAACCATGAGTTTTGTTGTGATGCAGTAGGTATGTTGACTGAGTCTGAATCAAATGTGTCAGGCATAGTATTAGAAACATTAAAGAGGAAAATGTGTTTAATCTGTGCACTTAGGTGTGCACATATACCTGTGCCAATGCTTTCCTCTGAATATCCTGCAAAGCTGGATGCACATCCAAGTCCTACAAATAAACCACTTTGGGAAGAACATTGACCAATAAAGTGTCTATATTAGGGAGAGAAAAGATGGGGGGGGGGGGGGCGCAGATCATCCATACCCATCCTATAGCCCTTCTAGCTCTTCCAGTGGGCTGAGCTTTGGTGAACTGTTGGAGCTGATGTGTTTGCTGAAAAGTAAATCCTGGCACACACATAGGTACAGGATGAATGTGCTTTTACCAGTACAAGTGCTGCAGCCAGCAGCTTGTGCATTGAAGCAGCTCAAGTACTGATCCACCTCCACAACTGGCAGGCTTGAGGTCTCATGTGGCATGTGCAAGTTACCCCTGCTAGGGTCCCGAACATGGAGGACCAAAGGAAAGTGCTGGCATCACTGCTTTCTTGGGCAAGAAGCTTGGGGCAGAAAAAACATCCATGTATTCTCACTTTTCATCATTGACAGCAGCTGTCCCTTTTTGGGTACAGGCATGCAAATCAAAGCCTAGTGAGGTGGAGGGCTGTCATGATTTAACTCAAATCAGCTAGGACCACACAAGGGCTTGCTCACCCTCCATAAAGTAAGTGGTGCATGCAAGCAAAGCAAAGAATTCATTCATCACTTCCCATTATCAAGCAGGTGTTCAGCCATCTCCAGGAAAGCAAGGCTCTGTCAGGCATAACAGTTTCTTTAGGAAGAAAAACATCATCACTCTGAACATCCCCCAGTTCTTTCTCCCAGCTTTATAGGCAGAGCATGACCTCATATGGTATGGAATATCCCTTTGGTTAGTTGGGGTCAGCTGTACTCTGTGTGTTTCCTCCCTGTTTTTTGTGTGGGGTGGTGTGAGAAGCAGTGAAGGCCATGACAGCTTTGCAATAAGTGAAAATATTATCACATTATCAATATCATTCTCATCCTAAATCCAAAATGCAGCATCACACCAACTGGTATCAAGAAAGTTAACTCCATCTCAGCTGAGATCGTGACAAGGGCAATAAGGGACTGCTCTTGCTGTGTGGAGGACCAGATACTGTCTGGAAGAGAAGAAGCCATAATGCAGATGGAAAGGATGGAGGGGGATTATGGCACTAAACCACACAGAAATCAAGTCCTCAAGTGTAGACTTGGCTGTAGCAAAGATCTTAATCTTTGTCCAATACTTGAGCCCACCCAGAACAGATTCTTTCATGAAGTTTGAAAAAGTTCCACTTTTTTATTGCACGTGAAAAAAATGCTGATGCAGGAAAATATTTGTCTACTTCGCTTTGGAAACAAATGCTGAGACTGTGTGACAGAGGCCCCTTTGCAGCTCTGACTTCCCTGTTGAAAACAGAAATTGTGATAAACTTTCTGGGAGAATCTTTTCTTAAAAAGACCCCATCTTTATTTTCTTTTCCATGCCCTCACCAAAACAAAGTCTCACATAAAATTAGTTTGCTTGACTAGGATTCAGCACAGTTTCCAATTTTTTAATGGCATTTACATGAATTCTGCATATGCATGTTCCATTCCATTCTCCAGCTTACGAGCCCTCAGAAGGGATGGATGGGGGTGTCCATCCACTGTCATCCAGCTCCTGAATGCATAAATAATTCCTTACTCTCTGGTATGTAGGTTGGAAAGCATTAAGAACCTCATGAAATCTACCATTGTTTGTATAGCTAAACCCTTCTCTGATTCTGCTACTTGTACATGTAACACAGCCTGCTTTTAAGAAGGAAATGGATGTCATTGGAAAGGTTGATGGGCGAAAGCTGTTTAGCTTGTGTAGCAGAAGGCCAGGAGACAGTGTCTACTGCAGGTCTAGAGTGTCCTGTGCAGCTAAGCCCTGTTAAAATGCTGTATGTGGCATGACTGCCTATGAGTAGCAATTCTGAGGAGTAATCCCCAGGATCTGGTAATGTTAAAGTGCAAGTGGTGCATAAGAAACCATTTTTCTCTTGTTTCTAAAAGTGAGGTTTGCTGCCATGGCTCTGCCCCTCACAGCTGACCACATCTCTACTCCTAGCAGCATCTTTCCACAGCTTCTTTTTTCCTGAGATACATCAGGGAGTGAAACTGTTGCAAAACCAACTCACTCACCATCTGTCTTCCCCCTTCAATTACTGGACTGTCTTTCTCTTTTGTGCTGTGATCCTCAAGGACTGAGGTTTGAACTGTGTGCTGGTTGAAAAACTTGGCTTTTTCTGACAGGTAGAGTTTTCTGTGTGCTGCCGATGGGCAGCCACGGAGCCTAGACCAGTGCAGTTCTCCTACAGCGGAGATAAAAATATGTAAGACATCTGTGTCAATAAGATGCCCTGACAGGAATTCTGCCATTGATGCCTGCAACTGAGGTGGCAAAAATCACAGCCAGATCAGGAAGCACATGGCAGCCAAAGTTGTATCCACCGTGGCCCCATTCTCAGAAGATACAAGTACTGTTGCAGCTTCACTAGGTTTTGTGGAGCAAATATTTAGAAATACGGTTGCTTTAAGCTCTCTGGAGTGCTGCAAATCTCGTGTTGCAAAAGTGTGCTGTTTACCAGGATCTTGAATGACTTTAAGGCTCCCAGGAGCTCTCTCACCTCTTCTGCAATGACGACCTTTGCAGGCAGCCATGCCCACTGAATTTTTGCCAAGAACAACTTTCCTACCTCCAGTAAGTGCATGGTGGGGAGGAGAGGGTATCTGGACTGTTGGTGAGGTACTCTCAGGGTTGTGCTGGTTTACCTCTGACTTAGTGTTCATGGGAGCAATGAGAGGGAATACTGGAGGCTATTGCATCTGGACCTTATTTGCCTTCTAGGCAAATACCAGGTTCAAAGGTTGGTGAACCTTCCTTTCATCATAGGCACTACTCCATTTCCCACATAACCCACTCTCTAGACATCCCCTGTTGGGGTTCATCATTCCCAGCTTTGCTCAGCAGGAAAAAGGGATGTATGTATGTATAATCACTGTCAGGTGATCTGAGCTGGTGTTGGAGCAGAGGCTGGCTCCTCGCTGTGGGTCAGGCAGTTCATGTTACTGAACATGGCTGAAGTCTCTGGTTAGGGCTGTGGCTTTGACGCAGGGAGACTCCACATGTTTTCACTCTTGCTCTTTGGTGAGTAGGGCCACTTGGGTAGCATACTGGGCCCTGTAAAGCTCAAGTGGTTGGTTTATTTTTCTTTCTACTAACATGTAGTTCATTTTCCACACTTGCTGGATAAGAAGCTGGTAGAATGGTCAAAGGATCATTGTCCAGGGGAAAACCAGTGACAAGTGGTGCTCCTCAGGATCTATACTGGGACCAGTGCTACGTACCATCTTTGTTACAAGTGGACAGTGAGACTGAGTGTACCCTCAGCAAGTTTGCAGATGACACCAAGCTGTGTGGTGCATTGGCATGCTTAGAGGGAAGGGATGCCATCCAGAGAGACCTTGGGGCAACACCAAGCACAGATACAGGCTGGGCAGAGAGCGGCTTAAGTGCAGCCCTGAAGAGAAGGATTTGGGGGTGTCAGTGGAGGAAAAATTCAACATGAGCCATCAGTGTGCTCTTGCAGCCCAGAAGGCCAGCCAAATCCTGGGCTGCATCAAGAGAAGTGTGACCAGCAGTTCAAGAGAGGTGATTTTGCCCCTCTTCTCGACTCTGGTGAGGCCCCACCTGGACTCCAGTTCTGGAGTCCTCAGCGTAAGAGGGGCATTGATCTGTTGGAAGAGGGCCACAAAGATGATCATATGGCTAGAGCAACTCCCTTATGAGGGCCAGCTGAAGGAGTTGGGGTTGTTCAGCCTGGAGAAGAGAAGGCTCAGCAGGGACCTCATAGTAACGTATCAATACCTGAAGGGGGCCTACAGAAAGGCAGGGGTAGGACTTTTAAATAGGATATGCAATGGAAGGACTAGGAGTAATGAATGAAAACTGGAAAAGGGGAGATTCAGATTAGATACATGTGAGAAATTCCTTATAGTGAGGGTGGTGAGACACTGGAACAGGTTGCCCAGAGAGGTTTTGGATGCCCCCTCTCTGGAGGTGTTTAGGATCAGGCTGGACAAGACACTGATCTAGTGGGATCTGTCCCTGCCTATGACAGGGGGATTGGTTCCCTCCAACCCAAGCTATTCTATGATTATCTTCTGCAGTACCAGAGTAGTCACTAAGAGCCACTGCTTTGACTGCTTTTCTTTCACAGTCCCTGGAACTTGGCAGTCTATTGTAGGGTGATTTAGTGTTCAGTAGCACACACAGAAGACACAAGTGAAGGCACAAAATAGGTCTTTTGGCTACAACAAATCTGGGCAAATGCTGAGCATTGAACTAGTACTGAAGCTGTAAGTTTTTCAGAGCTCAGAGGAACCTTTGTTACTTGTAATGGCCATGTTTATGCAAGTGCTGTAACTTGTTGCATTTTCTGTGTGAAAAGATGTGGATTTGCCTAGTTACTAGAGTGTAATTTCTAAATGTGAAGGGTGCTTACATTTTGGCAAACACAAAACTTTGTGATTGCAAGTGTCCTTTACAGTGATGTGCAAGAAAATAAAGAACAATAGACAATTTGCTGCCTTCTGTGCAGAGGAGGTGGGAAAGCAGCTGAATGTGTCATCCTCCTTCTGTAAATGATCTAGCTCAGGGCTGTGTTGCTACAATCTTCTGCTTCAATCAGAGAAGCAGAAGAAAACATCTGACTAGAGCAATTATTATTCCTGTTTGTGTAGCCCAGCACAGCTGCTGTTCTTGACTGTGGGGTCTCACCAAGGTGAGTGCAAGGGTCCCTGTCAATTCAGGTCAGGGCAGCATTCACTCTCAGCATGTACTAGATGCCATTTGAATTTCATGTGCCTGTGCCTCAGCTGTGTGATGTGAGAGTGAGTAGGCTGCTAATATATGAGTTACAGCCTCCCCACAACATTGACCTTTGTCTCCCGGGTAAACTGGTGCTTGACCCCTCATGTTGAAACACCACCGTCAGTCTGTTGTCTGTTTGTTGAGTCCCCAGGTTTTATTATAACATTATAACCCAAAAGTCTATGGCAATAGAAACAGTTCATACTTGATTTTTGTATCTTGACCTGCTTGCATCTGTGCAGACTGGATTTAAGAGGCTGTTAGGTGCCCTGTGCATGCTATCTGTGCACCCTCCATGCCTGGGAACGACTGCACACTGTGAATAACCCTAGTAATGAATTGGGCCTGATTTGGGTTTGATGCTCCTACCACAAATTCCATTAATTATTTACAGCACCACAAGAGAATAAATAATGCCAAGATTTTGCTAGATTTACCCACTAGATTTAAAGGCAGAGTAAGACCTTTCAGAGCCCAGACAATTTGTCCCAACCTCTCCTAACTCCTGTTGTCAGTACATGTGTTGATTCCGTATGCAGATAAAGCATCTTCAAATCAGGGATATCTTTTGGCTGCATCTCCTCCTTGACTGGAAATAACGCATCCCCCATTCCCTCCGCCTGCTCGAATTCTTCAGCTGCAGCAGGGCAAGCAGCCAACTCCTTCACTGAGCATCTCTTGTCTGAGGCTCCATCCAGATGCTTTGGGAGAGAGGCCTGATCAAAGCAGACAGTGCTGCAATTGAGCCAGTTCATGGGGGGAGCTGTAAAATGGTCCGGTAGTCCCCAGAAAATGCTGCAGCTCTCTGCCAGGCTGGCCTTTGATGAAGCCAGGCTGAGCTGTCCTGAGAACCTCAGCAATGATGTGGTTGTCCCCCACATCCAGGACGATACAAAGGTCAGAAAGAGATGAACACAAACATTTGGTTGGCTCCATGAGTGGTGGATAGGATTTAATTTCTCTGTGACAAGGCTGATTTCTGAATCCTTTTTGTGATCTTCTTTGCTCTTGCCTCTTTTTTTAACTACATCAAGTTGATGACCTTACTAAGAATTTCTTTGGCTGAACAATACATATAATTGGATGATGAATATAGCAGCAGTAGTAATTATGAACTCTACAAGAGAAGCTCTATTTACAATGGAATGTTTTGCCAGCTTGTGTTTAGTAGAGGATGTATTTACCACCAAATGGCAGTATATGTAGCAGCCTATAAAGTCTTGAGCATTTTAAACTGATACCCGTATACAATCTGACAATTCTCTGAACAGGCTTAATATAAAACTGTTCAGCCAGCTGAAGCAGGATGCTCTTGCCTTCACTGTAACCTGTATGTATAGCATTTAGAATCTTACTTCTCTTTCTACTATATATCTCATCATCTACAATCACTGCTGCACACAATTTTAATTCTGACAGCTTCAGGAGTGTATGTGAAGTGAGTCTGGCTGGAGGCTTGCAAGGAGCTCCCCACCCCCAAAACTGCATTACCACAACTAGATTAAAATGCTCGTGTTTTTGGCAGGGTAAGCAGTCAACTCAGACAACTTGAAGACCAATTACAAGACTGTCTCAGATGCTGGTACCAGTTTAGGATGATCACAGGCATTTTGCTGTTTGAATAGTCCCTGCATTACTAAGAGGCTACTTTTAGGCATCTCTATTGCTCCTAATACTATTTTGGATAGAGAAAAGTCTTCATGCTCTAAGACTGCATTAATGTCCCAGTGCCCAAATCATTTCTGTTGAAAAGTCAAAATCACAGGTGCTTTCTTAGATCATGCTACCCTGCTTCTCCACCTAATGAACAAATATGGGTGATCCCATTTCAGCACGTCTAATACATGACAGTGCAGTGGGCAAGCAGCTAAAATCCCTGGTTGTTACCACAACCCCGTGAGGGCTAGGTGACTGTCCTGGTCTTGCCAAGTGTGATGGGAAATTGGGTGAATATACTCTATCAGAGGAGTTAAAGAAAAGAGTCAAAATACTACAAACCTTGAAATTTTATGAGTGATGTGGTGAAAATAGACATTAGTTCCTCTTTTGTCTCAGCAAACTTCCTCATCCTTCTAATATGGGCTGGAGATGTTCTAGGCAAGGTGTATGCCTTACTTACCTAGTCATGATTTATTCTCGTGTCATATGGATGACCCAAAGGTGGATTTATCATAAAACATGTTTTTCCTTACAATTTAGAAAAAGAGTTGGAAAAATGATTTAGAATTTTTCATCAAAAATTAAAAAGGGATCCAAGACCCAACTACCATTGCTTTCCTTACCTTCCAGCTTTCTGTTATGAAACACATTTATGATTTGTGAACTGCTCTGATAAAGGGCAAGTCATGTAATTCCTGGAGAAGGATGATCTCAGGATATGAAAGCCTCTAAAGTGAATCCACATGAAAAATGAGTATTTGAGGGGATTTGCTTTTTTATTTCTCTCCAGAGTTGCCAGCATTTGTGGAATACGCCTAGGTGCTGCTTATACCTGTGACTGGGGCCATGGCAGAAGGAAAAAAAGGGCCACAGAAACCTTGCCTAAGCACATAGGTGACTACATGATATGTTAGGTATTTTTTAGCAGATCTTGGCACTGTATCTAATGTTTTCTTCCTCTGTATTTTTAAAAATATTGCCACAACCCTGATTAAAAACCAGCAGGTTCACAAATGGTGGTCTGCCAGTTATGCCTCCTACTGCTGCCTCTTTTGCTCACTTAGAATCTTGATAAGTATTGGGAAATGCAGAAATACATCACTAATTCTCTGAGTGAGGATCTTTGCAGAGATATTGGAATGATCTGTATGTACGTGAGATGAGTATTGCTGAATGCAGCCCATGTGATACATAACATAGCAGAGCTCTTAAAACTGGAGACCAGTAACTTTGAAAAGCTGATGGGTTACACTGCTGTCCCTCCTGTTACAGGGTATGCTAGTTCTGTAGAAATTTGGAATATTCCTGCATTCCCAATATTAACACATGTAACAATGTTGAAGGGACAAGTGTAGATATGATAAAGCAATCGTGAATTTTGATAGAATTTCCTTTACATTATAAATGGTTCTCCAGTGCTCTGTCAGCTGGAATCTATGTGCAGTTGTTCCTGCTTTTTAGCCCAAAACCATCTCACAGCAGCACACAACTCTGTAATCCCATAGATCAATTATGGTGTTTCTTTTGTGGTGATATTTCTGCAAATCTCTTCTGTCAGGCTAAGAGGTCAGCAGGACTGTTTGCTTTACAGCTTTAAGCTGCCACACTCGAATTTCACTCACCCTGTGTTCTTTATATTGCTTCCCTATAATGTGTCAGTTTGACTATAAATTAATGGCATTAGTTTTAGATGTTGGCTGCCATGGATGCTTGCTCCTTTGGCTTGTGCCTTCACACAAGTCACAGGAAAATAATTTTCATCATCTAGTATTGACTCTAGTGTTGACAGGACCAATGCTCCTGTCTGTCTTGAAATATGTGTGGTTCTCCTTTATAAGCATTCATGCATTGGTTTGTAGGTTTTTGGCATTTTTGGGGCGTAATTTTCCACACTTTTTTAGTCTGACAGATATTGGACTTTTAATTTTTCTTACCATTTTTCCTTCATCTGTTTTTTGTGGTCTTCCTTCTTCAGATATTTATATCCACATCCAGGAAAGCATCTAAGTCCATGTGTACATCACTTTTTGATCAGGAAGTTTCTAAAATACAGCAGGCAGAGGCAAATACCTAGTTCCCAATCACCTACTGGCATGCTTAAACTTTTTTTTTTGGCATATGTTCTTAAACATCAACGTTTATTTACTTTTTCTGAGACAATTCACCTTTCATTAATAAATTGTTTTATCTTACAGATGAAACCACATGCTCTTTGTTGGATGATGAAGTGGCATTATAAATGACTGGTGTGATCTGAAACTTCTTGCTCTGCTTTACTGTTATTGTCAGTACTAAGTAAATGCAACAGGCAGCCAGATGCTTGGTATGGATGGAAGAAAGCACAGCACAGTTCACATCTATGTAGCTCATCCCTACTCCCACCAAACCAGGACAGTCTTGCCCTTGCTTCTTTCTCTGGTCATCTCTGGCTCTTTGCAGTTTCCGGAACCATGCTGGATAAATGCCTCTGGGATGTCTGGCTGGGTTTTGTCCTGTTATTACATCTACACTGGAGCAAGACACTGTAAGAGCAATGCATGGCCTTCCAGCTAGGAGTACATAGTATCTGGAGGAAAGGCCAGATTCTGGTACCCAAGGAAGGTTTTTCAACATGCAGTGCAAGACTATTGTGGTTTTAACAGATTTAAAAAATTCAGTCTTGAACTCACACTGAGCAAAATACAATTAAAAGCATTAGACTTTGTATAGGCATTATAAGAAGGATCAGTGAGGGCAAAATCACAATTAGGTGTTCCCATTCTGGTTTTACAGTCTGATTTGGCCTGCTATTGCCTTCTTAAACAATATTCCAGCACAGCTAAAAGCCATTGCAGCTTGACTAAGTTTACTAGGCCCACCCTGCCTCAGGCTCAGGAGTACATGCTGCTTCGTGTCTGCAGAGATAAGGCTTGTGTTGTGCAAAAGGAAGCAAATAACAACTTGCTTCTGAGATTAAACTGGAGCAGCTGTGGACTGCAGCAGCCACCCAGCCAGTTTAACTGGTTACTTAAAGCAAGTCCACATGGTAGCATTCAACATGAAATCCCCAGCCTGACTTTCTTCCTAGGCTTTAAGAGGTAGTATTTGGGAGCTGTGGGGAGGATGAGCTAGGATCCATAGGCAAAGCTGGAATTACACTAGGTAAAATAGGAGAAATGGAAAGTAGTTTTCACTTTCTGATTATGATTTAACATTATTGTACAAGAAAAAATATTTCAAGTGACTGGCCTGGCTGTTACATCCTAGTTTAGGGTGAGAGTGCCATCCTGCACATTGTAAATTTTCAGTAGCATCAGTTGCCAGGGCTTCAGAGTGGAGCAGGGGTAGACCTATGTATGGAGGGAGAGAGACTCAGCAATGCTGAGACTGAATGCCAGTATCCATTTCTCTCTGTGCTTCATCCAAAAATCTCATTTATCTCAAAACATGGATGCCATCCAAGTGGTATAAATGGTTAGCTTTCAGCGTATGAATGATGTGAAGAAGGCAGCTTATGAACTAGGAAAATGTAAGGATTGACAGTGGCTATGGGGAGTGTGGATTCATACAGTGACACTGTCCTTTCCTTGTCCCCTGATTCAGTCACTGTGAGCTGTGAACTTTCTTGTTCTTTGCTATATAGTTACAGTTCAGGATGCTACTAAATGGCAGCTTTGAATGGTCCTTTTCTTGGTATACGGGGTCCATAATTAAGAAGCATATGGATTCTCATCACTTGGTAGGTATACTGATCCTGGTGTCATTTAGGTGTTCATGTTAACCACTGCCTGGCAGAGGAAAAATGGAAATATATCCCACATATTTTATTTTAAACGTAGGAACCACTAAATGACATCTGATGTCCTAGGCTATTTTTCCTGTTGTATGCGAAAGAGACCCACCATCTCTGACCTCTTTAAAATCACTGAAAGCTTTTAGAGCAGAGGGGAGCAGGCAGAACAGGGTGAGAGGGTACCTTGAGGAATCCTGGGTGGCCTGATAAGTGCTCCTCTCTCTCACTATGGCATAGAATCAGCAGCTCTGCCTCCCTTTGGAGGAGATGGTATTTCTATGCTTGCTAGCTCCAGGCTTTGGCTTTTGCTGCTGCCACCTGTGCTGTGGGAGGGTGCAGGGAGGAGACACATAAGGAGGTCATACTGTCTCTCTGAGAGCTACAAAATAGAGCAGAGAGTGAGAAGATGCTCTGGGCCACCAAGGGATGGGAATGAAGACCTGGCAGGGATGGTTTGCAAGTAGGCAGTGTGACAACTGAGCTGTCCTCCTACTGCAACTTCTGCTCAGCATCTCACCTGGCAGAAGGGCTTTCTTTGACATACATTGCTCTGGGAAGAGAGGATCTTGCTGCAGATGCCTGCTGGGATTTTAGCAAATGGGTGTTCCTCACAGGGAGTGACTTTTGAAAGCTGCTTTCTTCCTCCCATACCACCAATCCAGATTTGTTCCGCTAGCTAGTGAAAGGGATCAAGAGAAGAAGCAGGAGCACAAAACGGAAATGCAGACACCTTTACTTAGGAGTACTGATTTAGTGCATGGAAAAACAGTTGATAGTCATTTTCCTGTGGCACCAGGGAAAGCTTCTCTCATAACCCTCATACCAACCACTTCTTCACAAAAACTTTTCTTTTTCCGACATTATATTAAACAACGTGTGTTTAACTGAGCCTTGCTAATGTCTGAGCGGGAGCTCAGGCAAGCAGTTTTCCAGAAAACATGGGAAAACCTTTCTAAAGTGATTATTGCTCTTGTGAAGTGAGAGCTGTCTCTGGAAGGGGTGAGGCAGGAAGGCGTGAACAGCAGCAATAGGGTCTTTAGGCAGGTGTCAGAGAGAGCAGAATCTAATGAGAATCATAGAAACACTTGAAAGCTTTTTAACTCCATACAGGATTTGCAGGAGCTGTTGATAGGAAACAGTAGTGACCCAACTGACAGTTAAAGAGATGAAAGGAAGCCCTTTGGATTAAATAAGATTTAGGAAATAAAAGGATTAGTACTAGACAAAAGATAGATTTACGGGTTTACTTAAGCAGAGTAGTGTGGCATGATGGGATGTGGGGCATCAGAAAGGAGATGAAAGACAAAATAAAAAGATGAATGCGGGAGGTAGTAGAGAGGCAAGGAGTCAACACAATATCTCCAAAACCCCCTCACAAATCTTCTTATAATTGAAAAAGGTACAAAGAAGAGTAGTTTTCATTAGCAAGTCTGGCTTCTTTACACAGTAACAAGAAGTGTTACAATGACAAGAAATCTGTGATGGGACTGTCAGCTCAAATCACTGCCACAGGAGAGAAGAGCTGATGCAAACTTACTTGAGCTCACAGACTGATATCTGATGAGGTAAAATCAGACTTAGATAAATCTATCACTCTATTAGATTTGCAATTCATTGTGATTTGAAGTAGGATCTGCTGAAGGATCATTCTTGTTTAAGAGATCTCCATTTGGAGGTGTCTAGTGAAGTTGATGGTAGTCAGAAATTTGAGGTATGCACATGCTGGTGAGGCAATGAGTATAGAGCTTCTCCAGGCAGCATCTGCTGCAGGAACATTTCATCCTGTAGTTGAAAACACTGGACTGTTAGGTTACCTCAGCTCAGCTTCTCAGCTTCTGGTTGAATTGTATCTAGGTCAAAAGTTGTAACATTAGAGAGCAATAGAAAAAAAGATACAGTAAGGAATTTGTCTCAAATGGATTAGTTGTTCACTTAAAGGCTTTCTACCAACCTGTGGGTTTGACTCAGACCTTTAAGACAGTGTAGTCAGGTGACTATGGAACCTCTTGGCTTCTAACAAGCACTCTTTTCCAAAGATGCTCCTAATCCTTATCTCCAGGATAGTTACAAACCTCTGAAATGCAATAGAGCCTATCAGAAAAAGAACAAATGCAATTTTTTTTCACTACTTCAAGTCTCCAAAGTGAAATTGGATTCTTCTCTTACCTAGATGTATTTTGTATCCTCATTTTAGCATCAGGAAGGTTTTTTACCATCATTGGTACTTATGGCTAGACCAGGAAGGTTTCTACTACCTAGTGGATATTTAAATTAAAGTAATCCAGATTTCTTTTGTTAGGGTGTTTGAAGAGATGTTACCAAAGAAATACTTCTTCAGACAATATTTGATTTTCGCTTGTTCTGTAACCATACAGGAATTCTTGTAGGGTTAGAAAATGGCTGCTAGAATTAACAAAATAAAATTTAAAAGTTAGGAAACGCTTTTATCAAAGCTTCTATATTTTATATGGTGCTTTGTGATTTAATCTCTAGGAAAGTCCAGAGTAGTTTTTTCACTGAACCCTGATTTGAATAAAAAAATCTAAATACAAATAGTAGATTTCATTTTGATTTTTGATTGCTTTATATCTTTTATACTGCTATCTGTAAAGGGACATGTGTTTCAGTTTGTTTGCTTTGGAAGGAAATGGCAACTTGACTGAAAATTTAAAGTCCTTCATTGACCTTCAATATACTAACTAAATAAGAAAACCTTAGGGTTTTTTTTTCATCTAAATTACCCCTTTCATTTATTTTATTACCAATTTTGTCCAGTTGAATGAAAGTAGTTAAAACTTGTTTTTCTTAATAAGCTGGTCACCACATCATTAATACAAAAGTAATAGGGTCCCCATGCAGGCATGGTTT
Organism: Turnix velox; assembly: GCA_013400935.1. NCBI lineage: Eukaryota > Metazoa > Chordata > Aves > Charadriiformes > Turnicidae > Turnix > Turnix velox. Next base: position 245,897 of record VZTY01028901.1, read on the forward strand.
TCAAAGGAACTTAGATGTCTGGTTAGATTTTCCAAATCACCTAGCTGGATGAAGTGTCTAATAACTTGTGATGTCAGGGAGCATAAGTCAGCATCTGTAAGTGCTTAGGTGCTCTTGAAATTGGGGGTTTCAAAGTTTGCTTTAAATAACTTGCTTGCAGTCCCAGACTCCTTGTCTGTGTCTTCCCACTTCCAAGCAAATGCATCAAGTCCAAGGGGCAGAAATGTTACTCCTTGGACCACCCTGCAGCTCGAAGTCCTCTAAGTACTTTTGCCTTGATCATGCCATGTTCTTGCTTTTGAGGGCCTGACTTCACAGCTCAAGAAAATGTTCTTTTGCAGCAGGCTTTGTCAGCTTCAGGAGGAGGCTGGATTTGCTGGTTTAGTTGGTTTAGTTCCCCCCCTCTTTTTAAAAAAATTACAAAGTATGCCCACCAAATTCTGTTGCAGTGTGCCCAGGTAACACCCAGGAGACACTGGAGAATTCCCTATTGTTCCTAGCCCTTTCTGCTCCAAAGCAGATAACAGAGTTAAGGTTAAGCAAGTTTTCATGAACATAGTAAATGCCAGGAAATTTTGTTGTGGGTTATTTCAAATCTTCTTCTCTCAGAGTTTCACATCCTTCTTCCATGTAAGACTGTACTGGAGGTATCTATCTTTCTGTCCAATAGAGATCTCTGTAACTTCACAGTGTCTAATTTTTCAGTAGATGCATTGGTTACCATTGGGATTTCTGTTTGGTTTTTGAATCTGGAATTTGTTAGCTGTCATAGGAAATATTTTCTTGTATGAACAACATTTGGAAAATGAGTTTAAAAAAAAAAAAGAGAAAATGAGGATATTAATAAAGGGAAGTTTGGGGTGTCTATTAAACAGTGCCATTATACTGCCTATAGGAAGTAGATGGATGTTTTCTTCAACTGTTTTTCAAGAACATCTTGTAACACTAATTTAAAAAAAATGCATGTTTATGATAATTTATTCCAAACTTTGAAAAGGCTCTGTCATTACTTTCTTTTAAAATTGCACTTAATTTGAGTGTGCTTCTGCACTGCTGTCCCCTCTCATATTTGTCTCCCTTTGAATTAGAATGGAAGAAATGCTGAAATGTTATTGTGGTGGACTTGAAATTCCTTAGGAGAACAGAAACCCCTTTTGTCCTGATCCACAACAGAATACTTTTCTTTTGTCCAAAGGTCTCCCTGGGGACAGCCTTCACATGTAAACAATTTTTGCTCACTTGAAACAGTGAATTACCTGGCAATTCCTACTCTTGTGTCTTCCTAATAGTTCCTCTGACGCAACTGCTGCTGCCAAGGAAGGCTTGAAGAGCTCACACCTCTGTCAGACACTACTCAATGTCTGTCTTTCAGCCCCAAAATGAAATTGGCAGAGCAAGCAGGAGACTGCTCCATGCTAATCACAAGTTATAAATAGCCATAAAATAAGATGGCTAAGGAAAATGCATGTGTTTTTTCTTATCTTTGCTTTATTTACTCTCCAAACACACTTTTTCTCCAGGTGTACATGTGGTTCAAGCTTAGAAATCTTCCGATGTCGGTATGAGAAACCATGGAATATAAACTAGATGACTTCAGATTCAATGATCTTAAAGGTCTTTTCCAACCTAAATGAGGCTGTGATCCGATGATTATATTCCTGCCTGGTTTTTTTTAGTAGACATTATATACAAAAATAATTTTTTTTTCTTTTTTGTTGTTTTCTGCTTTGGTAAGCAACAGCAAGGTGGAATGCTGAAATCTCAGCTTAAATGGCCTGGCTCTCTGCATGAAGGCATCAGATGAAGTTTGTTGAACTCAGACCTGCTCTTACATGAGGACACAGTACCAAAAAGACATAGTATTGCACGCAAAATAATCTTTATTGCTTACCAACTGGCATACCTTGGCTGTGTGATTTCAGTATGGGGAACAGATTGGACAGTAACTCCATAAATACTGGTGGAAGGCTTTGAATGTGTTGTGAGCTTCATTTCTAGATTAAAATGTTTCTGCACTTCCTATTTCAGCCCTTCCTTCTAATTTTTTCCCCCTACAATAAGTCTCTGAAGTAAAATTTGTGGGACATTACATCATGTATCAAATATGTATGTATAATTGGGTAGACACCCTTCTTTTTTTCATCTGTGTGAGTATTTATTTTGAAGGAAGTTAAGTATAAACCATCAGCAGTTCTTAAATGACTGTGGCATTCAAATGCTGCTTTTCGGGGAGCAGATGATTTGTCTACAACTACTGAAGGGTGACATTCCTTTTTTTTACATTTTTCAGCCAAGGAAAATTGAAAATGTAAGCTTACATAAAAGATGGTGGCATAAAAGGGCTTGTTTAAATGTTCCTAACTACTGCCATCAGTAAATTATACCAAACTGGGCCTTCAGAGATAGGATGGGAAGCTTCTGTGGTGGTGCAGAGGACAGATTTTGCTAAGACAGAGAGACATATAAATTGCTTTAGTTGTCAATGTGAACAGTCAACACTATTCCTTGGCCTAAGCCTTAACCTTTGGAGAGAGGCTTAGTTTACTTTTCTCTGTCTGCGTGTACTATGAGGGAGTTTATTCTAGCACTGCATTGATGTTCAGCAATTGGATTTATTTTTTAATGTTTTGGTTAAGCTTCTCGCAGTCATGAAGATTCCCTTTGGGACTGCAGTTACTGAAGAGGGCACTTAAAATGTGGGGATCAAACTGAAATCTGATGAAGCTTCTTCCCTGTGTATCCAGCAGTTGGAAGAAAATCTTTTTGAGAGTAATTCTTACAAATGCTAATAAAAAGCTATGAAGCTGTCAGTGCAACCCCTGAAAATCAAGATGGTTTTGAAATGGTAATGTATTTGATGTAACAGGTAATAGGAACATTACATCTGGTCTTCTTCAGGATGAGTCACACACTTTTCCTCTTTTCTAATTCCATAGTGACTTGGCACCTCTGTGTGATGAAATCCATATACAGGCTGTGGTTACAAGGCTGAGCAAAACACAGAGCAGATGAAGAGATACAGGTCAGTATGTGCATCTATAGCTGTTTGCCAAGATGACACAGATCCAGAGGAATGTTTGAATATCATCCAGAAATTGTCATTCCTGAATATACATCCACTGAGATGACACTAGAGAATGCACACCTGATTTTCACTTAACCAACTGCAGAAGAGGTACCAGCTCAGAGTTGTAGTTTTGTTCAAAAAATTAAAGAGTTTGCCCTAAGAAAAAGGCAAGAAAAAACAAGAAATTACTTCAGCTTTAGCATTTAGAAGAACAGGTTACTTCTTGGGCTTTTTCCCACTTGCTTGTTTTTATTTTTATGTTACATACACACTAGATAATGTTCAGAACCATTTTCTTAAATGAATGACATTTCTGCAAACAGCAGACCCTTTAACTGGAAGATGATGCTTATGGAGAGAAACCCTCTCTGGTTTCCAAGACAAACAGCTCAAGATTGTGTCCTACATACTGACTGACTTTAAAGTGTGTGTACTAAGCAAAAGTATTTCTACTCAGGTCCCTGAGAATATTCCACTTCCCAGGGCCTGTTATGGTAAAAAAGTATTTGATGTTTAGTCTAAATTTTTTACTTTACTTAGTGCTGTCATTGTTTCTAGCTGTTGCTCTTTTACTATCCTAACTTGTTATTCTTCTGCTAGCTGTTTATTTCTAACAGATGCTTGTAGCCAGTTAACATATGTCCCCTCAGTAACTGCTCAGCTAAGCCGTACGCAGAGCAGTTATTCCTTTCAATTTTTTTCCCCAAGCTGAACCCCCTCTTCAACTACTTGACATTTTCTTTGGTTTCTCATGGCTTCTAATATGTCTACATTTCTGCAGAGGTGAATGAAGTATCAGGGGTATGGCTATTTGGCTAGTGAATAAGTAAGTAAGTAAATAAAAACACAATATTTTTTCAATTAAAGCTGTTTAATATTTTCAGCATTGTAGCTTGTGGGGCCTCATTGTTCTGGAAGGCTGCAAAACAAAGTGAGAGGCCATGCTATGCGGAGCTATTGCCTCAGTGAGGAACTTCTAAAAGGAAAAAACTCCAACAAACAAACCCAACATCTTCCTCTACAGAGAGAACAGTCACTTCCAAAGCTGTCTTGGTACCTGGTGGCATTCAGCAGATGCCATATGTCTCTCTCTGCTCACTTGTTTTTACCACCCCCCCTGCAGTCTTGGGTGAATGAGTTCTCCATGAATGAATTCAGTAATTGTAGGTATACTTGAGCTTCACTCCACAGTTACAGATGAGGAGTCTTGACTTAGTTTAAAACTCACAGTAGCTGGAAGCTTCATGTTGAAAATGAACTCCACTATCCTTGAGGTGCTGAGGTGGACAGACCATTCCCAGCCCAAATCTATGAGCAGCACCATAAAGCAAGATCTAGCCTCATGTTTGGAGAGTTTCTTGGGAAGTCCAAGAAAGACATGGCATGGTGTGGCTGGGGAAGAGCAACTCCCTTGTCCCAGTGAGAGCTGGAGCACCATGAAAGTTCTTGTAGACAGGAACAGGAATGATGGCTGACCTTTCGGTTTGGCAACTATTCCAGCAAAAGATGCTTTCTTAAGCAGCTGGTGTCCATCCTGTGGCACTGTGGGAAGCAATCCTGGTAGCCTAGGAGGTCTGTTAAGATAGAACAGGCAATGGAGCTGTGGTTCTTTGTGCAACCTTGAAAGTACTGCAAGCAGACATGGCTGGGTGAATCCAGCTGAGTATTGGGAAGGGTGTCTGTACAATGGGGGCAGTCAGGCTGAAGCTTTGTGTGACTGACTTCAGTTTCTTGTGGCAGCATTCATGTGTGAAAATGTTAACATGAAGATTTGAGAGAGAACAGACTGTAGATGAAAGCAGTAACCAGGTTTGGAGAGCCTTTACAAGAAATTATGACTAAGTATCCAGTAGTGGAAAATACTCAGGTAAGACACTTTCCAAGAACAAATGAGGAATGATTTCTTCTGTCACTGACAACAGTTATGTGTATGGGATAAGCATCACAGTAAGCAGCAGCCTTGCTGTAATCCACAGGGCCACTGGAGAAGGAAAACTCTTGGGTGAGTTTTCACAGTAGTCAATCAGGTTTTGTACTCCTAATGTACCTAGATGAAGGATCTGTGATGCCTCAAGAGTAGGAATTGCATGGTCTCCACAAATAAAAACTTTTGTAAGTGTTTATAGGTTGCTATTGAGCAGCTCCTGTTACTTCTAATTTTCTCTGATGGGAAGGGTGTTATGGACATTTGTGCACAAGTAGCTCTGCAATTTCAGTATTAAGTCACAAGGGAGAAAAAAGCTGCAATTTTTTCCAGCATTTTTCTGTTTCCCTTCATTGCTTGTCTGGGATAAGTAAACAAGATCTGTTGAATTTATACTGAAAATGGTTTTGGTAAAGTTGGAACGTCTCAACTGCAGATGCTGGAGGGAGACATGATGCTTCACATTTCTGGTCTACTGCAAAGAAAGGGCTCTATCTGCCTTCAGTCCCAGAGCGATTTCGGCCCTCAGATCATTAAGTTAATTTTCTTTAGCCCTCAGCAATGTGGCTCCCAGATGTGTTTTCTGGTATTTCATTTATAACTGTGAGGAATCTACAGCATCCAGTCACCCCTGTGGGTTTTTTTCCTGGCATTAAAGTTCTTTGAACAGGACACTCCTGTTATCATCAACAATAAAAAAATAAAATAAAAAGCAAAAAGCCTTGTCAGGTTTTTATTATCACCAGGAAGTTCTTTAAGGTAGAACTTCAAAACACTTTTTTGTAGGAATATTTGCTGGTAAAGCTTTAGGCTCTTTTGTTCTCCACTGTTCTCCTCTCAGGTGACATCTTACATTAATCTGTAGCATGACTTTTCAGACTTCAGCTTTGTGAGCCTCTGTATTGGTTTTGTAAGTATGATAGTTTTGGTATGTAAATGGCTTATTTTATTATGCCAACTTATGAAGATGAGGAAAAAAAAGCTTGAGGAAGGCCTGAAAGCTTGTCTGCTTTCTCCAGCTATAGGGACTTGAAAGATATTATGTCTCTAACAAATCTTGCCTTCCTGTGTAAGCACGTGGTTGGATAATTACCTTCAACTATTGCTTGGATAAATGATTCCTAAAGAATTTGGCCACACAAAATAGCCTTTGCTAATCTGTCTAAAGATGACCTCTTAAAAGAAGTGATCTCTCTAAGTATATTTCACAAACACAGAAAATGCTTTTTACCATGTGTGTTTCTAGACCACTTCTTAAAGCACTCAGAATGATTTGTTCTTATGAATTTTCACATGCAAAGCAAAAAACGCTGGCAGTTTTTGCCTAAATCATTTTGAAAAAGTGACACTATGTCTAACTTCAAAGTGCTGGCTAAATCTAGATCAGAAAGGCAATGAATCTGAAATATTAAATTATGTATCTCAGAGCACTGGGGAAAATTAAAAAGGGAGGTTGACTTGAAGATCAGAAAAACATCGCTCAAGCAGGACTGTGGGAGTACAAGTTACTTTCTTTTTGAATTAATTTGGTTCACAGGCTCTTCCTATACCTCCTGCTGCAATTCAAAAATAGCTTGGGCACAGTTTGCTTGCAACTGCTTTGCATTTGCAGACTCCTCAGCTGCATCTTGAAGGAGGTTCATGTACCTTGCAGCAAGTCTTGCCTACATATAGACTTAATTGCTGTATGTAACAGTTGGTTTGTATTCTAAAGCATAGCTAAACCATCTTTCACAAAAGTATTGATGTTGATGATGGTAATGTTGTGTATTTTCCGTATACATATTCCAGTATTTGAATCCTGATGGTGACTCAGCTTCTCCAGCTACTGAGACACTGTGCTTCTCACTTTAATTCTGTGATTCTTTGGACACTTAGTTCTACTTTATTGCACTAAGTTCACAGTCCAGGACAGAACGAGGAAAGACTCCATCCAGTCTTCTCAGAATATGCCATGTTTTATATACTTCCATCAAATTCCAGAATACCTTTTTAATGTTAGTTATCCCAGGTTTTACAAGCTCGCTTGACAGGAGAAGCAGTGAGTCTTGGCTAATCCTACCTCTACCCTGCAATCCCCTCACAGAGGTGAGTATTTCTCCCCATGTCTTGTTTGCTCTTGGCTGCCATTGAATGAGGAGCTTTCTCCAAGCTCCCTGCTGTTTTTCACACTCTCTCTCCTTGAGCTGAAATGGTTGTCAGGACCCTGTCAGGTATAAGACCAGGTTATATTTAATTTTTAAAATTTTTTGCATTTCTAAAGTATGCTTTTCCTATTTTATGTTCCGGTTTATCATTGTTTTTCTGGTTTTCTTGATCTCATATTCTGCTCCTGCCTGTACCAAGCCCCAAATAACCAAATAATTTATCACTGCTGGCTAGTTCCTTCCACACCTTTTTACAGATATTACAAGATATTTATTAATCAGTCCACCATTTCAAGGCTCTGGCTGATGACTGCTGCATAGAGAATCCAGTACTTGATCCTTTGTTCTCTAGCCTGTTTCTGATCTAGCAGCAATTCTCTGCCTTTCCCCCCACCACAATATAACTTTTGTATTTCTACTTTTGTCTCTACTGTCTGTCATCTTTAAGAGAATAACCTTTTAGCCCCACCAGTATGACCACCAATACAAAGAGTTGTGTTTAAAAAGGCTGGAAATGTATAGTTGTATCTTCAGACTTGCCCAGTGGTCAGCTGAAGAACATGTACAAAAACTTGACTGAAAAAAAATGTCACAAACTCAGTTTCTGACTTAAAAACAATACTTCATAAAGTATTGCATTCCCCTTGGAAATACTAAGCCCCAATTCTGAAGCATTTCATGATTTAAAAGATTAGGATATGCCATGGCAGAGCCTCTTGAGGTTTCTAGTTCTGTAGCCTCAAGTCATTATTCTGCCATATGGATAATGTTACCCTGGCTGTCTTATTCTTCTTTGAGGCAACATAACAACCATTCTAAGTGCTCTCATTCTTATATTATTTTGTTTATTTTTGTTGTGTGTGAAAAGGCGGAGCTGTCTATAGTGGGAAAGGAAAAGAGGAGAGGATTCTGTGTTTGGTTTTCTTTGTCCAGCTTCTAGTTAAGCTTTCAAGTGCTGTTAAAAATCTAATGTATTCTCCGAGGCCTTGTTCTGTGTATTATAATCTCCAATCATCTGTGCTACAGTTTTCACAGAAGTGCTAAAACCATTTTACCACCACTTCCCTGGCAAGACTATTCAGAAAATCTTTTAAAGAATGAAACTTTTCATGAGCTACAAATCCAAGGCATTTGTGAGGCCTTTACAAAAACTTGGCATTTAAATGACTGTGTTAAGTCCAAGAGTAATTTTCAGATCTGCAGTATATAAAATCAGTCCTTGTAAACATCAGCAGAGAGAGAGGACTGTGAAAAGTCAATGTATCATAATTAGTAGAAGGCAGTAAGTAGACATTAAGGGCCAGAATACAGGCTTGCAGAGGTCTCCACACTTTTACTTTTTCTTCTGGAAATGTATATAAAATTGAGAACTTGTCTCTCACACTACATATTTTTATGTTTGTGGATATTACTAGTTTAATAAAGATACCCATGTGACAGTAAAAAAAAGACTTCAATTCAGAACAAATGTAGAACAAAGCATATTATTTTACCCATTTTCTATAACAAAATTATCAACATCACAATTTGCAAAGCAGAAAAGTGGAGGAAAGGAAAGTATGAACTTTTCCAAAATCACAGAATCATAGAAACTTGGAATGTTTTGGCAGGGACCTTAAAGATCATATAGTTCCAACCCTCCGCCATAACCAGGGGCACCTCCCACTAAACCAGGTTGCTCAATACTTCATCCAGCCTGGCCTTGAACACCTCCAGGTAGGGAGCATTTCACAGATTTTTTTCCTGTATCCTCACTGGGAACATCAGTAAAAACAGACTTTAAAAAACAGAACAAAACTATTGGTTTGGTTTTAATTTAATAATTGGCTTTAATTTTCATTTACATCCAGATTTGGAGATTTTGATGTCTTTCAACTCTTTCAGTTTCCCCCACTCTGCTTTTAAATATAGAGATAGAATGCATTTCTGATTTCATTTGTGACAAAACTCTTGAACGGTGTAACTCTATGAAGTGAAAACAAGTGTCTAAGAGTCTGGAGCTAAGGCCTAGCTGTTTTTATTGGACAGGTAGGTGGCATGGGAAGAATGCATGCACATGAAGTCCAGCACATTGCTGTCACTCTGGCTTTGGGTGGAGCAAACATGTTTTTTTACTTTAGTGAACTTAGAAAAATATCAACAAAGCCTTGCTTTTCAAACCCCATGAATATCTCTCAATCTATGGGACTGTTGTAAATATCACGGAAATCTCATTCTTGGCATTTGATTGATGACAAATAAGAGACCTGAGTCCCTTCTTTACCAAGGTTTTTGTCAGAACCAGATGGATTGATCCCAATTATAGTTGTGCAGGTGGTGAGGCCAATGCTAAAATTACAGTAGGTCCCCAGGATGAGAGGGATTCTGCTGAAAGCTTCTGAATTAGTTTTGGGATTTGGACTTGGCAAGTGTGAAGAGTTTAGCAGTGAATGACTTTAGAAATTCATTCTGAGATTGTTTCTAAAGATTGTGCTGTGTTCACATTCTGTGACAATAAATCATTACAAAAATATCCAACACATAATATTTTTGCCTTCAACCCCTTCCTGGCATGGGGTATGTTTGTGTTGCTATGCTTGCACTTCACTGAGGGAGGAAGAGGAGCTCACTGAATTTGCCCTTGCACAGACAACTGTGGCAGAGCAGGTGGCTGAATCCAGAACCTGCATCCCAATTTGGTGGTACAGTCACACAACCAGTGCAACTCCCTGTGTATATTTTCCATGCCTTGTGCCTACAGGGGGAGGATTAGTCTGAAAATTTGAATGTTGTAGTTATCCAAGGTAAGATCATTGAGAAAGAAATCTTTTTAAATCTTTTGGGTTTTTTTTTGCCTGCACCTTATTTGCTGGAGGTAGCAGCACAACTCTCAGACAGCACAACTCAGAGTTTGGTATTCATGAAGCTAAAAGACCTACAGACTCGCTTACTTGACAACTGCCTCAGAGATTCAGTGAGTCTTGGTTGTTTTACTTTGGTGTTCTTTCATGGGTGATAGGTGTCAGGGATGCCACTGTACAGAACTGACTGTAAAAAATGAAGCAGCCTCTTTCCTTGTCAAGAGAAATGTGTCTGCAGTAATTTACAGACATTTTAATCTCTTGCTGATAATTTCTTTGTTTACAGCAGACATAATAATAATTTAGATATTGATACAGACTTCAATCTGTCTTGTATTTTGCAAGCTTCTGTCTTAGAAACTTTCTGGAACTTGACAAGACTTCAGAGGAGCCGTATCAATTTAAATTGTGATGTAGCACCATGACAGCTCTGGAGACAGCGCTTACTTCTCCAAAAAGCACAGCAGGATATTAATCATTCTTTCAAACTGGAGTTGAATGCTTCAGACCAGTAGTATTAACCTCCAAAGGGTGAATGTTGACAGGTGCTTTCTCAGTTCCCGTTCTTCATCTCTACAGCAGCTGTCTCTGCCCTAATACACTGTATTAGAGAAGTCAGCTGTAAACATGTCATGAGCGTATCATAACACCACGTTACAAGTTACATTTCAGAACATGAGCACGCATCAGCGTACCATACAAGGATCTCATGAGACAGCACCAGAGGCTTTACCATGCAACTTTTTATGGTATCTATGTCTTTTTTCAGCAACCTGAAACAGTAAATCGCTTATGTGGAATATATTTCCTAAATCCTTTGGATTTTTCTTAACTCCACATCTTTGTCTGGCTGCAGAATTTATGTTTTTCCAGTGGGATGTATTTTCATGGGGCAAAGCACCTGCTAGCTACAGGGGGTGAATGAGGATTGAGCATAACCCACTGATGAGACAGACCTTACCAAGTTTTTCTGCAAGAGCAAAGACACCACTAACTGCTGTAGGTCCATAAACCTTAGACTTAGAGCTCCTATGTTATATTTTCTTATTTGTCTAAAGTCATGGCTACGTGATCTTTTGCAAGGAGATGTGAGCTTGGTCTGTCTTTGCTCTGAGCTGATTGGAAGCCATATAGCAAACGAGCATGGCACCAGGCCTAAGCTAACACACCCTGCTTCTCAGCTGAACTTTATTAGCTTGGGCTTGGTGCCCTGCTAACCACAGCTGTGGGTTTCTTGTGAACTTAAGAGTACAAGCAGAACAAGCACAAGTCTTTCTACAGGTAGTATTGTAGGTTTTTAATGCTTATGAATAGTGCCAGCATTAGAAATTCAAATGTTTCTTCTTTCTGTCTTCCAAACAAACTGCAAAGCAAATTGCATGTCCTTCCATGTACAGTCCTTCCATCAGTAGGTCCAGGAAAATTTTTTAATCTTTGTAACCAGGGAGCCATCCTTTCTGTGATTATGTGGTCTTTTCCTTAGCACTCTTTTGGAATTTAAAAGAGCAGTGATTTTTATGTCTCCTTTTTAAAAAAAGAGGAAAACCAAGGTAACAAAACAAGACAACTGTAGAGGTTTAACAAGGAAAGACTTCATGTGGAAGAAACAGATGTTTCTTGGAAACGTCTTCAAATTATTTAATCTAGGTTTCTGATCTTGAAATTGGCTTGCTAATAAGAACAGCTTGTTTGGAATTTTTCTTGTGAAAACACATTGCTGGAAAATGCCTATTTCTTAAGACCAAATTCAGCAATTAATAAAAGGTAAAATGCCTTGGGTACAGCACCCCTTCTCTGTTTTCTGGTTCAATCCAATCTGAATGAAGTAGGGTGGAAAATTTCATCGAAGGTGAGTGCTGGCCTGCCCAGGAGGCTTTTGGACTCACACCATCTGGAGTAGGTCTTATTTGTTTTTCACAGTAGTGCTGTTGAGGCTCATGCAATTACAGGGTCTGCAGTTCACGATGCTTAGGAGTAAGGGATAATGCTTCCTGCTGAACTGTGAGCTTAAGTGGTTTCTATTCTCTCCTCTTTCACTTTCCAGCTCTTGTTTTCACCCTCAAACACCCCCTATTGTTGAAACCAGTGTTTACCCCTCACCGGTAAATTTACACTGGCAAACTGTTTTTCTTTTACAGCAAAATTTGAGATGAGTGCTTAGCAGTACTTTCTGCTTGTTCAGAATAGCTCAAGAAATTTGTTTAAATTTTCCAACTTTTTTATGAGGCAGAGATACTGAAAAAATGACAACATTTTGTTCAGACTTCAGCTAAAACTACATAGAGGAAAACTGTGCAAAAATAGACATAAGTGAACAAAAATGCTCATCAAAATTTGTTTTCATTTGTTTCTCTAATTTTTTGGAGAGAATTGATTAATCAGCTATTAAGGTATGCAAGCTTTTCATTTTGCATAAACTGCTATCAGTTCATGGATAGTTCTGCAGCTGCATTATCACTAAGGGGATACTCAGAGAATTTTTTTCTAGATCACAAAAGCAGGCAAAAAATCATGCCTTCCACCTTTTCACTTCTCATGGAATCTCATATCATGGAATCCTGTGATTTTGCTTGGGGAAGGACCAATTCTGAATCTGGACTTAAAGTACATGTTGTGTAGCAGCTGGACATCATTACTTGCCAGATCAGTGAGAGAAGGAAATTGAGAGATTTGAACTTTGGATTGACCGTGTCTGATGCTTCTATGTTGGTGCCCTCCACATTGGTTTGGAAGAAATACTCCTAGGTCATGTTGGAGGGTAGTACAATCAGCCTACTTTTTCCTTGGCTATAAAGTGTCAGCTGTTCACCAAAATAAGACAACATTTCCTGTGAGCATATAGAAGTTGTTTACTACTGAAAATGCCACTTTACTTGGATTTCATAATCATTTTTTGTTGATCACTTTCCTGCCACTGGAATAGGATGGCATCTGGAAGATAATGTATTGTTCTTATGGAGATGGTATAAGGATTTTCAGTGAACGACTCTGGAATTCCCAACACCTGCTATTTATAATCCTGTTTTATTGTTCCTCCTTCGGGGTAAGAGCAACTGGGGCCTACATACCAGTGGGGGAAAAAGCTTATCGCAAGAGATGAGAAAATTACTCCCTTATCTATGAAGCAACGAAAATGTGTCTGTTGACAATGCAAAGTTATGTTTTCCAGGCAAATAAACATTCACAAAATAATGTTTCCACTTTTCTGCTTTTTCTGGACAGATACCTTGTATTCTGAATGCACTTCATTGAAGCTGATGGAAAACTGATGTTGCAATTCAAATTTTTTTATCTAATTTTTCTAAATTCCCAGTTTTTTACATGATTTTTACATTACTCAGCTGTGGGGGATGGATGGGAATGAGGTTTTTAGTAATTTTTCTTTCTGTGATTTTTTAAAAAATGGTTGTTCTGCTGTTATAGTGGGCCATGGAAGCAGCTATCCCATTTGTTTCCCTTGACGGAATTTTCTATAGTTTCCCAATAGCAATAGAAGATGTTTTCACAATTAATTTATTATTTCCAATTAAGAAAGGAAATTGATCAGCAGAAAGCTAACTTTTTTTCTTCATCATCTATTTTTTACTTCTGATTTAGTTAAACCTTAAGGGGAACATGTCTTGGGTATTAAAGAACAGAAGCAGCAACATATATCAGATAGCTGGGTTCCTCGTGGTCTTCTCAGAGGTGAATCCTCCTTCTAACATAATTTTTACTCTGCTTTCCCAGTCACTGGGCAAGATGGAGGACCAAGTTTTTTTAAAAACATGAAATCCCAATATACTAGTTGAAAAATCCATGAGCCTTAAGGGAAACATTTGTTATAGGGTGATGCCAGTAGTCTTATCCCTAGTTTCAGTGCTGTGACAGTCACAGGGCTGGAATTGTGGCCTTTAGCTTTGTCTCATAAACCTTAAAATCCCATCATGTGTCAGTGCTCTCATGATGCAAGTGAAGTTAATTAAAAGTGACTGGGTGAGAAAAGTTCCATTTTTGTGTAAAAACTGCAGTGCTTAAAGTTTGGCTTTCTTTGTCCCCCACAGGAACAAAACAGACACTTAAACTTGCTCCCTGGGCAAAAGCCTGAATTAGTCTTATCTGTATCTTGAAAATCCTCAGTGAGTTTAAGCCAGATCTTGAATCTAGGATTTCCTATTCTAAATAGGGTCATGGTAATTTGGTTATTTGGTTAGCAGTCATCAGTTTTAATCCAACTTGAAGAACTGAATTTTCTGGATTTTCTCCCTGTGAATATGCTCATTGATACAGGAGGGATTTTTAAAAAAATTCACTAAGAGATATTTGACCTCTCTCAAGTCATTACTTGGACAATTTACATTAATAAAGATCAAGCTGCATTCCAGACTTAGTTTCTTTGTTCTGAAAATAACTGTAAAATGTATAATAATTGACCAAACCTATATGAAGCTCTGTATTACAAGGTCAGGGTAATGAACTGTAGTATGTGCATGAACTCAGGAGATGTTTTTTCCATCTACCTTCCCCTTTGATCACAGGTGTGTTCTGTCATTCCACTTCGGTAACCAAACAGATTAGCTTCTAAGATGAAAAATGGCTTGAAATTTGATATAAAAGACCTAATGTCCAAGCCAAAATGAAAGGAGAAGAGAGAGAGAAATAACTAAAAATTACACTGTCTTCATGTTGTGACACTGGCAGCATAATTTTCTGCAAAGGAGATAATCTTTTCTCATTATTGAGCTGACCAACAAGATGCACAGTTTTTGTCAGAAGCAGGAAAAGTCACTATAAAGAATGTGTCAGGTTATAGTTTGACGAATTAAACAAAGCAAAACCAGAAATACCTGCTATTCTGATATCTGCAATATGGTGACAGCTGGGTCACCTCTGTAGGCAAAGAATCTAGTTTCATGAATACTTGATGTAGTGATCTGAGTTGGCTGAATGATCATGAGAAGATGTATTGTCCTGTTAAAAAGTTGTAGCTGATGGCAGGTTTGTGTTTTATCATAAACATAGGAATAAATATTATAGTATTCTTACCAAATATACAGGAGCAGAGGATATGGAGAATACTGACTGAACAATCCATAGCATGAGCTTTGATATTCTCAGCTGTCTTTTTGTTGTATGTTTTTAATACTGGAGTTAAGATGCCTATGGTTAGTCTGTGTCTTCTGGATTTCTGAAGTCATAGTTATAGTCATAGTCATAGTCATCTAGGTTGGAAGGGACCTTTCAGATCATCTAGTCCAACCATCAGCCCAACTCTGACAAGCCTCATACCTGGACGGGGACTCGAACCCCTGACCCTCAGAGTAGGAGTGTGATGCTCTCCCAACTGAGCTATACATCCAGGTCCTCTGGAATTGATGCACACCGCTGTGGATTTTTTAATTGTGACTGTAGGCAGGCAGTGACTCATATTAAAATAAGTAAACATTGCTGGAAATCTAAAGGAAACTTCTCAAAGCCCAAGGGTTTGAGGTTGTTGCCAAATTAGGTTTGAAAACACTTCTAGATGATGTCATCTAGAATATGGGCTCATCATCAAAGGGGTAATACTTTTCATAGTGGACTTTTTAAGGTAGTTTGAAACAAAGGATAAATAAAAATTTCCGATGCATGAAAAGATGACAAAAAACTTACCTCTGTGGCTGTATTTTGTGTGGCAGCACTGAGGCCTAAATTATAGTGCACACTGTAAATCTCAAGGCAAACACTGCGATCAGTGTGATTTACTTGGCTGCAAACTGTCAAACTCTCCCACCTTTATATACAGTACAGGCTTTGCGTATTCAGAGAGATGGGGTAGCTGCAATTCACTGTTTGCAGAAAGCAATGGTAAATCAACTTTTCAGCAAGGCTAGTGCATAAATCAACGAACAGTATAATCCTTTGAGACTCTCATACCTGCACAGGAAAGCCACTCTAAAACCAGATTAACAGGGATCCTGATTTATGCTTGAATCAAACAGACAAAGTCTATTTTCAGAGATCTGACATACTAGATTTATGCAATTTAGCTAGGTGACAATCTTTAAGCTTTCCACTGATTCTGTTTATTAATTTTTTGTGGACATAAAGGGGCTCAAAGTATCTATTGCTATGAGTATACATACGTATATTCTACACTTGTAGGCAGTTACTAATACATGGCTGGAGTGTGCAATATCATACCTGCTATTGCAGAGCCTCTGCATAACTACTCTTTTCCTTCCTTTTATATTTTTGCTGTGATTTGTGTCTCTGTTATCTACTGTAGTCTATGATTGAACATTGAACCTGGAACCCTTGCAAAGAGGCAGATGACCTGGGTCTTCAACTGGACAAAGAAAACCATCAGCCACAAACTTTATTTCCCCTCTTTGATATGGCTTACAGTATGAACTGTATTGCTGTTGATACCTGACCTGCCTGGCTGGCTGTTGTGAATGTGCTTTTATTACCCTGTGCTTCCTTCTACTCTGTTAGTGGTGATCTGCACTGGGACTAAAATCAAAGTAAAAAGTGTAAAAAACCTAAAACACCAACCAAACAAAAAAAGCCTTTTTGGATGTACTTCATGATTCAAAATACACTGCATGTAGCTTTTACTCTGTAGACAAGGACGTGGAGACTGGTTGTAGAGTTGCAGCTGGCATAAACATACTTTTGCAACAGCAGTATGGGTCTGAATGAGATTATGGAGAGAAATAATTATCCTGCCTTTAGCTGGGCCAGAGTAGTGAGCTTTCTCACTTTCAGGGGTCTGAATAACAGAAAAGATAATTTCATAACTATAACCACATTCTAGATGGTCTTAAATCCTATTCTCCCCATTCTTTTTAATTACTTCTTCATCACTCAGTTTCTCTTCATAAAACTAGAACTTTTAAGCTTCAGAAGGGGGAGATAAACATGGGATGCATGAGTAGCTACCACCCAGGAGGTGAATGATCATCTGTCTTTGGCCTTTGAAGAAGTTGCATGCAGTGGAAATGCACTGCAGCACTCTAACCATGGGCATCTGGTCTGCAGGTGATGTACATAGCAGTGGCCTTAAAGGTAATGTTTTTCGAGACAGGAATATCAACAGATAATGTTTCTCATATCTTGCAGAACAGAAGCTGGCTACATCCAATCAAAATCATCCATGTTCACAAGAAAATTAAAAATAAATCTAAGTCAAAAGCAAATATTTGTGATGGCACACAAAACTATCAATAGCCAATATAAGCAATAAAGCAAAAGGACAGTATAATGGTTTATCCTTAATACCAGTAATTCAGCTATTTGAACTGTGCATTAGAAGAACCAACAACTTAAAGGATTGTCATCTGTGGTATGTCTTCAAAACTCAAGATGCCTTCTGTGAAAACAGCAATGATAAGATTAGCTATAAATTTTAGTGCAAGAAGACTGTAGCATATTGAATATGGGAAAGTAATTAACTTTTAAGTTGAAAGAATTTATTCCTTCCACAACAAGCAAATCAAAAGACAGCAAAACTTTTAGGAGCAATTATTCCAGTACATTTTTCTTCTATTTAGCAAAAACACCACTTCATGTCTGCTCTGAAACTGGTTTGTGGCTCTGCTTTATTAGCTAGAAATTCTCATTTTGGATTTTGCCACCTTAATGTCTGCTTAAATAGACCTGGTTTCCCCTTTTTGGCTGATTTCCCCTTTTTGGACCCATAATTCCCATCTCCCAGAGGCTGCTTTTTGAGATAGCATCCATACCTGGCAAGTCTATTCCTTCCTTAGTCTTCAGAAACCTAGTTCTACCTCATCTTTCTGTTCTATATTAATTTCTAATTTTCCCAGGTTTCTACATCTTTATTTTTAGCTGCCAAGGTTTTTTTTCCTCAGGAAAGGAAAAGGGAAGTTTTCTGAGCTTGCCTTTTAATAGATATAACCTTTTTTTTTTTTTCTGAGAAGAAGGGTGAAAGCTGGTAAATCCAACTTACAAGGCATGTCACTGCAAGACACAGTACTGGCTATTTTCTTTCACCAGGGCCAGGTAGTAGAAGCTGTCAGTAGAAAGACAGAGCTGCTCTGTCTGGATGAGACATCTGTAATCAGTGGGCTGATTCCTATTGGCATTTTCACCTTCAGCATTATTTCAGCCTAAATCTAGATGGGGTGTTCATAAGGCAGTTTGCGTGTAAGATCACACCTTTGCTGTCACATCCCAGTTTTGAGAGAATGATTTTCACCCTCTAATGTGATGCTGGATACAGGGTTTAGTCCCTAATCATTGACTTACCAAAATTCTCCCTAAGTTCAGCAGGGCTGCACATTGAACTGAGGGCTCTGTGGAGGAGTAAAAAACCCTGAAGGATTCGATACCTTCCTTTCCTGCAATTCCATTATTTCCTTGCACTGTTAGAAAATTTTCATCATTCCTGGCTGAAGGCAGGTGAAAAGAAAGTGATGGAAAAAGCCAGGAGCTAGGCAGAGGTAAAAAATATATTTCTTCTCATGAGTGGCAGAATATTCAAAGAATAAAAGCAGCAGCTTGTGAAAATTAAGAGCATGTTCTGAAGATCTCTTCTCCCAAATTCTGCCCAGTTGTCACTTGTCCATTTTCTAAAAAGTACCCTACCTTGTTTTCAGCTTAATCTTTAATTTCCTGCCTAGCTTCTCTTTCTCTGCAGATTCCTGTGTGACTCTTGCCACCTTAGGAAACCATTTTTTTTTTAATTTGGATCTCACAGTGGACTATAATTTATGTGAAGCCAAAATTTAAGTGTCACAGTGCCACTTTGAGTTCATAGCTTGGTGTGCTGGTCCAGGGTATGAGAGGACACAGTGCATACACCACATTTATTCTGAGATATCTAACAGTGGTTTAAAATATGGATCACTGGTGTAAGCTGGACATATGTGGGGAGTACCTGTGAGTACAGATGGCATTAATTAAGCTCTTCTTTTTTCTCCTTGATGGTATGCAGCTGCATCAAGTACCTACCTAGCATCTAAAGTTGAACTTTTCAATGGCTTTGCACTAATGTGTAAAATCCTACATCTTGCATGCAAAAAGGGATGGAGGGTGAACTGGCTGCAATACAATTGCTGTGTCATTGTCATCAATGAATGGGCACCAGCAGTGGATGCATCTGTCAGAGCCACTGTTTGCTCAAACGTGTTGTGAAAGAAAAAAGTGGGCTTAGGTAAAGTAGTGCTTTTCAAACTGTTGGCTTGGCAGTTGGCTAACAGCACTAGGAAGCTTATTGAATAGCTTGAAACTGCCTTTGAACATCTAGTCCAGCCCTGGATGCTGGCAAGTGTGCCTAGACTATTTATGGTGCTCAGCTTTCAACTTCATATGATAGAAAAAGGAAGGAAGCATTATGAAAAAATGTGATGCTCCCTTATTACTGTTACTAGGAAATTAATTTATGGCTCACTGTAAAATCTTTAATACCCCCTGCTCTTGAATGCCAAAATGTTCAAAGAACAGCCTAGTAAGGTTGTACTGTTTCTAAGGAGTTTTAATTATACAACATCCAGTTAAAATCCTAGCAAGGTTTATGATAAGCTTAGCTACTAAATTCCCAAAGGAGTGCACTTTAAGAGATCTGGACTAGTTTTAGAATAATTTAATTTTTGATTCTTTGATTCTGTAGCAATAGGAAATGCAGAGCTTGGCAGCATTGATGTGCTGGACTTCACATAAATGCAAGAGGAAGGATTCTTGTTTTGTCATGGCAGTTGCCAGGAGAGGCAGGGAATGGGTGAAAGAAGGCAGAAGAAAAGGAAGCAAGTTTCCCAGTAGAGGCTGATGCTCTAGAAGACCCTGGTTCTTTTCTCCACCACCATGACATTGGCCACTCTGCTGAGTCGCTGCAACCTTAACTCAGCTCAAGGAAGCTTGAAGAAACAGCACCTTTTGGAATTGTTTGCTGCAGTTATTTAAGGTAAAATTTGGGCTGGAAATTGCTTTTTCCTCTTCAGTGCTTAGCCATTCAGTTAGGCTGATGAAAAGAGCCAGGCTTCTTTGTTCCCTTTGTTTGGGCAGGCAGATGGACACCGTGGTGATTTGCAGCCTCAGTGCTTGTTTTTCTGCCCTCCACGACCATCATCCAGCAGAGGAGGTGCATGTCATTGGAGCTGGGGCTCACAGCAAGCCTCAACTGCTCTCTCTGAGCATCCTCTCAGCTTCTAACTTCAAAGCTTCCAACTCTCCTGGAAAGGGCAGTCAAGCTCTTGCTTTGGGAGACTAACACACTCTACCACTGCCTGGGAACTCTGGAGGTCAGGCTTTCATCTGGTTTCTTTGGTGGATCAAGCTACCTCCCCCACCTTTCTCTTCAGTCCTTTTATTCCTAGGGATTGTAGAAGGCCATAAAATGCTTTGATAATTAAGCAGGGAAATTTTCCACAACCCATAAAACATAAAAGGTAATACTAAGCCCAATTTAGCTTTCAAATGCCTTTCAAATAACCTGTATTTAACACATGGTAAAGATGCTTGGTCAGTGCTCTTGAACAAACAAATCTCTGAGTCTGTTTTTTAGTGCTGTGCATCCAGACTGGCTGTAGCTGTTACAAGAGCCTTCCTTGGTTCAAAGATCCATCATAAACTGCAATGTAGGAATTGGCTGAGGTGAAATAAAGAGCTGACCTGAAACTTGGCCCAAGCCATGGACTGGACATAAATTGTCCATTTGAAATTTGAAATTAGTTTTTCTTGTTTCTATAATGTTTCTCAGACAAGACTGCAAGAAATGTGGTGAAGTCTGGCACTTGCTGCAGACTTGGAGAGAAACTTGCAAGTCTGTGAAATTCTGGAGAAAAGCCTGAACTGTATTTGGAGATGACAGGCAGTTTTTGGTTGAAACTATGTCAGATTAGTTTGCTTCAAAAGGATAAGAAAATATTTAGAGAAGAAGTCATATTTAGCTGCTGGGCTCTTCTTCAAAACAGGACACAGGACAAATTCATAGAAAATAATCATGGGCTTCTTCAAAGTGAAACCACCATGTTTCACATATTTCTGTCACAGGTGGAAATGGCCATCCTGAGACACTGTTTTATGACTAGCCTGTAAGTGAATTGCAAGTTGCACTAAATTATTTTGGCCCACCACATTTTATGTGGGAAGTAAAAACTTTGGCCCATTCAGATTTACATTGGGCATGTTGTCACATGCGTGTGCAATAAGGAGCCACCACAGGCAGCTGTGGTCCCTGGATCAATGTATAAAGTGATCCAGCAGAAGCCAATGAAGCCACCTGAGAGGCAGAAATAGTCCCAGTCATTTGGCTATCTCCTTTCATATGCTGAACAGCAAAAAAACCCCAGTATGGATAAAATCTTTTTTGCATCTCCAGACATAGTTGTTATCAGGAGGGAATTTGCTTGCTGGGAACCACTCGTGATTTTAATATTTGTATTATAAGAGTCAACCACAATATTCCTATGAACTAGAAATCACCACCCTTGGATTGGAGAATACAGGGCTATTCCCTGGTGGTAACTTGTTCCTGTGCTATTTAATCCAAATCAAGGCACAGGTGCTAATATTTCTAGGTTGGAGATATGGTATTGTTGGAGGATTTTTACAGTACTTCCAATGCTAACTTGCTTCACATTTCATCCTTGCAGAGCTGGCTGCAGGCATTTGTAGTGAAGGTCGATGTTTGTAATGTAGAGCTTCACCCTCTCAGCTTTAGGCTACTATATCTGTCTACAATAATCATCTGTGCTATAGCATGCTGGCCTGATAATTCACAGACAAAATGCAATTGTCTCTGCCTTTAAAGTTCAATTTGTTATCTCAGGAAAGATTATAGCACCATCAGGATCAGCCCTTATAAGTTTGCTGAGTTCATGTTGTGTAAATTCCAGAGGAGCGCACTTAATGGAAAGTCTAATTAACTCAGCTTTTAGATGATAATGAATGGATGAGATTGATGTGTGGGTTAGACCTTCATTTCCTGAAGCACTTCTAAAGCTCCTATTTTGAATAACCAACTTATGCCATTTCCCTGAAAACAACCAAAACAGTCTCTGATGAGCGTTAAATAATTACTAAGATATTTGTCCCATTTTTAATTTTTGTTTTAAGAGCCAGGTACCATATTTCTAACCAAATCTCTAGCTGTACTTCAGTAAACTGTCAGACATTCTTTTCAGTGAGTGAATTTAAAGTGAGATGAAGCTTTGTAGTAGTTTCTCACTAGGGAAAGTTTGTGTATGTGCAAGACTGATTACCTTTTGTTTTTAAATTAAAAATGAACAGGAACAAAGATTTTACTTCAGGATCACACTCAATGACTATAATCAAGGGAAATCTAATGCCCCAACAACCAGTAAAGTGAACCAGCCAGGTTGGGTGATGCTTCTCACGTGTTTCCTCATGCACAGCCATTTGGGCAGGGAGATTTTTGTTTTAAAGACTATTAAGTGACTTTTGGGGGAAAAATGCATTGCAGATGTCTTTTGTTTAATTAAAAAAAAAAAAGAAAAAAAGAGGAGTTTTTTGATGCAATATGTTGAGACGCTGGAGGTTAAGACCTTTTACATCCTCTAATATAACTTATTGCTACATCTTATAATGAACTTCATATGCTTCCAATGATCCTAGGTCATTTCCTCTAGACAGAAATCAGCATGGTGTCTAATATCCTAAGTGTGGGTAATTAAAAGTAGAGACAGGCATAACACAGGGAAAATTCAGTTCTAGTTAATTTTAAGGAGCAAGATGGTAAAGAATTTAATTGAACTTAATATGTTTCAAAAGGTTTGGAAATGAGTGTTGTATAAAAAGGAAATTGCTTTAAGGTTTGTTAATAATGTCCTACCAGTAAAAAAAGCTTAAATACACCTGTGCACCTATATGGTTTACTAAGAGGCTTCACCCTCACATGGGAAATAACCTAAATCATATTGTCACTATCCAATATGTGTCCCTTTCTCCTTGCACTGTATATGCTTTCAAGAACTTACCTGGACTTGCATGGTATTAAAATGAGGCTGTCTTCTCTTATGTAGCTGTAAAATGTTGAGGTATTGTTGTGCTAAGTCCAACAGAAACGTTTGTGCCAAGCCAACTCTGTGGAGCTCTGTTTAACTACCTGTCATCTGTGGAAGCACCTTGATAGGTATTTATAGAAGCCCTAGCTTCAGCTTCAGACCAGGGAGGAGAACGTGTGCTTTCTACTGTCCTTGGTGGAAAATGAGATTGCTCAAGAGATTGATTTGAAATGACAAAAATAAGCCCATGTTGTTAATCTTAACCTTTTGGAGAAGAAAATCTCTGTTAGAGGCTTAATGTCCATTTCCCACCACCTCAATCCACTCTCCTGATCTCTCTCCTTGAGCAGAGTTGGAGCTTACCAACAAATCAGCTATAACTTAGGAAAGGTAGGTAATAGTTGCTAATCATTAGGTTTTCTAATGTTAAGAATGTTCATGAAGTGTCACAAATGTGTTTATGCTGTTCATTGGTTAGAAGCATTATATATCTGCTTTGCTGATACACAGACAAAAATTATATATGGCTCAGATGTCACTTTACACTTCTCCTCTAAGTGTTTTCCTCTGCCGAAAGCATAAACAGAGAGGGTCATTCAGCAGAACTTCAGTATCACTCAGCTTTGATTAAAATCTTTGCTTACATTTTTTTTTAAACAGATTTTTTTATCTATGGAAAATCTTAGGGAACTTTACAAATTATATACAACAGTATCATATTACAAGGTACATTAAGATGTCTCTACCCCTAATTACCAAGCGTTCAGGCATCTTTCCCTAATTCACTAATAAAACCATAAAAGTGGAAATATTCTTTAACATAAAATTTAAATTAGGGAGGCTATTTGAAAAGAAGCTAGTGAAGGATGTTGTTAATTAAGCTTCCTTGCAACACTAACAAATGTGTTCTTTAAACTAGGGCTCATTAATGTCAGTGCTATAACAAACTTTTCATTTCATAAGCTCTTCATTTCATAATCTCTCTGGTTAGAGATTTACCAGAGTGAAAATGTTGAGTAATTGGAGCATAAGGAATTGGCTGCTGCTGTGGCTCTGATCTCGGCTCTGCTCCATGGTTTGAGAGAGATTTCACATTTATAGCACGCTCAAGACAGAGTAATGTTATGAGCTGTGCTCTGAGCAAGAGAAACATTAGGAAATGCTTCTTCTGCCTGGGAATAAAACATGTTTGATTATTTGGGAAAACTGAAGTCAAGATGCACATGGTAATGGAGATGAATTGATGAAATGGTTTGCCAATAAGGATAAAAACTTGCAAATCTGAAGCTGGGCTTCTGCTGCTCCAACAGTGTGCTAAAACTGACATTACTGCATTGCAGGAATTACTGTATTGCAGTATTACTGTAGCAGTGTAGAAAGAAAATACATCATTATCAGTTTGAATAAATCCTCTGGGTGGAGGAGTAATTTTAGGCATTTTTCAAGTGATTTTATCTCACAGGATCTCTCATCTCTTCTAGGCAAACAGACTGAAGTGTTGAGATATGTAGCCTGGAAGCCACATCTCTCAGACCACATATTAGAAAAGCTGACAGCTGTGCTGCCTAACCACTTGGAGCAGAGGGGCTGCTGGGTGGTCTGAATGTGCAGGTTCTTCTTTAGTCCATTTTTGAGCAAATTCTTTTTTAAAACAGTATGTTTTGGAAAAGAAAAAGCAGAAAGAACTTAAGGGTTTGGTCCAGTGACATGTAAGTGTTTTGGAAATGCTAGCTGTTTTATGGAGTCCCAAGAGATTTCATGAAAGGGCAATAAAAAGTCACTTAAAGCTTAGAAGGAATCCATGGTGAACAAAGAGACTCAAGCTTTGGAGATATTTAGAGAATAATTTTATATTTGGAATTGGGCTTTGAAAATCTAAGGATACTTGGCAGCACTTTAGGTCATCAGAGGGCTTTTTGTTTTATTTTACCTTTTTTTTTTCCTTTTAGTTTGCAACATTCCAGGTTTTGGTGATATAGAGCAAGAAATAATACAGTTGGTAATGGCAATAAGGTAACATACTCATAAAAAACCCACAAACTACTAAAACTGATGAATTTCCTTTTATGAAATTCCTTTTATTTCCTTTTATGAGCCATTCATTGGGATCCACTTTTGCAAGACAGATTTTTGTATGGGATTTTTGGCTTTGTTTTGAATGGATACCATTATAAATGCTACAAACATGTAAGGCAAACTGAAACAGCTGGAAAGCCTCTCTCAGACAGTTCTGGACAGCTTACAGTTGCAGAAGAAAATGTCTGTATCTTCATCTTAATTAAAATACTAGCAGATCTTTAATTCCTCTCATGTCTCTTGTTCTGTTGGCTGAACTGAAGTAGTGAGACCTTGGAGTGCAGGTGAACATCCAACTTGACCCCTTATTTTGCTTCAGCCAAAATCTAAACCCTTTGTTAGTATCACT
Organism: Turnix velox; assembly: GCA_013400935.1. Lineage (NCBI taxonomy): Eukaryota > Metazoa > Chordata > Aves > Charadriiformes > Turnicidae > Turnix > Turnix velox. Next base: position 271,247 of record VZTY01028901.1, read on the forward strand.
CAGCTCACTCATCCTCCTACTCATTCTCCACTGGAAAGAAACTTTCTCATTTACAGGTTTGGGAACTAAATCTATTCTGATAAAGCTGTGTTGAGGAAATGACTGGTGATACCTTGTCTCCTTTTGCCTGCTTCCATGCACAGAAAAGCCCTTCCATGTGGAGGATTTACCCTGTTTTTCAAGTGTCATCTTCTTTGATGCCAGAGCAGATTTTAGAACACTGGGAAACAATGATTAGCATCCTTCATCTGTTGTGTCCCCTTCATTTGATAGCCCTGCACCATGGATGACTAGTGATACTGAGGCACCATTGTTCCTGAAAGAAAAACTACATGCAATAGCGAAGTAATAATCAGTTTTATGGAGGTAGAACCTCCAAGTTGGTAAGAAGTAATAGTGTCTTATTTTGGTCTTATATGCCAAAAAAGTGAATGTACTGATGAAATGCCCTATCCAACATACAGTTTGAATTTACTCTTTCTGATTGTATAGAAGTGTGATCTATTGCTTGTATATATATTTTTAAAAAATGTTAATTACTTTCACTAAGTTCATAGTGTTATGCAGCTTCTACTGTTAAATAGGACTAGCTGCTTATTTTTGTAAGCCACAGCAATATTCCTCTCAATTCTACTGAGAAATTTTACAGCTGTGTTTGATGTGAATTTGTAAAAGCACATGGTTTGCCGTCTATGGTTCACATTTTTTGTCAGTGTTTCAGTTCCAGTGATCTCAGCCATTCTGACCTTTCTGTGAACAAGGATAACAAAATTGGGTGCTCATTAATAGAGATCCCACGAATCACAAAATGGATTTTATCCTTACCTGACTTTTTGGAACAAACTGGATGTGAGTTCTGATTCAGACCTGTAAGGGAGAATAGAAAAGGACCTGTAGAAAGGGAGTGTACACATGGGTGTGGAATAACAGTGGTTCTAGCTATCTTTGTGCTGAAAATATTCCAAGTGACTGCAGGCTTTGTATCTATCCATTTTCATCCTGAAAGAATGAGTTTTGAATTCTGAGGTCTGAGCTGAAAACATAATGAAAAGCTTATGAGAAGCTCAGTATGCAAAACAGAAATTTTTCTTCACCATATTTTTCTCTGCTAGGGGGTAGAGAAGAGGAAGAAGGAACTAAAGCCTGCAAAATGGTCATGCAACACTACAGAAGACAATTAAAAACCTGGCTTCAGTAAAATCCTTTAAAAAAAATCACTCTGGCTTCAGGGAATCTCTTCCCATATTTTGTGAGGAAACTAGGAACTTAATATAGCCTCTAATCTATCCAAGCAAGATCCCCCTGGAGACATTGTGCTAATGCTTCAATTACATCAAATTTCAGGTGTTAAACTTTAATAGTCAACTTCAAATAGAGATGAGTAACGCTGAATTGCCAGCCTCACTTCACAAAATCTCCTTCATCAACAAAACAAACATAAAGATAGCCTAATGGAAGTTCTAGAAAGCCTTCTCGTAGTTTTCTTTTTATCATTACTCTTACTGACTTCTATAAAAACTCTCTGCAGACAACCCTAAAGCCACATGATAACTTAGGTTAGTTCTCAGCTCCAACCTCCTACTTGAAGTCAGGTCAACTCTGAGATCAGTCCAGACTGCTCAGGAATATGGTATGAGAATCTCCAAGGAGGGAGACAGTATGTTTTGTTAGGGAATGAGGTTTTTTCAAGCTATTGAGCCAGCCTCAGCTTCCTAGGGAAGGGTGGAGAGAAGGAGTCAGTTGTAGATTTTGAGTCTTGAAGGCTCCATAACTGCAGCCTTGGGGCTATCCACCAGCCTGGCCCACTGTCCTCAGTGATACATTGGATTTAAATAAGCAGTGATGCACACTGGCATCACTGATTTAGATTTATTATTATTAATGTTCATTTTCCTGTGGTCAGGCCTGTATTGTGGACTAAATACTGGATAGAAAAGTGCTCAGGAAATGAAGGATGGAAATCCCGTCTTTAAATGTTGTGACAAGCATGGATTCAGAAGGGTGTGTGTGGCTACAGACCCATCTGAATCATTTTGGAAGGGTGCTACTGATTAGGGTTAGCACATGATGACAGGGACCAGTCCCAAGGGCTGTAGCATCTCTCCAGGCACTTCTGGTCTCCCTTCAGCAAGGACTGAACACGTCTTTTTTACTGCTCCTCTAAGGGTTTGGAACTCCTCTCTGTTTCTCCAAACATGAGGAATGTTAAAAGTGATTAGTCACATATAATGAGCTGCTTGAAATCTTCTCTATGATGTGAGTGGTTTCTTCTTTAATCAAAGCTGGATTTATCTGTTGTTAACTGCTATGAAGCCCAGATCATATGAGCACATCAGCCACAGCTTTTGCTTAAAAATAAAAGTGTCTTTCTTGAAAGACGTGATAACATTCTCTCAGGGCAACTTAATCTATATCCACTGTAATCAGGACAAAAAATTGAATGCTTTGAGATTCAAATGCCAACACAAATGCCTTGTCTTTTCCAATAAGCCATATTTTGCTTTTACTTAAAAAAAAAATAGCCTAGCTGAAGTTCCTTCTAACTGTTCAGTTTACTCCTGTTTACGTGGCCTGTGGAGCTGAGCAAATGCGAAGGTGGCAGATGAGTTTTTAGGCTAATATTTAAACACAGCAATGAATAATCTGAAAAGCAGGATAAATTTCTTAGACATCCTGCTTTTGGTGTAATTTGAATATTTGTGATCTCTTATGGCAGGCCTGAACTATCATTTGCTATTTGCCTGATATTTTTCTGGCAGATATGAATCTGAAAATTTTCCCTTGTTTTGGCGTTTGTATTGACAGTATTGGATTTTTACAGAGGAGGAATCTTGCTCCATGGCAAGATAGGGCACAATTTAGTTTGAGTGTGAAGGATGAGATAGTGCTCTTGAGTTCTATTTACTGCATCCAGACTGAACTCCAGACTCCACTCTGTACAGTTTTGAGAATGGCCCAGAATGCAATAAACTCCAGGTTAATCTCCTAATGCTCTCCATAGTGAGATCTACAAGAAATCTTAGGACAGGTAGACATCCTGGAGCATGTAGTCCCTTCACTGCTCCAAGAAAAAAAACTTCTAATGAAACATGTAATTTTGTCACAACATTTGTTGTCTGGATGGAAAATGTGCCTGTACCCAGATACAGCCCTTAAAGACCACTCAAAAAACTCAGTGTCCAGATAGTTATTGAAAAAAACCTTACAGGGAATTAATTCACTTACTAAATTAATGCATTGACACCATTGTAGTTTCTGCCCAGCAACAGAAAAAGCTGTGGCTTTCATTCAGCAGTTTTTGGCAGATGCTGGAGTGTACCGTAAATTCTTATTCAATAGGGGAAATTTTGGCAAATGAATTATGGTGAGCAATTTTATGGCATTATCCAGAATGGATTTCCTAGTGCATGACATACTCTTGTAGGAATGTTTCCAAAAAGGCGGCTGCAAATTTTCCCATTAAAATTTATCTGTGGTGGGGTCTGTTCATTTTCAGAGATTTGTATCTTCACGAGAAACTTCAAAACTCTATTAAAAATCCAGTTATTTACTTAGATAAGACTCTGGAACAGTCTGAATTTTACCATCAGATTAATTTGCATTTATATTGTGGTTTTTTTCCAATGGCTCTGAAAGACATTAAAAATACAAATTAGTTTTCTCAGGAGGAATGTAGAAACCTCTTTTGCAAGATTTTGGGACTAGCAAAATTAGAGATGGCATGACCCATGAGACCTTAATTCCAAGGCAAGATGCTCTGCAACTCAAGCAGTACAAAGTCTGCCCTGACTGAAACACAAGTAATTGCTCCTGATTAAAATTAATTGATTTTTTCAGTATTTTTGCTCTGATGGACATTTTGTTGAATGCTGCCACCATTTGTGGTGCCAGCAAATACACGTCTGTTGTAACTGACTTTGAGCCTTTCCCATGCTTGTAATTTAACTTGAAGAGGTGATGTTCAGGTGATAAGTTATGGCTAGTATGTTCCCCACTGGCATTCACTTTATCCGTAAATCAGTGTCAAGGCATTGCTTTTGGTAATGGTCCAATATTTTTCTAGCAAGGTCTTTTTTTTTTTTAATACAGTGTCTGCGATGCAATACATTGCAGTGAGAAATCCTCACTAATATGGTCTCTTTTGGGAAACTCAGTTCATCAAACTGTAAAAGGAGATGCAGAGCAGCTTTTCTGATAATTAATGAAACAACTGAAGTTAAAAGAAAAACAAAAAGCTAGAGAAGCAACAAAAAGAACTGATTTAATCTTATTTCTGTTTCATCTGAAAGTTTAAGTATGTAGTATTTGAGAACTGTCTCTAAGTTCCTGCACTTACAGGGCCTGATTGAGACTTGGCGTTTACTCAGTGTTTGTCCAACATGGCCTAAGCCATGTAAAATCCTGTCAGAATTGGAAAGATAGTGGGTGAAAAACATGCTTGGAAGGACTTGGTTGCTGTTTGATCATACCCTATTTTAACTTTTACTCAGCTTTCCCCATCTTCTTGTTTCAGCTTTTGTTTCTTCAGAGATACTTTTTTTGTTCCTGTTTTACTCCATGTGATGGTTTGGAGTAGAACTTTTACTTGGACCTGTCCAGAACCATGAAGCAGAGAGTTGCAAGTGTGCCATGTCCCTGCACTGGCTGTCCATGCAATCAGTTTGGGTAACATCAAGGGATTACATCAGTAGAAAAAAAGCCATGCTACCCAAATCTTAATTAAAACCAACTCTTCAGCATAAATACTGTTACTCTGGGTCAGTGGAAAGATTTAGTGAAACCAGTGTCCTCCCTGAGAGGCAAATATTAGGAGCCCATCAAAGGACCTACATGGTAGGAATGTTTGCCATCAGCACGTTCCTGTATTTTATTTTCATAGCTTCTGGCAATCTGTGGGTGAAGTCCTTGAGCTGAAGGCTTCTTTATTCTTCAGTTTCAGTGTCTTTTATGGACTTCTCTGCATTTTGATCTGATTGCTCTTGGGACCCTTGTGCCTTTAGTCTACACAATACTATTTGGTAAGGAGTTCCACAGTTCTGTCATCTGCTGTGTGAACAAGGGCTTCAGCTGCTTGTTAAAACTGTTGCTTGACAGCAATGTGTGAAGTTAAACATTTTTCTGTTCAGATTCTCCGTGGCCTTCAGAAATTGCAGATGCTGTTCTTTACTGTCTCTTGTCCAAGCTGAATAGACCTGACTTGTTCCATTTTTATCTTCATGGAGAAATTATTCTATTCTTTCTCCCATTCTATTGGGTTTTTTGTACCTTATCTGCTGTAACATATCACTTTTCAATGACCTGCTCTGTCCAGATCAATCAAGCCACAAACTCATTGTAAGTCTATGCCAATATGAACACATCGAAAGCAATGTTTTATATTTCAAATGTCTCTGTTCTTTTCCTGTAAGTTTGGAAGCTTTTAACAAGTTAATATTCTTAAGATTCTACTTATGTTGCGTATTCCCAGTTTCTTCCTCAGATGTTTCTTGAATGACAGTAAGTATAGTGTCTGTCATTCTCCCTATATGGTTAAGAGTTATTCTTACTGATATATGTTGTTTTATGCTTAATGCTATGGAGTACTGTCTGACATATTGTTCAGTCATATCATGATTGTTCTACACCTCTGTGCACTACATTTTAGTTTAAATGAAAATTTCATATTATGAATAACCTTTATTCACAGTTCAGCTCTGCACAGATCTGTTATGGATGGATAGAGAGATCATGGAGCAGATCCTTCTAGCTTCTTTCTTTCTTTTCTTTCTTTCTTTCTTTCTTTCTTTCTTTTCCTACCCTTTTCTTTCTTTCTTTCTTTCTTTCTTTCTTTCTTTCTTTCTTTCTTTCTTTCTTACTTTCTTTCTTTCTCTCTTTCTCTCTTTCTCTCTTTCTCTCTTTCTCTCTTTCTCTCTCTTTCTCTCTTTCTCTCTTTCTCTCTTTCTCTCTTTCTTTCTTTCTTTCTTTCTTTCTTTCTTTCTTTCTTTCTTTCTTTCTTTCTTTCTTTCTTTCTTTCTTTCTTTCTTTCTTTCTTTCCTTCTTTTCTTTCCTTCTTTCCTTTTCTTCCTTCCTTCCTTCCTTCCTTCTTCCTTCCTTCCTTCTTCCTTCCTTCCTTCTTCCTTCCTTTCTTTCTTTCTAGTTACTAATTATATTATATATTAACTCCTGAGAGAATCTCTCTCCTTTTTCCATGACAACTTTGCTTCTTTATGTGTCTCTCAATCTTTTACATGCTTTTAGGAAGACAAATATATCAAATGATTCATCCTATTCACATGTTTATTGAGGTCTTTAAAGAGCAGCAGTGCATCTAGGCAGAATGACAACCGTTTCTGAAAACTGTTTGTTTCTATTATTATGAGATGTTTATGGGTAAATCTACTCTTAAGACCTTTCTGAGTTAGAGATGTATCTGATGGTCTATAGTATCCTGTAAATTCATGCTCCTGAGATCTGTTTAATATTTTTTATCATCAGCACAGCCTTCCATTTTTCTGGACTGGGAGACCTTCAAGGACATTGAAGTGATAAATCACGTACTTAGGATTTTGTATGTTAGTTCCTCTAGGACTGCTGGGTGAACAGCATCTGATCTTACAGATTTGCTACTGTTTTATTGATCTGCTCTAATCCCCCACCACTAGCACTTCAGTTGGAGATTTCAAACTTGCCTCACACATGAAACCTCTCTGGACTTCTCCCTTGTGAATACCAACTCAGATAATTAATTTAGCTTTTCTGATACAACCTTGAACTCTCTTTCCACACCTCTCTCATGTAATAGTCATCCAAACTCTGACAAAGCTCTTGTTTCTGTCTTTGCAAACCTTTTGTAATTAATTGGGAATGCCTGTAGCAAGATGTTCTCTGAAATGTTTTCTGATTTATTCCATTTTTACATTTAACATATAAACTTCCTTATCTTTTTTATTTTCTGCATGTAGACATGACCTCCACTTCTGAATAATGTCTTTCTCCTAGTGAAAGCCTCCTTTATCCTGCAATTTAACAAAGTAGACATTTTTGGTCCCATTTGAAAATTTTGAAGAGGCAGTACACATTTACTCTGAAACCCTAGTAAAATATTTTTAGTCTCCTAGCTACTTCAGCTGACCCTTTTACTAACTTCCCTTGCTTTCCTTTTACTAACCCATCACCCTTCTATGTAGTTTCATACATGTTACTGGAATAATATAACTTATTATTACAAGGATCTTGAATTTGATTATGTTCTGATCCTTAGCAATTGTGAAGGCCTTTTGAAACAAATTTTGAGCTAAGTCCTGTGGATTGCTTAGAACTAGGTCAAGAAATGCTTCTCCCTCTGTCAGTTTTCTGACTGGTTGCTCCACAAAACAGTCATTTATCCCACGCAAAAAATAAACAAACCAATTAACTTTTTGCCTCACAACCCACTGTGTCATTTCTCTGGTTTTCATGCGAGTAACCAAAGCTTCCCACGATTACTGCCATGTGTTTACCGTTACAGCTTCTGTAATCTTAAAATGTCGTCTTAAAATGTCCTGGGCATTTTTTAATACAAGTAGATTCCAAGGCTGAGGCACACACATTTTCATTTGCCCACAGATCGATTCCAAATTTAATTCTTCCATCAGTGTGACAGCACAGGTCACTTTGGCTGATTTGAATAGTGATCCTATTGATTTTTCTTCCTTCTGTCCAAATTTGTTGGTGATTTGGAAGTTATAAGAGTCCAGGTCTGGTTTCTTGATTTCATGCATTAAATCTGAATGAGTCTTTATTAACTTAGACTGTTTTTGATGATTTCCTCCCGGACTTTTATGGTTTTTATCCCATATGATTCTGTGGTGGGCTTTGGTAGAAGGATGCTATAGGGGTCCTGAGTTATCATGGCAATGCATGCCTTAGGGAGACCTAGTTAAGCAGGAGAGATTCTGCAGCTATCTTGAGAGGGATTCAGCTTGAAAAGAAAAAAGATGGAAGAATTTTAGCTGCTCTCCTTCCAATTTCTCCAGTCATCCATCAACAATGAGGTGAAATCCCAGGACTCAAAGAGCAGAAGAGGTCTGCAAAAATTACAAGAGACTGAAGAACTGGGAATGATCTATCTTACTTAATGATTTCACAGAATCACAGAATGTGAGGGATTGGAAGGAACCTTAAGAGATCATCATCCCTCCTGCCAGAACAGTTTTTGATGATTTTAATCCTATACCCTTAAAAGGATACAGGGCTCCAGGGACTAGTTTTCCAACTTGTCTAGGTAGTGAGAAAACCTGAATGCCTCAGTGGGAATTGCAGTTATGAGAGGAACACAGAAGCACAAGTAAACTGCTAACAACCTATTCCTATAAACATGATCATTTGTTTCTTTTTTTCTTCTAGGATCAAATGGGACAATTTTTTCTGACTCAATAAAACTTTACAGATTCTTTTTAATGGTGTACTTTACCATGATGGAGTATTTATTCACTGAAATAAGTATGACCTGCCAGGGTATGTTAGGTTCTGGTGGGCTCCTTGGCTTCTTGACAGCTTTATCTCCTGGCTTCCTGATCAGCCACCTGGCTGAGGATAGAAAACCAAATTCTTACAAAAAAGCCAGAGCTTTATTTTCCAGGTGTGAGCAGCTTTGGCATTTTAATGATGAAATAGCTGTCCTGTACATTCTTCTCCCTGGTCTGCTATACATGTTCTTGGGTTTCCCAAGGTCTCTTACTCCTTAGCCCCCTTCTGACGGCTCAAGAAAGTTTGGATGGCTTCAGAAAACTGACATGGGATCCATCTTCCCTCTAGATCTTCAATGCTTCATTCTCTAATTCCATTGCCAGGCCAAAACTGAAAGAACTTTTTTTTTGACTTAACACTGAATATAAAATTTGGGGTCCAACACCACTCATAGACAGTTCTGGTGGAGATTCAGGAGTGAAACATACTGGCTGATATGTAAGGCTTCCAGGTAAAAGTGTTGCATATGATACCAGCGTAGCATAGGCCTAACAACTGTGCATGTGTGCCACTGCTATTGGTATTAGAAGTCAGTGCTAATATCTACTCATCATAGTGAATACAGTGATAATCTTTTCTCTGTTTCCTATTTCTGAGATGAAATGTACTGATATAGGAAAAATATTGACACAAAGAAGCAAAAGATCTCTTGAGAAGATTTGTTCTATTTTCTGCATGCATTTTCTTCTATTTCCCTTTCTTCAGTAGTCAGGTAAACATGGCATGGGGAATGCCTATGGGCAAAATATCTGTCCAAAAGAACCAAAATCCGTTTGAACTGGCACTTCAGTCAGTAACTGCGCAATGATTTGTCTGGTTTAGAAATAACCCCTAAAGCTCTTATGATTGGAAAAGTTGGGGGATGAAGCGGATGTTTGTTCGAGGCAGTTTGCAACATAGTATTTATTTGACAACACTATGTAGTCGCTCTTTCTTCAGTTAAATCAGATGCTTTCTCCATCTGTTGTGAATGTAGACCTTCCATACATGAAGAAAGAAATTAGTAACTATGTATGTGAGTGTACGTGTATATATAAATACATATATATAGCTAAAAAAGACACCATCTATGCCAGTTTCTGTAGTTTCAGGAGTAGGCAGAATTCATGAGACCAAGCTTCAGCTGTGATTTGTAGCTGAGCTTGGTTGAACATGACTTGGTTGTGTGTCTTTATCTCCCAAATCTGCCACTCAGACAGGAAGTGTGAATGGAACAAGAAAAACAGTTTTTGCAAGGGGTTCATTTAATGTACACAGTTTTTTCATCCCTTGATTTTTCTTCCTACCTTCCTCTAATTTTGCAAGTTCATAATTTCCAATTATAATGATAAATTCATATAAGGGGTTAACTGTGGGTAGAATAATACTTCCTGCTATTTTGGAATTTGAACTATTTGAATAAGAAATATTAATATATTAAAATCAAGGTGTATGTGATGGTTTGACAATGTTTTGGATCTACTTTTCCTTTGATATAAGCTTAGTTCTGAGAAGGTTAACAGAAACTTGAAATAAAAATTTATTTTACAGGTGCATTTTGTTTTCACAGAGGTTTTTTTGGGTGTATGTGAGATGCTTTCAGTGCTTTTAAAATAAAACACATTGGTTTTGAGCAGTGGAGACTTCACTTCAGAAAGATTAAAAGCAATGTTTTGGTCAGGCAGGAGTAATTGCAGACTTTAAAGGTGTTTTAAAAATTATAACCATAAGGTTAGTGATTTCCTACTAAAAAAATCTACATTTATCAAAAATATGTTTTTAAAGTAATGCTTGAATCATTTAAATAAGCATAGACCTCTGTTCTCCTTTTATAAATGACCAAATTTTCAATTTCAGCAGCATGCAAAGAGCAAGGTGTACATTTTTATGGCATATGCCATGGCATCAGTCTTACATACTATATGTATCTGGACATCAATTTAACATACCCCTTCCTCCCTAATTCTGTTTGTGATAAATTTGTCTTTTAAAATAAGTTCTTTGACTCTCAGAATTATGAACATTGACAGCCAGAACCCTGGAGTTAGTAGTTCAAGCACTGGCAGGCCCTAGGAATCACCCTTGTGAATTGAATAGAAATCTTCCAATTTTCAGTAATAATGTTTATTACTTTCAAAAAAGATAATAGGAGGGTTAATATAGATGAAGAGTATGCAGGAATTTAATTTTTTAATGACTTTCACCCCTTCCTCTCCCCATTTTTTTTCATGAATGTTGTCAACAATTTTTTTTCCCCTCCTTTGAAAATCTGTTTTCTATTATATGTTAATCATGGAAAAATGTACATGAATAATTCTTAAGAGAATATGTAAAATATGAAACTCAAGAAATTACTATTCTGTTGTGAATTAAACATATAGTTTTCTTCTGTGATCTTGCTCATTTCATCCATGAAATCAATTATTGGTATGAACAATTGCTATTATAAATCTGAGTTTAATTTTCTGAGTGCACTCTATTTTCCTGTTGTTTCACTCAAACTACATATATGAAATGAGCTCAGGAAGTACAGGAATGCCACTGAGGAAAGCAAATTGGATTAATTTGAATCTGTTACTGAAAATGTTGGATTACTTCAAGTGGTGAGTGATGGTGTGCGGGGTGAGAGGACCATTGACTTCTTTCTCTGATCACAATCCCACCTTGCCATCAATTTGTTTTTATGATTGAAAAGAGAAATAATAAATTACAGAGGAGAAGTCAGTCTTCCTGAGCCTGTGAGACTACAATTACAGAGTGGACCAGCAGTCTGTCTTGCCTGGTATTGTCTCTATCATAGATGAATAAGTGGGCACAAAAAAGTGAGTAGGCACTGGGAAAATATTTTTTTTTACGTTACATCCCTACTCCCAAGTCCAATCTGTAGTGATTTTTCTGTTCACTAGGTCTGTATGGGTCTTTTTGGCATCTTCTTCCCATCCAATTTTTGCATTTGCAATGTCTTTCAGCAAGGACAGCCTAATCATGAAAAGCCATTTCCTGTCTATTTTGAGCTTGCTTTCTAGTAGCTTTGTCTGAGTGCATGTATTACTTGTGGCTGTGGAGAGTGAACCACTGACATAGTCTCACCCTCACCATGCTGTTTGTGATTTTGTAGATCCTGGCTGTTGATTATCTCTCTTCCAAAGTTAAGGGCTCAGACATGTTGCTAGTTCATCAAATGGAAGCCCTTCCACACCTCTCATCAACGCACCTCTCTGAACTTTCTGGAACTTAAATGTTGTTCCCCAACTCTCTAGAAGGCCTGTATGCTGTTTGAAGTGGAACTGTGAACCAAGGATTGATACAGGAGCAACAAAATGATCATACTTTGTATCTCCTCCTTTTCTAGTTATTCCTGATATTTTCATTTTACTTTTATGAGATCATCCATCATAAAACCAAGGTCCTGCTCCAGAGTGCCAACTGTTATTTCAGTGACTACCCCTGACTATGCACATCTAGGATTGTCTTTCCCCACATGAATCACTTTACAATTATACACAATGAATTTCAGCTGCTGTTCTACTGCTCAGCCATTCAGTCTCATTGGACTCTTCTTTAATTCTTCACAATCTTCACATGTCCCTATTCTTCTGCATAACTTAGTTTCTTCAGCAATTTTTACCTCATGCCTCATCACTGTATCTAACAATGTGTGCATGTATTAAATAGCTCATTCCTCAGCACCAGTAAAATCAAGTGTTGACCTCCCCCTCTTTTGAGAACTAACTACTTACTCATACCATATTTTCTGTCTTCTAGTTTTAACTCATTCATTCATGTAAGGACTCTCCTAATCCAGTAGTCACTTGGCTTCATTTATCACCTCTAGTTAAGAGACCACAGAAATCTTGGTCTGTACCTTCCTTTCCGTGAGCCTAAATGTTACTTCCAGACTGCCCCATCTGTCACTGGTGTCACTGATGCCTGGGTAGATCACCATTGCATGCTCTTTCCCCAGACTTCCTCAGACCCTGACCAGGTTTCCGTTGAAATCCACCACCTTTCTTCTCGTAAGTCAAGCCCCCCTGCAGTTCCCTCCAGGGTCACGCACCCTTTTGTTTATTTGCCTGATGATTGAATCTTCCACTGCTACAACCTGCTTCTTCCGATCTGGTCTTTGATCTTCCCCTCACTTTAACTTCCTTTGAAGGAATCTGTCCTTGGATGTAAAAATGTAGCTTCCAGGAATTTTCTTTTTGGTAGAGCTTTGTTTTGAAGTGGGAGAGGAAGGTCTCCTCTGTCACTTCCTCTGGAGACCCTTCCCAAGAGCCAGGTGCTACTCTGGAGCACGCATCTTGTTCTGGCTGTGAGGGTCAGCAGTGTGCAAACTGGGATACTCTGCTTTGCAGGCATATGCTGATGATAAGGATAAGGACCTATATAGAATATTTTAATATAACCAGAAGATAAAAGGATAAACTTATCTCCAGACTTTGATATTTCATGCTTCAACATACTGCTTCTGGGCTCAATTTCCCTGTCCAAAAGGAAAATCTTCCAGTATTCTTTACAGAAAACTTTCAAAGGTTGTGATACTCCATTTGTACCAACAGCCTGGTAATTTTTACCCAGCATCAGCAAAACTTTCAGCCTGTATAGTCCAATGTGCATGACCTTTGAAATTCAAAGGACTGTGCTGTGATTTATCTTGTCATTTCAGAAGAAGCCTACTTGCTTCCAGGTACAAAAAGACAAGCAAATTAAGAGCTATATGTTCTCTTTCCTTCCATTTTTTGAACTAGATTTCCAAGGAGAACTTGATGGCATTGCTTCGTTGGGGTTGGCCCCAGCAAAGTAACACAGATTTTGTTTAGAGAAATGAACTCATTGATTATTGAAATAGCACCTGGAAAATCTTCCTTTGAATCCTTCCCTTTTAGAATCCATCACTTTCATGCTTGTGTGTCAAGTCAATACATGCTACTGGGCAAACACATGAAAGCCAAAGAGATGCCAGCTAATTGCTGGTGGTTGTATGCTATCTGATATGAACCACTGCTGATATGCTGCAGTAGGCAATTACAGCTTAGTTTGAATCTCTGATGTTATCTCTTTGTTAAATGAGAACTAGGAGTCAAGGAAGAAAATATTTTTAATATGATGATTAAATTACTCAGCAGGTGAGTGTTAGATTTGTCATGAAAAGTCTTCGAAACAATCAATCTGGGAATGCTTTCTCATGCCCTGTGGGGATGGTGGGGAAGAAAAAGGAAGGCAGCCAGGCAGCTCAAAATGAAGCACACAGGCTTGCTTCACTGTCAGCAAAGAGATGCGGATAGCTAAATATCTGAGATGAAGTTCAACTGCTGTTGGTTTAACAGGAATCAACTGTGCTTCTTCTGAAACCTGGAACAAAATCCAAACCATAGGCAGATGCAGCTCTGAGCTCTGAGAGGATGGCCTTGGAGACGTCTTACCCTAGCATGCTGATGAGTGGGTGGGACTGTCAATGCACTACATGGCTGGGAGAGTGATTATCAGTAGCTGCCTCACTTTTTGAAGCATACTCAGACTTTTGGAGTCCTGGGGTCCTGCAGCTTGGCAAATTTTGGATTTTCTAGGTTTGTCTTCTTTTTTTCTTGTTTCCTTTTTTGAGTGGTGGTGGAAGCTGGCTTTGAAAGACAGTCTTGCTGTAGTGCAAGGTCTGGTTGAAGACCATAACCCACTCAGCTGTGCTGTGCATTTTACAGATGGGAAGAAGCAGGGGATGTGCTTAAGAATTTCCTCCTTCTAAGAAAAGAGGAAAAACAAAACAAGACAAAAAGAGGGGAAGGAGCTGCTGGCTGGGTGTCATCCCCAATAGCCTCATTGCTCTCCAACTTTCTGGACCTAATTAGGCGACTCCATTTCTACAGGCTATGGTGAGGTCTAATGGCAGCAAACAGAAGATCATTAACACATGGGACAGGCCTGTGATGTGGCTTTCTGGAATGAGAGATTGCAGTCGAGGGAGGAGAGGAAGAATGAGAAGGAGTATGGAGAGCAGAGGGAAGGAGGTCCTTCCGCAGAGACAGAAGTGGCAGACGCAGGAAGGAGTTCTTTTTCCTCCTGGGAACGCTGAGAAGAGCTGGGGAGAGTTTGATTTCAAAGTCCAACAATGCAGCTATGGCATTTGTTTCCAATTCAGCAGGAATGAGCGTATGGTTTGAACAATTCTTTCAAGGTTCCTGACAGGGGGAGTATAACTCATCTCAGCTGGCTGTTTCAGGAGATCAAATGACACAAAAAAATTTCACTCAAAGCCTAGGGTATCCTTCTGGCAGCCAGAGACCATGCACATCTTCACAGATTTGCTATTTGCTCCACGCAACCAAAAGCTGCGTGCTGTGTAGAAAACTGCTTGCTTACAAAACAATCTTATTATAGCCAGATGTTGGCTCCCTGCCCCCTTTTACATAACTCAGGCTTTTCTTTGCTCAAGATGTTACAATTTAAAGGTGGTTTAGAAGTTATATTTTAAAAGGCTTGGTAACACTTCTTCTCTTATTTTTTTTTCTCCTTGCTTAGAGTGGCTCTTCTACCAGCACTTGCTGCAATCTGGTGTATGTGAGATGCATTAATGTGTGCAACCAAGAACAGGAAAACTCCTTCTTAGTTCTTTACCTCTGAGCTGACTCAAACAAGAATAAAAATATCTGTAAGGCCATGCTGTCTGCATCCTGATGACTCACAGATACAAAACACAATGTACATCTTTGTTTCAAATGCTGTCCTATGTAGTGAGTATAGTTCTTGCTTTTTGTTTATTAAATTTCTTTTTATTTCATTTACATTTGAAATTTTAGATAATGGATTATTCTAAGTGTCCGAAGACAGACTACAGAGGCTTAAGCCAGGCAAGTGCCAGATCTCTCAAAACAAATATTTCCATGTGGCTACTGCTGCTTTGTTCATAGATTTTATCCTTCCTCCACTGATCAAATAACTGTCACAGAAGTGAACACAGATGAACCAGTAACATCTACCCAAATTACCAATGAGTAAAAATTATTTTTACAAGGTTATCCTAGCAGATTACCAGCAGAGTTAGAAAAGGGATGCTTCTGTTCTGCCTCTCAGCTTTTTGCTTTCTTTGCTTCAGAGGCAGGAGCTGCACATCTTGCCTAATGGCAGTCTGCTCAGGTAAAAAGTACAGATGTAGGTGAGGCTGGTTCTCATGACTCCTTTTATTGGCAGTGAAGAGAGCAGGGCAATGTCAAGTGCCAGTTCATCCTTTTAAAGTGAGGACAACCACATGGAGAAACCTTTTCCAGAGGTCTCAGAATGGTGTTGTGGGAGGAACAAAGCCAGCTGACTTACAGCTGAACTTCTCAGCAGCCAATGTCATGCACATGCTTGACACAGCTGTCAGTGCCTACCAAATGACTTCAGTTGCCCATTTACCTGGAGAACAGACCACCATGTGTCCTTGCTTTTACAGTATATTTGTTCTACATCCTATTCCATAGCCAGGAAATTAAACAGTGCTTACAAAATTGTGGCAACACAGAGGAAATAATGCAAAAATCAACACTGTGTATCTGAGATTCTCCCCTAGTTCTACACCAACATCAGAATAATAAAAATTGTAAAATTGTGAGCCTGCTACTTCAGTCAGTTTGTGGAGAAACAATACTGCAAATCACTGGATAATCCTACCAAAAGTGCAGTCATACAAGCTGGTGATGAAATATTCTCCCCCTTCTACCTGTCATGTTTATAGTTTTGGATGAACCTTCTCACTGGGAAATAATTTCCAGTGTATTTTACCATGCAAGTTCACAATTTTCCAGCAACATCTAAAACACTAAAAAACCTCCCACAACACAACACCACTCTCATGCTTAAACAAACAACATTTTAAGTAGTAGAATAAATAAATGATGACAAAAGCTACAAGAAAAAAAAAAGTTTTGTTGCTTGGGGACTAAGAGATATTTTAAGCTTTACCCATTTACTGAATTTTATTTTCTTTGATTTTACTCAGTATTTATTTCACAAAACTGTCCTCAAAGTGATTAGAGCAAGTGAGTGATATGCGTGTCTTGAACAGCTGAATAGAAATAGGATAAAACTTTCTCTCTTTTGGCTGAAATCTGCTTTTAAATTATTTTTTATTTTGAGACCATTGTGGGCTAAGAGAATCTGTTTACCCAAAATGGGACTTTTGTCCAGTGATCTCCTACTGCTCTGCTCATTATTAAGATATCTGAAGGACATAATTTATGGCTAACAGTGAAGTTTACACACTTAATTTCCCTTCTGAATATTTACTTTGCCGGTGTGAGGAAGTACAATTTTTATCTTTGTTGGAGTCTCATCTGTAATGTAAGAGTTTAAAATGTTTCTCCTGCTTCAAGATCTGAATTCCTTGGGCAATATTAATTGTATGTTGTGCTCAAACTTGCATGATCAGATGTTGTCCTTTATTTGCCAGTTGGGGTAAAGACTCACTGTGTTGTGTTTTCTGGAGGAGCTAGTTGGTAAGAAGATCTGGTTGAAATCAGGCCTTCTTATGATCCTAGATACATCAATATTTGGAAATCCATTTTGGTTTAACTTAAAATGAAAACACATTGTTTTAAGATCACATGAAAAACAAATTGCTTCAGAAAATTAGGTTGTATAAATAAGTGATCATTTGTTTTCAAAACAGATTGAGAATAGCATGTTTTGAGAGTTTCTTTCAATATTTTTTTCCATAATGAAAGAAAGATTTTTCTGAGATGTCATGACATAGTGTGTGAATAATATGAAAAACTCTCCCTAAGCAAAATTCGCTTAAAATAAGAAGAATTTAGGGAAAAAAATAATTAAAAGAATTCATGATGTTTCTCTTTTAAAAGCATTCCCACTGGAATCAATACATTTTTCAAAATGCCTCACTTCAAAAGCAAGCATTTTGAAAATACAGCTGGGAAGAGCTTTTTTTTCAGGGACAGATACCACTTAGAAACACAAGAGACAAACACAGCCTTGTTGACTAACTCCTCGCTGTGTTACTGAGGAACTTTCGGATGGTGCACTTAATTTTCTTTCTTTCTTTCTTTCTTTCTACTTTGTTGTTTTTCAACAGAGAAGTAAAGACAAGCTGCAGCAAGCACTCCGTTGGCTGTTGCACTGAAAACATAAGAAGAGCAGAATATGATCTGCCAGGCTCTTTTTTTCCCCCTGGGCTCTCTTTCTTTCTCTAGTCTAGCTGTCAGTGCTGTTAGTGTGCTGGTGTGCCTGCACCCACATGCACATGGGAGGAATTGCAACTCCATCATGTTATCTGGAGTGTGCATTTCCCACCAGGTGGTGCTAATGGAAGAATCTCAGCCACATCTACAAATGTAATTAGGAAAAGTGACAAATATTGTTTATGATGGGCTCTAAGCTTTAAACATGTCACTTCTAGCCTATGATACTAAAATTCAGTCTACATATTGCTACAGGAAGACATATATGCATTATTCTCTCATAAATCATGGACAAGATAGTACATGTGATGAAAGGACTAGGGGTAATGGATGAAAATAGGAAGAGGGCAGATTCAGGCTAGATATAGAAAGAAATTCCTTATGGTGAGACACTGGAGCAGGTTGTCCAGAAAGGCTGTGGATTCCCCCTCTCTGGAGGTGTTTAAGGCCAGGCTGGACAAGGCAATGAGCAAGTTGATCTAGTGGGAAGTGTCCCTGCCTACGGGAGGGGGTTGGAACTAGATGACCTTTAAGGTCCCTTCCAACACAAACCATTCTATGATCGATTGTTCTCTGATGAAGAAACTGTAGAAAAGTGGCCCTTATTTTAACAGTATCTTCTTTTTTCATTCCCTTTCAAGATTGTTTAGTAGTTCATGACATTGCTTTGCAGAAGTATATAGAAGTAGATCCCATTTGACTTGAGTATTGACTTGAGTTCTTCAATATTAATGCATCCTCAGTCACAACATGCAAGTTACAATGATTTATAATTTCTAATGCATTTATAAGATAATGCTAATAGTGTTTGGATTATTTGATGAAAACTTCTTGATAGAAATGCAATCTATCATCCATCATACAGAAAACAAAACAGTTAAAACTGCATAAGCTTACTCTATTTTATCATTAGTGTAAAACAATGTACTGAGACATAAGCTTCCACTCAAGGATTATTTCAAATAGCATTTCAGAAAAAAGCCTTTAGGTTGAGAGCTTTTTCAAAAAGTCAGTGCTTTCCTGATGCTTCAGCCAAAGGTGATTTTTCAACATCCCACTCCAAAAACTTGCTTGATCACTCCCCAAACCACAAAAGAGCTGGAAACAAAATCACAGAATTTGCTGAGGAGAAAGGCTTAAGTAGCTTTCACACCCTGAAATCTCCTAATTAGTGAGCTTTTGATCCTTGAAGATGAGAACAGAAGATATGAACAATGTCACTGTCAGCTATTTTTAGCATATGTTGGTCCCTATGATACAGGGCAAAAGCATTGCAAACTCTGTCAACAGCATAATTTTACAAGAAAGAAATGGATTGTTTTTCTTTGGTGCTTCTGAGGAGTAAATTGTCTTTGTGACAGGCAAATAATGTGATGGGTTTTAAAAGAAAGTGAATAATTATGCTGGGCACAGCTGGGCCAGTTCCTTCCAAATGAGGAAATTGCTTGGATGATGTTGGATGAAGGATAACTGGTTAATGCAGGTGCTCTCAGAGCACTTTTTGTAGGTAGCTGTTTCTTTTCTGTTTGTGGTTAACAAAGGAGTAAATGCCTCTCAGCCAGCAGGCAAAGTGAGCAATGATGAATCTTAGCAGCAATGAATCTCCCATGATCCATCTTTATGTAGTGTCTTTGAGACTTGCCATCTCCTTTCACAAGTAGAGGTTTCTCCATGTTTTCTGCTAAAACAGATAGTTCCCCTCTGGGATCTTGGTTCAGGGTACAAAGAGGCATCACAGCTTCAGAGATTACAAACAAGAAACTGGCAATGGGATTGATCTGCCTAAAAGCAAATATTTACCTACAACAAAGATGTTTTCTACATTTGAAACTAGTCATCCATGGTCCTTTAGAGTAATTTCTGGAAACAGGTACTTTCTGGAGCACAGCCCACATTTGTTTTAGATGTCTCTGTTAGGGAGAGATGACTCACATTGTCATCTGCCTACATAGGGCTTGATTAATCCCACCCTTTCCATAGCTGACTCCAACACAAATTCCAAACACACATCATGTGCGCTGCCTCCCTCTTGGCAAGGCACAGGCTCTCCCCTGCAGAGCTGCTGGCAGGGAACTGGGGATGGCCACTTGCTATTGGATGTCCCTCTCACTCTTCTATACTCTCACACCTCGGGGATTTCCAGACAATGCAGAAAACAGGCAAAATAGACAGAAAACATGCCAGCTGATTAAAACAATTTAAAGTGAGTGGAAGGAAAGTTTGCCTGGGGCTGAGCCTTCTGTAGGATTTGTCTCACCCAGTGGAAAGCATAAATATGTAAGCAGAAACTATCAGCGCCTGTATGTGGGGTCCCAAAATAATAAGGAATCATGCTGGTCCAGATGGTATAATCATGAATCTGATAACTGCAGTGGGAATATATCCAATTTCTTTGGATGGGATTGGACAATTTTCTTCATTAAAACAATTGATACAGTGCTTCATTCCTTTTGTTTTCAAACTGAGCAGGAAATTTTGCCTGAATGCTGTGTGTGTGAGATGTTATCCTTGTTCCACATTTAAGAGAAGTCTGGCTTGAGGCAGATATATATATAGACAACTCCCTGGATTACTGTCTTCACTACTAGAACCAGGCTCTGGTGTTGGCAATTGATGTAGCAAACTGACTGCAGCTGAGATAGAAGAGAGCCAAAAAAAAAAAAATCACAACTCCAGACTCTTTAACATACAAACTAGTGAACTGTTATCTTTCTCTCAGTAGGATTTGTCTTTTAAAGAAGGGTTGCTTGCTGATGAGGAGCAAATTATTTGATCGGGGAGGCTGCTGGTGAGCTATGACTGAAATGATGCAGAAAAAAAGAACTTCTCAAATGCTTAGGCTGAGGGAACTTTCTTAATCATGTAGCAAGGCTTTCCCCTTGAGAGAAGAAGTAAGTAAAATTTTGCATCAAGTTCAATAATTTCAGTTTGGTCTTTTCTTCACCTTCCAAGTAGATTTTCAGTTGCCTGTGACTTTCTAGGAGTCCATGCCTAAACCTCATCCAGACAAGGAGTCAGGACTCAGCAAGAGTGCACACTAGGTTTCTGAGAGTGGCAAGTACTCTTGGATCCCACAGTCTAGATGTAGCTTCAGGGAAGATTTCCTTTCCCTTTGTTTTTGCTTTTTATTTGTTGTTCCTTCCTCCCCCCTTACCCTTTTCTTTCTCCTTTTCGCATCTTGTGAATTCTGAATTGAATTGCTGAAGCTTGTTCTCATGAGCACTGCTGTGTGCTGTAAGTGACCAGTGGGGGGGATGTGGTGTGTTGATCTCACAATGGTCATTGAAAGAGAAAACTATCTAACCATCCTAATTTCACTCCAGTTGTATGCAATGCAATTTTGTCTGTGCCAGTGGAGCTCCAAGATCAGGCTTCCTCTTGCCAGTGAAAATCCATAATAAGAAGCCAGTGTCAGATCAGTATGTTCTCAGGTAGTGTGGCAGGGAGAACACTAGCAGGAAGCAATAGATGATGGTATAGATTGCTGAGTTTCTGAGCTGCTCTGTTATGGATGCAAGAAAACTGAAGTTAGGAAAAAAAGACTTATTGTGAATTCATTGCAGGAGAGATATTTGGTGCTTAAGATGCCCAAGTGCAAAAATGTTCTAAGAAAAAGATTGGGCTGGCATGCTCGTAGATTCAGATCAACTATGAGGTCTGGAGGAGCTTCTCTTGTGGGAGAGATTTGCTTGTGTTCAGGGAGCCATTCTCCTTGAAACCAGAACCTCTCCACCTGTTTTACTGCACCAGTATTGAACTGGATGTTCCTATGATGTGGGGGCTGGAGCACCTCTCCTACAAGGACAGGCTGAGAGATTTGGGGCTCTTCAGCCTGAGAAGAGATGGCTCCAGGAAGACCTCATTGTGGTCTACCAGTGCGTGAAGGGGACCTGCAAGAAAGCTGGGGAGTGACTGTCCAAGCATAGAGTGACAGGACAATGGGCAATGGTTTTAAGCAAGAGAAGGGTTGGTTTAGATTAGACATTAGAAAGAAATTCTTCACCATGAGGGTGGTGAGACAGAGGAACAGGTTGCTCAGAAAGGTGGCGGAGGTCCCGTCTCTGAAGGCATTCAAGGCCAGGCTTGATGAGGCTCTGAGAAACCTGATCTAGTGCAGGATGTCCTTGCAGAGGTTGGACTAGATGACCTTTGAAGGTCCCTTCCAAGTTTATGACTCTTATTTGCTAGTGCTCATGTTACTAAAACACTGTCAGCTTTTTTTTTTTTTGCTAGCGCATGTGTGCAGGTAAAACCAAGCCAGGACAAGCAGTAAAACTGAGGAGGATTCTTGATTTACATTTTAATTCCTTATCACAGTGTGAAGGATGATATAGATCATGGCACTTTTGTTTGATAAGGAGAAAACAGTGCAAGGATCTGTCAGTCAAAGTTTTGAAATAGCCATTTTGAAACCAAAACAAGGGCAACCACACCACCCAGTTTTTACTGGATACTATCCGCAGGTCTTAGATGAACCTCGTATGTTGTGAACTATGCATCATGCATGATAAAAATATCTAGAAGTTCTTCCCTCATTTGTGTTCCCAAACAGCTGGAGGCTGGATAATGGTATGCCATTAAATGCAATAATAACTCCCAGCAGTGCCAACATAGAGCCATGTGTTCTGAAGAAAAATTAGAGTGCTTAAGTTTTAAAACATTTATCTTTTGGACCAAGAAAAAAAAAAATCTGCCTTTTATATAGCAATGACTGTGATGTTCCCCAAGTGGTATAAACAGTCAGGATCTTCTGAAAGTAAATTTGATCTTTAGTGTAATAAATTTAACAGGTTAAAACCTTATTCTGCTATTATTTCTAACAGATTAGTGGCATCTTGAGCTATAGATAGCCAAGTGTGATTCAAGAAATAAAACTGCAGTTGACATAAGCGCACAGATAGAAATGATGCTCCAAGATGTAGGGTAAAAGCTGCTTCTTCAAGATCTGATCTTCCTCCCTTATTGCTTTATCATTAAAATATGCTTACACTGTGTAAGCAAAGGCAAGTTTACCTCCTATGCATGCAATGGCTGAAGAGAATCAGCCAGTATCATTGCAGAATTCTTTCCCAAACACCCCACAGTCATGGCAAAGAATACTTAACAGTGCAAACAGACACATTATTTAAGAAGGCACATTGGAAAACTGTCACATTCTCTGAGGATTTTTGTTTTATCAGGATAGTCAGAGTCAATTGTAATCACTTAGGTTTTTACTAATTCCAGGAACATTTATATAAATCTTATGTGCTTTGAGGAAAATAAGATTGCTTCAGCATAATTATTTTTTACTTAGATAAAAGCAAAAGCTTTCAGAACCATAGGGTGTTTTGACCAAAAAAATCCATTGCTGATAATTAAATTAGGTTGCTACATACAAAACAGCTTTTCAGAATTTTATATTTGCCTTTCCCTAGCAGGTCCCCCTGCCCCCAAAAATTAATCTGGTTTGAAAACCTGTGAAAAAATTTTTTTTCTTCGGTGAAACACCCCCTCCTACCCAATTAGTCATCTTGACCTGCTTTCATTGTAATATGTAAAGCATAAGTCAATAGTGAGAGATACTAACTAAATCCTTGTTTTATCATGAACCTCTGGGCTCAGGTAACAGAAATTTCCCGTCTGCTGCTGCAGAGAGGGGCTGGAAGGGGGGAAGGCAACAAAAAGAATGTGTTGCAAAAGGATCAGCTTTGCCAATCACTTGACCCGTGCCCAGCAGCAGGGAAGAAGAAATCACAGACTCAGTCAAAACAATGAAAGAAAAAGAGGTCTTCACAGCTGTAACCATTATGGCACAGTTCATGTCTCTTCAGAGATGCAGCCTGGGGTACTGCAGCAGCACATTGTGAGGTGGGACATAAGGTTTTCCTCCAGATCTGCTGCCCTAGTTTCCTTCCCATGAAACTTGGGCATATGTAGGAGCTTCTTTGTTCTGGCCAGTTCCCAGCTGGAATAGCTGGTGGACTAGTAGTACTCAAGGTGCACCCTAGAAGACAAGTCCTGGTTTGGTCAGACAACCTATCAAAAGTACCTAAAGAATCTTGCCACTTGCAGCCTGGCTTTGTAGGTAGCAGCTGTGTGGGCTTTGGGGGGAAACTGGTGGAAGTGCCTTGATCACTGTGTTGCTATTCCCAAATTCATGGTTATGCCATTGCTGTGAGGGCTCCTTCAGTGAGCACTGTTCTGAAGGAATGTGCCCCAATGACAGGTAATTGGGGTTTTAAGGACATGAGGGGAATTACCCTTCTAGTTTCTCAATCTTTTGAGCTACCAGTCAGTCCCACATGAGGAATTGCATCTGTTCTCTCACCAAGTGTGAAAAATGTGATTTGACCTAGAAAGACCTCTTCTTGTACCCACAGCTTGAAGATTGTATCTTCAGCAGTTGGTATGAGAAGGCAGGATAGAGTATCATGAGGTGCCCATGATGGGATTCGTGAGTAGGCATTAGAAGTGCTATGTTTGTTATTTATGGGTTAATAACACTATTCTTACAAATGTTGTAGAGATAACTGGTTGCTTGGCAGAAACATGATCCAAAATCCAGACCTGCAAATGAGATAAAGTTACAAAAGCTAGTTCTGTTTCTGTGGCTAAAGCAATGTGCTTTTCAGTGATCTCAGTTTCAATGTATCTCTGCACATAGTATATTTTCACATTTTATGAAAGCTTAGAATTCCATAGTGGTCCAGTTTCTGCACAGAACACACTGATTGTGTGGTCCACACATATGGCAAACTTATCTGAATATTAATCAAAACCCACATTTTTTTTTCTTTTTTGCATACAACAAAGATTCTCCTGATAGTAACCCCAGTCAGGATTTTTCTGCTTCAATTTCTATGTGAGAATTTTATATCATGCAAAGTATTTGTACTCCATAAGGCTGAGACAAAAGTCTTAGTGAAGGAAAGTTGAGAAAAGAACTCAATGAAAACAAATTCTCTTGCTATTTTATTATTTCTGCTCTCCTTTATAATTCCTAATGGTAGATTCATTAGCAGATTTCTAGGAATCCACCTTCTTAAAATTTGTATTTTTCTGTAATACTTTTCAAATGTTTTTTAGTGAATGCACCTACAAATATATGAATATTTTTTTCTTTCTCTCCTTCAGATATTTCTTAGAAGTAATTTTCAGACTGGCATATATTTTAGAAAACATTCAAGACAGGCATCTGAATCACTTGAGACAACTCTAGGTAGGATGCTTACAGGCAAACATTACTATATGTGTTTGTGGTTAAACTTTGCTCACTCCCACTCCATATAACCAGGTAAAATCAGTAAGATGACTTGGGGTTAATGATAAACTGATGGTGACCTGCCTGAGTTTTGGTATGCTGATCTTTTCATTAGTTAGACTTTATTTAAGTAGCATTATCAATAGATAAGATCTGAATGATGGAAATGTATTATTATGGGCAGGATTTAGAAACTTTACTTAGGCCATTGCATAGACAAATCAACTAAAAGTTGCATAAGCCCTCCCCTGTTTTTTCAAGCATCAGGATTAAATCTAAGTATTACTTATAAAAAGATAAGGTTTCTCTTGATGAAAGAAAACATGGGACTGAGTATGTCTGTTAATGGGCTGGTGTAGGCTGAGGTAAAGTTAATTTTCCTCATAGAATCCAGTAACAAGTTATGTTTGGGATTTGTGCTAGAAACAGTGTTGACAACATTGGTGGCAGGTATATTTCCATTTCTGCTGAGCTGTGTTTACACAGAGTCAAGAACTTTTCTGCTCCTCACTCCACCTCCACCAGCAGGTAGGCTGGGGGTGCACAAGATGTTGTCAGGGAACACAGCCAGGATGTCTGACCACAATTTACCAAAGGGATGTTCCATATCATTTGGCATCTGCCTATAGACCCTTAACCTTTCACAGAAAAAAAGTGCAATTAAAACTATTTATTTGTATTTGTTTATATAAATTCAGTCACTTGTGCACCATTGTTAGTTCCAGCTATAAAAATTTGTGCTTGAGCAAAGGCTGATGTTTAAAAATGCATCATTAGGTTTTATCTATGATAAAGATAAAATTTCACTCTTGTTATAAGGAAGGAAGACATGGAGAAAGCATGTGTATGTATCTGTGAGTGAGTCACTCCTCTCTCTCTATTTCTCCTTGCAAATTTTAGGTCCAGAAAAGTCAGATGGAGATCCCAAACCAGAGGGAAAATCAGCTTTTGCTGTTCTGGAATTTCTGATACTGCTCATGACTGTGTTCCTCAGACTAACATTAATTAGGAATAAAGAAATCCTGGAAGGATAGGAACTGCACAGGAGATCAATTATCCTTCAGCCAACATGTGGGAGGCCTGGTCAGAGGAGGGATGCTGATGATTCTTTCATTCCATGACCGCAGTCCTCCAAGATGTCAACACACACAAATAGGGGAGCTGCAATTCCCCATGTCAAAAAAATTATCCCAACTATGCAGATGAGTTTTGCTGTAAGGGAATATAATAATTAATTTTTATCAGGCTAAATTCCTCTTGAGGTAAGAATTTCTTTTTAGAGATGAAAGCCCAAAACACTAAGAACTGCATCTCCAGCTGCTTTTCTTTGCAGCTGAGTTCTCCAGTCCTTTCTGTCCTTAATTCCTTGGTACAGGCCCCAGCACAGGGAGACTGGACTTGTCAGTGGTGCCTAAAATGCAATATCCATTAAAATATTGCTTTATTTTTTCTTGTTGAGACACTTATAAGCATCCCTTCATTTGTCATGTGAAAGCAGTTGTCTTGTTTTTTATAGAGCTACCTTTGAATCACTATTGAGAAGGACTGTGACCATGGTTCCTTTAAGGCATATAATATCTCAGTACAGCCATTATCTGCTCTCCTCACCCTATCCCTCTGAAACTCTCAGTTGATCAGACATGCCATCCAGTGATCTGGGTGAGCAACACCTAGCTGAGGCTGCTTCGTAAGAAACCTACCCCTGTAAGAGCCACTGAAATCACAGTATATAGGCAGCCATACAGGTCCCAGGAAGAACAAAATGTATGCTTTTTAATATGGGATACTGCTGCTGACTTCTAAGTTAAGACCATGCCTCCCATGGGAAGTGGCTTTGGCCAAGGCTACAGAAGATGAGCCCTTTACACTCCATGAGTTTCTCCGAACCTCCATGCCCCAAGTTCAGCCCATCAAAGGTGCCTCTGGCTTCATTCATTACTACAGAGGCACTTTCTGTTTTAGAGACAGAAACTAATGGGAAGTAGCACATCAGACATTTAATGTTCCTTTACAGTTATGTTTGAACTGTGACTGAGGATGATCGAGGTGAGGTCATAGCAACAGCCCCTTCTAATGGAAAGCTTTTGGAGAGATAACATGAAAAATAAGCAACTATCAGTCTAAACTGTGCCAGCCATTAGCTAGTGACTGGAGGGGCTGAAAGATCCTAATGGTTTTTGGAACCACATTGTGAGGAAAATAATTACTCCGCTATGAAAATAAAGAGATATTCCAGCTCTTGCACATTTCTGGCAGATTTTCATTCAGATGCAGAAGAAAAACAATTCTGCCCACAGTGAACTTCCTGAAAAAGCCTCTGCTTCTTAGCACCTCCTGTGAACTCACATTGGAAGGAGCCAAAGTGAACTCAGCACAAAAAGATCCAAATATCCCCCCTATCGTGATTAAGTGAGACACCACATCCAAGGGGGAAAACATGCCTCTCAGCCATTTCTCCTAGCCTGTAAATACCTTGCATCTTATCTTTAGTCCTCTGAGTGTGTCTTTAGTGTTAACACCTACTGATGGTTATGGCACATGAGTGTAATTTTTAATAAGTAGTCAGTCCAGAGTAGTATTGGAAATGCTAACTTGGAGACCTATGTCAGGGTCAGCATAAGTCTGGGCTCTTCCTAGTGAACCCTCTGGGGATGGAAGACAAAGTGTTTTATTCTTTATAGAGAAAGTTCTTGGAAGGCTGAATCTGTCACTTTAGGACTAGTTTCTGATCTCTCCTTGCCAATTTCTTCAATTCATGGGAATTAAGCCTAAGCCTATGTAGTTCTAATGCTGGAGTTTTTAGTTTACGTTTTTTATTGAGAACATTACAGTGGATTTGCTGTATCTGACTGAATTTATAATTTTCAGATTTAGAGAACTCTTTTTTGAAAGACCAGGAAAACAGCATGTCCAATATGATAAAGCTGTTTTTCAATTGAGGTCTAATTTGTTGCTATAACAACTAGAAGAAACTTATGTTGCCAGGGTGTGCTAATATGCTACTGCCTGCTTTTGACAACAAAAAAGGACTGAGCATAACTTTAATTAATTGAATTCTCTTTTTCACGATTGATATTTAGTACATTTTGCTAGCTGGGTCATTCCTTCCCTGGGGACACCTGAATACAGAAGTGGTAAAACAGCAGTTGAACTTAAATCACTACAAATATAAATATGAAGGTAAATTTAGCAGGCTAGGTATGAAAGAATAGGACTAATGAGGATACAATGAGAAATCTCAGCTGCCTTTGTGTGATTCTTCCATATGAACATTTCAGGTTTCTTCTGGGCAGTGCTGAGGGTTATTTTGTTCAAAAGAATAAAAAAATAAGGTTCCTCCATACAGTTCTGTTCATGACCAGCTCCTCATTTGCTGTCTGACTTTCGAACTATATTGATCAGATTTTCTTAAGCTCATAGGTTGCATAGTTTCCTGATAGGTGGGGTGTAATTCCCACAGATGAGTTTGTAAGTGGGAATGCTCATACCAGTAACTGAAGTTTGCCAAAAAACTATAGAATCATAGAATATAGTTTGGGTTGGAAGGGACCTTAAAGATCATCGAGTTCCAACCCCCCTGCCATAGGCAGGGACACCTCCCACTAGATCAGGCTGCCCAGTGCCTTGTCCAGCCTGGTCTTGAACACCTCCAGAGAGGCGACAGCCACAACCTCTCTGGGCAACCCGTTCCAGTGCTTCACCACCCTCACTGTAAAGAATTTCTTTCTTATGTCAAGTCTAAATCTACCCCCTTCCAATTTACATCCATTGTTTCTAGTCCTCTCCATTTTTTCTAGTTTCAAACTTGTCAATTGGTATATTTCCCAGAAAGTTAACAATATATGTCCAGAAACATGAATGACAGAATGTGTTTGATCAAGTGTTTTCAGAAAAGATTTATAATAGCTGCTCTCCCCTGCTTGTGATGATCTAAATTTTTACCTGATAGTGTTGGTTTTGAAGGATAAGAAAGCCAAATCTCTTCATAAAGTGAAGGTTTCCCATGCAGACTATCCTAGAGCTTACCTGGGGGCACAGGCTTCAGTTCTGGTACTTCTCAGATGACTTGAACCAAAACTTAACAGTACATGACCCAGAAACTCCTTTCCCTGTGATGTGCTGCCCTGAACTGAGAACAAGCCAGGACCCAGCATTGTTGAGACTGTGAAGTCCTCTCTGAACCAGTCCCAAAATGGCAGCTCCCTGTAATCGTTTCAGTATAGACACTCACATAAATGGTGTAATCTGTTTTGAGATCAGAAATTACAAGCCATCTTCTTCACAGGAAAAAAAAAATCACAATCTCTGTGAACTACCGGTAGCTTCTTGATGTAAGCTCTGTTTTGGGCAGAAACAGAAAGAACAATGAAAGTTCTGTCTGTAAAGAAAGAAAAAGGGTGGAAAAGCAAAGAATCTTATCTCTAAAGTACTGTCATTTGTGCAATTGGATGGGCTGTACTGGAGAGGTTGAAGACAATCATTAAGTTTAGCTGCTTGTTTTTACTTTTTTCCATGAAAATAGGAAAATAAAAAGATAGCGGGAAATCTTCCAGCTGTGCATTCACAAAATGTTTGAAATTAGTTTTGTCTCCTTTTCCTTCCTTCTGTAAAATGCTATTTCCAAATTTGTTTAACCCCTCATGCCTTAAAATAAGAAGTATTGGTCAATTCAAGCATCTGAAAAAATAGCACAGATTCCTATTCTCCTTAAAAACCACCCAGCTGGAAGAAAAATGGCTCATTGCTTACCACAACACCACAATTTAGAGATATAATTCTAACTAAACAATTTTCAGGCACAACAAATCTGTCCTGAACTGGTCCCTACTCACAGCAATTTGGGTAAAATTTACTTAGGTCTGAGTAGTCGATGTTGTATTTTTTGCTTCCTGGGTTTCTTCACTCCTAATTTTCTTCCCTTGGAGGATTGTATAACATATTTCTCTGTTGGTAACATCACATAAAATCAAACAATTGCTTAATAAGAAATCTCTTGCTGCCAAGAAATTGCACTTGACATCAGGGCAGCCATTCAAACACTAACCCATGGCATTTTGATTTATGGATCCTATAGACTGCAATCAAGTTGGTTGTACATGGTAGCACTGGAATGCTGCCCCTTTTTTGAACTAACAGCTTCACCCATCTAAAGTCATTATGTCTATGGAAGCTCAGAGAAAGAAACTGGGAAGGCAAAGATTAATAGAAAGACACTTTCAGAAAAGGACTAATTTTTTTTCTTTTCCTTGAAAATGTATTTGAAAGCCTATAAAATTTTGTGGCTTTTGCCAAATGATCTGTGAAATAACTGTCCACAGCTGCGGTTGTGAGAAATATTAAATACTACTGCTAGAACTCTCACTGATCTGATGAGATCTTTTCAATATGAAATCACCAAACTTCTGAAAAGATGAAGCCATGCATCATGAAAGAGAATGATTCACATTTTGGAGAGCAAAGGATACCTTCCAATGACAGCATCAAGTGCTGAAAATAAGGTATATAGAATAGATTTCTGGGACCATATCTGAAATTGCACATGACCTATTTTGGGGATTACTCTGGCTCAGCAACAGAATGTCACATACACAATATGAAAACTCTCTTGCTGAATGAAACACTTCATAGTAGCTCTGATCCAACTTATTCTGTGGAGAGGACCGCGTTATAGTTCAAACTATGGTCTGACAGATTCTGATATGTATAATGGACTAATTTATACTTCTTGTATCTGAAGATCAGGAAGCGAATGAAAGTTTCATAAAAATAACAAAGCTAAATTATGGCGATTGTTCACTAAACCATATTATACCTTGTTTTGTTTGTTCTTGGCATCATAACTATGAGTGGAAGACATTATCCTTTGAGAGGAGATCTAATATTTTATATACTGTTTCCTCCTTTTTATTTCTTTATCGTTCTCCATTGTCTTTCATCTTTTCCCTTTGCAGCTTTTCTAATCAGCCTATAACCTGTTACAGGCTCGATTGTTGTTTTATTTTTTTAAAAATGAAACTAATGTCATTGTCTGACACCTATCAATGCTACATTTTTATCATCGTGCTGTCCAAGGTTCATGTTATCATCTTGAAGACATGAGCAGACAAATTACATTCTGCTGATCTGCTCACCCCAGCTTATTTTTTGTTTGCCTCAAGAAAGCTGCCTTCATGAACATATTTTATTCTTTTGAATTCTTCTAGAGCGTGGACTACTTGCTGCAGTGCATCAAAAGTGCCTAGCATGTCACACATGAGCATAGCACATGGTTCTACTTATTAACCTTATTAGTAGAAAAGAGTGGAAACCAAGCCTCGCATACAACCCCAACACAAATGACCACCCTCAGATGATTCACTGCCAGATTGTACCAAGTACTTCACAACTATTTGCTCTGTCTGCATTGTGTGCCTGGGACCTGCTGACAGTGGTCTGAAGATGCCTTTCTGATTTATAAGTTTAAAATTGGAAGTTGGTAGCTAATGTTCTCCTTTAATAAGTAATTAATCTAGGAGATACCCTTCTTCTGATTTCTTTTTTTTTTTTTTTTTGGCCAATGTGTTTATCAGCTGGCAGAAAATCTNGGATTCCCTTCTTCTGATTTTTTTTTTTTTTTTTTTTTGGCCAATGTGTTTATCAGCTGGCAGAAAATCTACTTGTGCACAATTTGAGAGGTGATAATGAATGTGTCACAAACTCCCCAAACTGGAATAGAGCTCAGAGTGACTGGTGAGACAGTATAGAAACAGAAAGAGAATTACGCACAAAGACTGTCCTCTATGTTATCTGCCCACAACTGACTGCATCTTGGCCATGAGCTAGGGTTCAAACAAGAGTTTAGAGGTTAGTAGGCTAGGAAGGATGACCAGGTTCACTTTTGCCTTCCAAATTGTGAAATGGTGAGTTTGAAAAGTTTCCTGAGAGCTGTTTCTGATCCCTGAGGAGCATGTGACAAGGAGTAGAGTCCCATGTTTCTCCCTGTCTCCCAAAGGCAGAGACAGAACAGCAATTCACCTCTCCAGCCTACTGCCTTCAAAACACTGTACCTTTAGGAACTTTTTTCCATGTCATCCTCATTCTAGAGGGTGAATCTTGGAGGCCAGCCCCAAGAGCATAGTGCTTTGTGGGATCTTCGATGCTTCAAACATCTTCTCTGGGAAATAAATAAAGCAGTGTAGCAGGTGTCCTTCTGTTAGAGTATCCATGGCAAGCTCAGAACTATTTTGAAGAAAATGTACTGAAAGTCTTTGTGATTGCTACAGCATAGTCACACTGAGCTTGTAATACTTTCTCCATGCTTCTAGTTTGATGACAGTGAGATTTGGATATGCACCAGTAGTTTCCAGTACTTGCAGGCAATCTACCAAAGCAAGTTTACCTATCAGCTCTGAAGCAGAAATCCTGTGAAGCCTTCACCACTGCTGAAGTAAAGAGGTTGTAAACAAAATCAAGATTAATTTCTTTTTAACCCCCTTCTCCTTTAACTGAACCATACATTAATTTAAAGACATTTTATGTTGTTGGAAACATATTAATGGGTGTTCTCTCTTGATATGTGTCAGTTGTTCTTCTCTTTCTCTCTCCTCTTAAATTGGTAAAATTTCTAGGTGGCTGATCCTGGGAAATGCTGAAACACAGGACTAATCCAACCTAAACACATGTGTGAGTAAAGAGTGACTGTACAATTTTCTCAGGCAAAAAATAGTCTAAATGATGTTGTTTGGAACCTAAAAGAGTCTAGGGCTCATGGTTTCAGGCATCATGACAAACCTTCATTTCAGCCACTGACCTCCCCTTTGTTGGCCATCCTGAAGTTTTATGTGAATCACTAACCTCAGCCAAGACTGAGACTTCATCTTATACAGAGAAATCTCCATCAGTGGTTTTGGCAATACTAGTGTGTTCACTGGGATCTTGGCCAGGTTGGGCAGCACAGAATAGAGTCTGAAATATTACTGACCTGATAATGTCACTAATAAAGAGGGAAGGGAATGATACTTTATGCAAATCATTGTATTTCTCATCAGTTGAATCTGCACTCTGTACCAGCCCATCTTATTCTTAGACCTTGTTATTTTATAATATCTTTAAATGAGATACAAGCTAGGAGTCTGTCACAGGGCATCTCCCCCAGACTCTTAGCATGTTTTGATAGTAGGGCTGCCCCCTTCTTTGAGGACTTAGCAGGTGATGCTCTGGCAGCTTCATAGAGCAGTGAAAATGCTCCCTTGGTATAAGAGCCTCCATTCAGCTACTACTTGTCCATTCACCCACTGGCAGCTGAAAGAAGAATGACAGTTTATAGCTATTTGGGAAGAACTTTGAGAAGTTTTACAGAAAATCATACCACACATTGCCATCAATGAGGACAACCAATTTAATTGAAGATTTGCTGGAATTTTACCAGAAAGAATGGGCAAATTATAAAATTCCTGGTTCATGGGAAATTCTGACATTCATTTTGCTCTGATTTGGAACAAAATCAGTTATTTCAAAATTACCCACAAAAGAGAAGCTTATAAGGAAAAAAAAAAAAAAAAAAAGGAAACAATGACTCATAGTATTTCCAAAATAAAATACTCTCCCTAGGACATGCTTCTTTCCAGCCTTGCTGCTGCCTCTTAAGGAGCAGCATGTCAAGCAAGGCTGGGTGTGGGAGCTTACAGTTTGGGGCTGCTATCTTCAGTCAGGTCTCCCAACACTACCAGGTTCACAGTTTGGTGGCAGCAAGCCGATGATTACTGTGTCCAGGTCCCAAGAAGCCCACCGGGCTTGCTGGTAGGAAGCCAGGCAGTTTTCTGGAAAACTACCTGTGGTTTGTTGTCAGTTCATAGAAACAGATATGCTTGAACATGAAACTTTCTGGCTCTGACAATTCAGGGTTTTCCAGTGAAATGACATGTCATCAGAAATCTCATGGCTGATTCTAATTGCCACTTTGATGACCAAATCTTTATTGACCAGAGCCTCGTAACTTCCTGGCAATTACTTGTTATCTATAGAACAAAAAAAAACCCCAACCAAAAACAAAACAAAAAAAGGGCATTTTCCTTTTTTTACTCAGAAATGTAAAATTTGCAGGGGTATTTCTGGGTAAGAATGTTATGAAGAAAGTTCCTGGCTTCAGGACAGTGCTGGGGACACACACACCTCCATTTCAACCTTATCACTCTGTAGGAGCTGAAAATTGCCTGAGAAACATCACTTTCCTACCTCTGAGGAGAAGACAATAGCCCCATTGCCCAACAAGGCATGTTGTCCAGGTCTAATTAGAAACAGGAACTTGCTCACTAGAGGACTATTTATTCTTGTTTTTACAGTCTGAGAGTTCAATGGTTCTTCTCATTTTTATTGTTATAATGGAGAAGGCTGTTTATTGATTTTTCTACTATGTGAATGTTTGTGTACACAGAGAACTCCCTCTCCTAATTAAATGGAGTCTCCTAAAACAATAATAAAAAATAATAATAACTTCACTCAAGAGTGAAATTATTGTGGCCAGAATCATGCTTCAGCAAAAATGTTGTCCCCTTCTAAAGGTAGTCAGAGACTTTCTGTAGTCAAACAATGGCCTCTCAGTCTTCATTGTGGAAAGACCTCTCCTTAGGCAGCAGAGTGTCTGGACTATCACTGAGAGTGCTCTAGGATGGATTCCCTCTTCTGAGAGTTTCATTTCTCCCATCCTCTAAGCTCACCTTCATTTTTGGCAGCATTTGGTGTGGGTGGACGCAACAGAGGTGGGCTGGTGACAGTCATGGCCAGGTCCCTCTTCTCACACTCCCATGGCTCTGCAGAAGGAACAAATGATGAAAAGGACTATGAAGAGAATTATTCTGGTTCAAAGACAGTTTTTGCTTCTAGAAACATGTTTTTCTTTCTGATTTTTATCAGGGATCCAGAAACATGAACTCCCAAAAATCTTAGAGCAGCAAGTATTTACTTTCACTCAGATTTTGTTCTTCCAGTTTACTTCCTTCATTCCTTGCTTCCAAGATTAAAAATAACTTCACCCTCAAGTATGAAACAATCCCTCTCCTGATGGGAACTCATTGGATGAAACTCAGGAGAACAACTCAGTCTTTTGTCTAATGCCCCTTTTCTCTTCTGGAAATGTTGGTATCTGCCAAAACTTCTTTCTAAACCAATTCTTAAGAGTCACAAAAGCTCAGAATTGAAGACCATTTGATAGATATTGGTCAGTACTGAAAACAGCTTCCAACTACATTATTTCTCAAGGACATCATCAAGCCAAGAACAAAAGATGCAAAATTCCTTCTACAGTTCCCAGCAGTAGCTTCAGTATTTTGGCAAGGATATGTACAAACCACAGTAGCACAATGTAGCAGTGTATGAGGGCGAATTTGTAACTGGGATTAGTTTAATCGCAGCAATAAATGTGGTCAAGCAACTCTGCTTTGTAGTTATTCTTCTAGTACCCCAAAAGTCTCACATACATCTATAATATAACTCACCATTCAAGGAGGCATTGCTTCATCTAATCAACTTTCATGTTGTTATCTGATAAAGTGACAATACAGTTCCTATGATTCTACTGCACTGTTTCCCAATGGAAGGCATCTGGTCTGTGATTCTCTGTGACAGAGGAGAACCTTTGTTTGCTTTCTTTGTTCCTGCTAGGACCAGATGGGAGCCAAATCTCACTGAAGTCAAGATCTGCTATTTTACCTTGAGAGCAATTTCCAGCAACATCTTTATGATGTTGTACAGCTCATGGATCCATAATGTTAGTTGCTAGCTGTAAAGGCACAGAGCTTTACTCTTCTGGGCACAGATGGGTTCAGGAGAATGAATGAGCCATCCATCTCTTGGTATATTATTTTCCATGTTGTGTCCATGCATAAGAAGAGCTGGAAGAAAAACCTTTTGTGTCCAGTTCTGTTAGATCATTTCTGCAAGAGGGCAGAAGTATTTATTGCTTAACCCCTTGCAGATACATTCTCATGGGTAGGAAGGCAGTACTTTGTGTGAAGGTGCAGTGCTGCAGTTTGAAAATAATTTCCATTACATTTATCTTTGATGCTTTTTATTTTCCGCTTCATGATTTAATTTTCCTTTCATGTTCTGCTCATGTTCTGAGTTGCCTCTCAACCGTGCAATGAATGTTGGCCCAGACACATGAAGCACCTTCCATTCTATTGACTGAGAGAGTTGTGGCTGAGACCACATGGGGAGAGAGGATTGATGAAGAGATAAATCTAAGTGGATAAATCTAAAAACAGTCTCCACTAATGAAAACAAGTACTGCATGCTGTCCTGAAATTATAATAATGCCTGATGTGCCAGGGGAGATGAAGGATGTATATTGGCTTTAAATGGCTCAAATGGGGTCAAATGTGGCATGGAATGTCAGATTTGCTTAATTTTCTATAATATAACAATATTTTTTCCTTCTAATCTAGAATAATAAGTTGCAGGGTTGTGCTATATGTCTTGGGAAAACAAACCAGCCCTTTAAAGAGGGACTCACTGAAAAAAATGGAAAGTTTTAGGTTCACTCTGTGGAAACATTTAGACTGATTCTCTGCTCAGAGGCTAATTGGTATAAATGATAGAGGAACCAGCCTCTCTCCTCAGCCTCATGTCTCCAAGTATCTCCTGGAGCCAAATCAAGGAAACCACACAATGAGTGTTTAAACAAACTTGTCCCTGTTTCCCCCCTTGCTAGAAGGAACGACGGGAATACAGGTTGTAAATCAGTTCCTGTGGTGATTGATCCATGTGCCAGCAAGTGAAGCATAAAACTAGCAGTATGGTTGAAAGGACATTTAAAAAGGGAAAACAGACCATTATTATTTTGAGCAGCTCAGTCTGACATGCCAGCCAAGTCTGAGTAGCCCTGGCCTGTCTGAAAAGCACAGGCAGCTGTATGCCCCTGGTAAACAAGGAGACAGCCCCATTTTCTGGACTGTGATCCTGGCACCTAGAGGTCTGATTCCCTTCAGAAACCTCTCTTGAACCTCTCTAAACGAACTCCTGCATTCCTCTGGCTGTGAAATAGCGTATCGGCTGGGCAAATTGCATCTTTGTTCTCTTTGATACCATCATAAAAGTTGCTGACATGCTGGCCATACAATTGAAGCACTTTCCCCCCATTATCTTTTGCTGGAACACTTACGTGGATTACAGGATATCTGCAAGAAGAGAAAATTCATAGTTTAACTATTCTGTCATCTTCATTGGAAGTCAGAATCATAGACTCATAGAATGGTTTGAGTGGAAGGTGCCTTAAAGATCATCTAGTTCCAACCCCCTGAA
This sequence comes from Turnix velox, assembly GCA_013400935.1. Classification (NCBI taxonomy): domain Eukaryota; kingdom Metazoa; phylum Chordata; class Aves; order Charadriiformes; family Turnicidae; genus Turnix; species Turnix velox. Next base: position 308,399 of record VZTY01028901.1, read on the forward strand.
GTTTCAGTTCTGTTAACATTTAAATAACAAGAACTGCTGCTGCAGCAGGAAAGATAATAACAACGTTTTCCTTAAAATAAGAAGGTGAAGACATTTGAGACTGGAAGAAAAAGTCTGCTGCTAATTAATTTTGCCATTAATTAAAGCAAAACAGTGAAAAGTAATAAGCATCTCAGTATCGTATTCCCTTGCAGGACTCATTGATCCAACGTTGTTGTACAAAGGAGCACTATGTAGGACTGAAATAAGAAAGTTTCAATGTCTCTAAATATTGTCCATATACCTAAAATAGTTTTCAGGTATGGACTGGCAAAAGTAGTAATTAAACATTTTGGTAACCATTACTGTCTGCAACGAGCATTGCTGCTTCTTTCCCAGGAGACAGTTTCACCACTTCCTTTCTTTTGTTACATATGCTTGGAAAACTCTAGTAAACTTTCTTGCTACCATAACACACACATGCACGTATACACACATGCACGCACGCACAGACAGGGGGTCTATTTTACATAAATAAATATTTAAACTAAAAAGTATGGAGGGATTTGTTATAACAGAGTCCTGTCATCACTCAGGTAACTCTAATGCTGTTGAGCTCATCGCTAAAAATGTGCTTTTGTTTCTGAGTGTGACACAATTGTCATTTAACTGCAGATATCAGGCAGATTTCTGATCATCCTCTTCCTTTATGCTCCTTTAGAAGCTCAAAAAGATTCTGATTCTTCTTAGAGGAGTGAAATTAGAACTCTCACTCCTGTAATAAGATGATTTATCAAGATTTTTACTTTCCCCACATCTGTTTGGTTCATGTTATTCCTTCTCTGACTGTTTCAAGACTGTTTTAGGCTCTGTGACTCACTGCAAAGGTATTTTTGTGCCATGCTGTCATCACCAATAACTTTGTTGCCAGAATCTTTGATTGCTTTTTATTCTCAGAAATGGGCACTAGTACTCCAAAAGACCTAATATTTCTTTGTGTTGTGTTCCCAGTTTCTTGGCAAAAACTTGTCATGAATAGCTTGGAAGTTTCTGCAGAAACTGTGACAGTTATATCCAGCTACATACCTCTGAACATGAAGATGATGTAATTTTCAATGTACTACTGTAGAGGTATTTTCTAATTACTGCACTCTTACTTCTCTGCATGCTGTTTGACTCCAGCATAGCAGTTGGCCAGAGCATTTGTGGTAGAAATGACATTGTTTACCAGACAGTAAAGGAGCTTTTTCTTGGCTTATTCTATTTTGCCTTGCTTGTGCTTTAATTAATCTGGTCTCCATATTAATGAAAATAATTCCTCTGCAGAGCAAAAATGAAGGCAATTGTAAAATACATCAAAATATTAGTACCCAAGCCTTTGTATGTCCCTATCAGCATTAGTATAACAAACCCAAATAAAGACTTCAGTAATGCTTCAGACAAAGCATGACAAAAATGTACAGTATTCTTATGGGCTGGAAACATGGGTCTTTTCTAACACGATTAACTTCAAAGAAGTTTAATGTAGCACAGAATACTAAGTTCAATTTAGGAGTGGTTTGCTTCAGTTTATTTTAAGCTCTTTGGGGATGAGATACTTGGTCATGTTAGTGACATTCGACAAGCTGTCCTTCAGAGTCTGCAGTGGGGCTAAGTTAAGTTGAAAGGGGGTTAGCCTTGTCTTTGCTCATGAGTATGCAAACATATTTTGATCATTACAGCAGATTTCCTCTTAAAGAGGAAGAAAGACACAAGACCGTGAGTCTAGAGCCTCAGCACTGTGCTGTTACTGTGGTCCAGGTATCCTGCGCTCATAATGCTTGCTCCACTGCTGTCTATCCCCTCACCTGCAGTCTGTGCAAGGGGTTCTCTTGTTGCTCTTAATGAAAATTATGTGATCTGGAGGTAGCTTCCCCCTCAACATGCAATTTTAATCCACTTCAGATGATTAGCACCTTTTACCTTTTACCTATCCCTTTCTGTAAACCTCTCGGATGCTGTTTCCTGCAGCCATTTGTGCATAAACTAGCCCAGACCTTAATTTCAATAGAAACAGCATTATTAAGCTATCAAGACCAGGTAATAAAGTTACTGTCTTACTGTGCCAAAGCAACTGGTATCTTGGTGTCAGGATTTAGCTTATCCAGGGCTCATTTTGACAGCCAAAGCAGTAATTTGAAAAGCCTGAAATACCAGATAAAATTGTGTTTACGTTTTTATTTTCTTTCTTTTTATTTCTTCATTGATACTGTATTTTTCCTTTCTATGCTGATGCAAGTCTTTCTATCACATTTAGTTTTTGTCAAAGGCAAGGAGATCGTGTAAGTCAGATGTATAAAAAATTTAAGGCTTCATGGGACACCTGAGTAGTGGTGAGCAGATTTATGGGTATAAAAAATAAGAGCTCTGCACATGCTAAAGAAAAAAATATAAGCCTGACAGTATTTAACTGGTTGCTGCAGACTGGTCACTGTACCAATCATAGAATCATGGAGTTGGAAGGGAGCTTCAAAAGTCATCTAGTCCAAATTCCCTGCAGTAAGCAGGAACATCCTGCACTAGATCAGGTTGTTCAGAGTCTCATCAAACCTTGTCCTGAATGGCTCCAGGAATGGGGCCTCCAAGGACAATCCAACTGAGAAGAAAGCAAAGGATGAAGATAACTAATGATAGATAACTAATTAGCAAAGAGATATGAAATAAGAAGAATAAGTAGCCAGTTTCCTTAGTGAAGACAGAGAAATGGAGAAATTGGAGAAGTGAAAACAGCCCAGTAACTTTGTCATATGGATATGCAGCCCCTGTACAGGCAGTTTGGAAAGGGAAGGCATACACAAGCATGTGTTTAATTTTCTGTCTCTGTTCACCCAGGTCACTAAGAAAAGGAAGTCTTAACTCATTCCCATTATCACATGCTTATTACCACTCAGCACTTTATTCCAGGAACACTTTCCTGCACTGTGCCCACTGTCCAAGGTTCCATGGAAGTCTTTGCTGATGGAGATACTACACCCCTGACAGGTTTCCCAGAAGCCCCTGGAGAACACATGGAAGTGGTTCCTAGATGCTGCTGCTTTCTGCATAAAACACAAGTGCTTTACATGTGGTTTTATTTGCTTGTCATCCAGGCCTTCATCGACCTCTTTCTCTGTCACACCACCCAGCAGAACACAGCAAGATGTCTGCTCTTGTTGAGGTATGAAGCCTTGATTACCACAAGCCCCAGTTTAGGGAAGAGAAGGACAAATTGGAAGTTGAATTAAGCAGCCATACCTTCAACTTTCTTCAAGGTCCATCAGTGAAGAGATTCATATAAACTCTTGTTCAGTGACAGGTCTCTGATTCTTACCACTTCTCTGTTAGCTTGTTTATGGATCACTGAGTTTGCAGAATTGATGCAGTTTGCTGTCTGAGCTGCTGGGACAGCAAGAGTTAAGCAACTGAGCTGGAAATCTCATGAGATCAGGATTTTCTAGTGGGAAGATTTCCCATACTTCCTGCTTTTTGATGTGCTGGAAATACTTTATGCTCAGCCTTTCTTGTGGTATCTTGGCACTGCTTCTGTAAATAGTTGAAGGGACATCACCATCATAACAATCATGCTTCTGTCTAAAATGTTTTGATTGCTCCAAGTCCGGACTAAAACAGAAAGAGATTAAGGTCCCTTTCATTCAGGCACTTAAGCAAGAACCATGTTTCCTAAGTGTTGGTCAGAAGATTTAGGGTTTGAATTTAGGACTGTGTTGCCTTTACTGACAGTGCTGCTAGAGGAAATTTTGACAATTTGTTCCCATCTTCACCACAGCCTGTTTATCCCTTTGACTGCACTGTTGAAACTCTGTGAACAGCTGCCCAGTCAATCCAATCTCTTGCAGGTTAATTTTAGAAGTATTTGCCTCTTTTCCTTTCTTTTTTATTTTGATGGAGATAACAATGACACCAAGATGACATTTCTAGATGCTCCGATGTGCTCATGAGGTATGCCCTTGAGGAAAAGTTGTGCAAAGACTGCTTGCAAGTTATGAAATGTACTCTCAGAATGTGTAAATTGTGCAAACAACTGCCCTGTAATGTTCTCATGCAGTGTCCTGATTTCACTTCTATCTCTTACCCTTTTGATTTCCTCAGCATGCTGTGCATAGTCCCTCTTACCCCTCTTACTGGGGAGCTGCAGACTCTCCATGTGCCATATGCTATCAGAAATGACAGGACACATTCTTACAGGGCTCCAGAAGGTACAGTACTGAAGTAGATTAGGACCCTTCAGAAGTCAGAAAATCTCCAGTTTATTGTCCTTTCAAATAAACAGATTTAGCTTTTTGTTTCCCCACTTACATTAATCATGCATGTCACAGGCCACTTGGAGAACTGCAGTGACCTCAGGCTGCCTGTAATGCGATCCACTTCACCTGAAGCTCTGCTTCCCCCTGTTTCTATGAATTCTACGGGAGGCGAACTAAAGAAGATATTTACTTCTTTATATCTAAAGCCTCCACCATGTGGTTCATGAGCCCAGAGGGAGAAGAGACAGAAGAGAATAAACATAGTTCAACTGATGTGGTCTCCAGTACTTCTTCTCATGTTCTTAGCCCCCTGCTTCCTCATGTCTTATAACATATTTGAAGTGTTTTAAGATGCTTAGTAGATTTAAACGTATTTGTTTTTCAAGTTGTTAGTAACTTTGCAAACACCATGAAAAATATTAACATTATTCTGCTGAGAAACGAGCTTCTCTCTGAACAAAAATGCACTTCCTTCTCTGTTATTGTCAGTTTTTTTCTTTAAATATAGTTATTTCATATTTTTTCTTCATTTAACCTCAATTTTGCATCATGTTTTGATTCCAGTATACATTTCACTGGCCTACAGGGCAAGAATCTGAAAACTGGAGTTTCTTCCTTTGCGTTGTGGTCTCATTTTATGAGTGGGATCTCTTTCTGCTTTTACCCTCATTTCCACTTTCTTACATGTTAAACTGCTAGAATGTTGGGGTTAGAGTCTGTAAGTATTTACATATGGAGGAAGCATTCATTAACAGTAGCCTTTTAAGTTTATGAGACAATGGCATTACATTCAGGATCTGAAGGTTGATGTAGAGGAATACAAAGAGTAAACAATGGGTCTTAACAACTTTAAATTTCTAAATAAAAAAGAATTATCATCTCGAGACACTGATAGTCATGCAATCAAAATTTTAAACTAATTTAAGGGAATTTTTCCATGGTGTTATGTTTGTGTGTTTTGTTGAGGAGTTTTGAGATTTTTTTTGATGAGTTTTTTTGATGTTTTGAGATGCTTAAATAAAATTATCATAATGATTCTTTATGGCCTCAGTTGTAAAAGTAGAAGTATTCCTTAAAAAAATCAGTACTTTTTGCCATCTGTGATCAGAACAATCTGAAGCCTCCAATAGAAATTAAGCCTTTTTTTTTCATTGTACTAATGGTTAACTCTATACATAAACATTACTCTCTCATTTCCTTTTATTTTATAACTCTTTATAGAATGAAGCCTTTCCTCGGGACATATCTATCCAAATGATTCTCTGTTATATGATACTGTATATTTAATCCCACAGCATATGGAAAGCATTCCCTCGCACTGAAGGCATATCGCTTTTTAAAGCTCAGATTTTTCTTGCTTTGGTGACTCAGAGTCAAAGGAATATCACTTTTGGGCTTCCAGTCACTGCCAGAATAAAGCAGATTTCCATCTGCATGCATTAAAGATATGTTAGATGCATGTATGTTTGCGATTAGTAGCTGGAACTCCTGACCTCTGAGTTCCCTGATGGACTAGGATGCATTTCTCCCCACCGTAGAAGGACAGCAGAAAGCCTATGCATGATTCATGCTTCACTTCAGTGCAGTTTTGAGTACCTCCATGGAACATGGGTGGGCATCAGGTTTAACTCACTGGAAACATTTAAATTTCAGTTTGGAAACAATTTTAGTAACCAATTAATTATTTTCTTTTAAGCTTTTACAGACTAAGGAACATTGTCACATAATTCCATTACTGAATCCAGCAAATTTTTGTTAAATTACAGCCTCTCTTAGGAAGATATTAAATAATGATTTAAAGACTTAAAGGTATGAAAAATTTACCACTTCCTCAATGTCTTATTCCAATACATAATTGCATCCATTAATTTTCAATTTGAATTTCAGATTTATCTGTCATTGCATGTTAATGCATTTTACTGCTAGCTTGAAGTCCTAAGAGTCATCACAATTTGAATATGTGTGAGAGAGAAAATAGCTCAAAAGTAAAAGAGAGAATAATAAGCAATATATCTCCCTTAATACTAGTAAAATTGATTGTCAAATCTTTAAATCTCGTGCCCAGAGTAAGTGTTTGAGCTGGAGATAAATGCCATTCCTCTGAAAATGGTGGCTCCCTAAATGTTTGGTTTATTTGGCTTTCCATACTGCATGTTGTGATTATCCACCAATAGTAAAATTGTAGTCTCCTGCAGTTTAACAGGGGCAGCCCAGGACATGACTTTCATCTTGTTGAGAAAACAAGTAATATCAAATGTTCCTACAGCCCTGTTAAGTTGGTCAGAGATTTTGAGGTGAATATTTAGTGACTCGGCTGTGTGTGGTTAATGCAAACACAACAGCAGTAAACAAGAATCTTCCAGCCTTTTCTTCCAGGTGTCCTACGTAGGACTAAAGGTTGCAGGCAATTTACTCATTGTTATTTGACTGTAGTCAAATGGGGCCTCTTCACGTCGACTTGCAAAAATCCTTTCATGCTTATCAGCGTACAGCTGGATTTCCTCTGCTTTATCACATTACCACTTTTCCTGTATGGCTCTCAGCTTTGTTTGGAGTTCTCTGGGCTTGCTATTATATGCAGTTCGCTTTGATGACGATGATAGATCTTGCAACTGTGCTCTGTGAAAGGTGCACCCCTCTCGAGGTGTTGTATAATTGCAGGATCGCTCTTATCTCATCAATCTTAATGTTTTCTAATTTTTTTGCCCTGGGGCCTTGTTTGAGGCACGGCATAAGATATCCCTGAAGATTTCCAAATTGTTTTGTTGAAATCCTTTAGAGCTTTTCACAGCGAGCTTTCAATAAAGCAAGTCTTTGAGGACGAATTTGTACTCGATGTGCAGTTTCCCTTACGGTACTTTGTTTTGTAAATGAAGGAAGTATTCTATTCATTAGCGGAAGAACTTTTAATTGTACTTGTTATGGTAAGGAGAGGACTCCGGACAGTTTCACATTAATAAAACTTTTCCTCTTACATCAAGGTTTCTGCTAGGCTATTCCATGTAGTCACTGTCTCCTGAAGTGGCAAGCTTGAAATGCCCTCGTGACTGAAATGTTGAGAAAAATGTCCAACGTATTAGCTATACACTGCACTGTATTCTTATGAATTATTTCAGATTAATTGATTCCAGTCTCTTGTTTTTCCTTTCTTCTGACAGCAGTATTTCTTGTTTTGTTCCCTGAATATTAATGGTCTTCCACGTGTACTTTATAGTTAATTGATTTTGTATTGTCACTTTGAATTACCTACAAGTTTAGATAAAGTTTCTTTAAGCTGCGACAGTTTTACCATTTATTTTTTCAAAGCTGTTCTAAATTCCTGCATTAATTGATACATTTTTGTTCCTCTTTCTCTTCATTTCCTCTTGCTTCTCAAGATACGCTGCTGCTCTAACATATCTGCTTGACTGTTGTTATTGCAGGGAACTGCAGCAGAAAGAAAGTCAGCAGCAGTAATGGAACAACTGGTGCCTGGACAAACTCATGAATAGATCTCATATCCAGAATGAGAAATGTGGCCTCCTGTGCTACTTGCCTGATCTGACAAAGGTGTAGGTTTGAGATCTTTGCACAGCAAGTGAATGAAGTGAGTACTTCAGCAAGCAGGAGTGCCAAAAAGGCATGGTCCAGTCTGAGATAACTTCAGCCTTTTTTAGAAACCCTCTTTTTTGGAATAAAACTGTAAAGGATTTCTATTTTCAGGTAGTCCTCACAGATTTAAATGGACTGATTTAAAAGACAGAGTAAGAATTAAGACTATTGGAGGGCATACGATACATTAGTGGAAGTGGGGGTTGCAGTCAGCCTGGGATTATACTCAAAAAAATCTGTTGCTTATGAATTTTTCTTTGTTAAAAGTTCTTCAGAAATTTCAGAGAGAAGTCCAGCTCTTCAGAGAAATAAGAGAGTGTCCCACCCTTAGGTGTGGATGTCAATGTTGGTGCTGAAGTGAGAAATAATGCATGGACACCAAGACTTGCTCCAGAAATGAAGGTAGTGTTACAGGAAGGGCATTGTGCTCCACCTTTTCTTGGGTGAAAACCAAAATGGTAGAATCATAGAATGATTACAGCTGGAATAGGCTTTAAAGTTCCAACTTGGGCAGGGATACCTTCCACTAGAACAGGTTGCTCAAAGCCCCATACAGCCACTTCCATGGAAAGGGTATCCACAGCTGCTCTGAGCAGCCTGTTCCAGTATCTCACCACCCTCATGGTAAAGAATTCCTTCCTAATATAATCTAAATCTCTCCCCTTTCAGTTTAAAATCGTTTCTTCTTGCCCTATCGCTATACTCCATCATAAAAAGTTCCTCCTCATCTCTCCTATAGGCCCCCTTTAAGTACTGGAAGGCTGCCATAAAGTCTCCCTGGAGCCTTCTCAAAAAGCCTTCTCTGGGAGAGATTGTATCAAATGCATTGATACAGTCTCTCTTAGTCCTTAATCATTACTTTCTCTCCCACTTCCCTCCTCTGTAAAGACAAACCGTCACTGTGAATTACTTACTCAGCCCAAGTTAATTAATGGAGAAACAGATACAGCTTTTATAACGCCCAGCAGCAAAGGTTAGATATGACACCCCCAATTTTTATTTTTTATTTTTAGGGGAATGTGCAGCTTCCAATGAGGGCATGCAATGACAGGGAATATCCAGTTGTGAACTTGGCAACAAAATATGCAGACCACACTGTAAGTGACTGCTGTGAAGGCCAGTCAGGACAGTAGGTCTCTTACACATTGAAAGTGAATGCCAGGACCTTTTTTTCAGAAGATTTGTTTTCACAACTTACCCATTTACTGAACACTCACTAATTACTGGAATTAATAAGCAGAAGATGAACCAAATGAGCCCCATGAGTCGACAAACTCAGGCAATTTTTCTTTGTCTATTATCATCTGAGTAATATCACTATGTCCTCTGCTGGGAAGAGAAAGGGAAATTTAATCTACAACTTGGCCATCACATCCTTTGGCAGCATATTAAAGTGAACAGTCTGTGTAAGTATATTCCATAATTTCAAGCTCCATGGATTTGACAGACACTTCATGCACAAATTTTGCTTTCAGCACCACTTTTCTAAAATAAACTCTGTTGCACATTTCAGCTTGTTTAACTGCTACAACATTCAAACTGCATGAAACTCTGGAGCCTTCAACATAAGAAGGACATGGACCTATTAGAGCAGGTTCAGAAAACCAGAGGAGAGCCAATGAGAATGATCCAAGAGCTGGAGTACCACTCCTACAAGGACAGGCCAAGATAGTTGGGGCTGTTCAGCTTGGAGAAGAGAATGCTCCAGGGAGACCTCATAGCAGCCTACCAGCACCTAAAGGGGGCCTACAGAAAAGCTGAGGAGGGACTGTTTGGCAGAGCATGTAGGAAGAAGTTTTTTATAATGAGGGTGCTGAGACACTGGTTGCCCATAGAGGTGGTGGAGATCCCATCCCTGGAGACATTTAAGACCAGGCTTGATGAGACTGAGCAATCTGATCTAGACAAAGACATCTCTGCTTACTGCAGGGGGTTTGAGCTAGATGGCCTTAAAAAGTCCCTACCAACTCAAGGAATACTATGATTATATGAAACAAAATACCTGCCTTAGGGTGCTACTCTGAGCTGTGGTGCTAAGAGTACCACACCTAACTGCACATCGCAAAATATTGACAATTCAAAGTGTCCTTTTCCTCCTCCATAATCTCTTCTTCATATCCAAACACAGATAAACTGGAGGAAAGAACACATTACTTGCTGTCATGTGAATAGAGCTGCAGTCAACACCTGGTTAATATTTGCCATACAAAATGTGGGATATGTTTTTGTGATAGCTGAGAGCTAACAAGACTATTTGCAGAGCAGAAGGAGTTAACTGCACTGGTCTTTCTTCTTTTTCTCTCTGCTAAGAGGCCTGTGTTTGCACTCAGTGAAATCTAGACATGGTGTGATCTCAGCTGTCAGGGATTAGTTGAGTTTTTATTTGTTTTTGATGGGTGAATACAGACAAAGATAAACCATCTAGTCTCAAGTGGATGGAAAAGAGACATGGCTACTGCACTCTACAGTAGTTACATGTCACTGCCCAAAATTGCAGGTAGTGAAGGAAATAATGAGGGAGAGTAGTTTGGCCCTTGACTTCTAGGATGGTGAGTTGCTTTGTACAAGACACATATGGATGCTCACCAAAACTTCACTGAGATATTTGACACCAAAACACTTTAGAGATCATGAAGTTGACCCTAAGTGTTCAGCTGAAAGATGATTTGAGGGGAGCAGATCTGGCAAGCCTGAGGAAAAAGCTGCAGCCATGGGTACCCTACACAGTTACTAGAGATTCCAGGAGAGGCCAGAGCTGCTTACAGTCATCCTCTAGCATGACGCAATGGCTGCTGTGTATATTTCACCTGAGCAACTGTGGGGATGAGTCTGGTGATGTGTTGTGTGAACACTTGAGCATAAGCCCTTTGAAGTACATAAATGAGGCCAGCAGTTGCAGGGGTCACTCTTGCAAATGAAAAAAATAATTTAAAATAGAAATCAATCTCCATGTTGAAGAAGTGCTTCACAGCAGTCTGGGAACTCTAGTGACCTCACAGTGTTGGCTGCAAGGCAAGTGGACTGATTCATCCATGATGTCCTGAACTATTCACCACAACTATTCCCTCTATTCTCAAAGTGCTGTTCAAGAGCTGAACTTATGCCTGCTGGTCTCATTTTTGTAGTGATTAGAGGTAAAGAACTCAATCATGGGGCATGAGTAGAAATGTTATCCATTTCTAATGGAGGAATAAGCAAGGGATTCTAGGGAATTGTAAAAGCATATATTTTAGCACTTGTGAAATGCTGTTGTTTAATGCCAGTAAGTCAAAAGAATGGGACGATTTCTGTTTTGTATAAAACTGACATTATTTGAAAGGATTTTTCAAAATCTCATGACTTTTCAGTGACTCTTTTCTGTGTAATTGAGACAGAAGAGTAATTCAATCAAAAGATGATCTTGGTTGGTTTAACACACAGATTATGGTTTCAGAGAAGCATTTACTTGCCTACACACTGGACATCTGGAAACATTCTCCTGCCACATTTTATTAGAACAGTGAAATAACCTCGTTAAATGATATGGAGAGATTTAGAAAGCAGGGTAATTGTTGTGAGATCAATCACAGATTGAACTTCACATGCCATTTTAATATGTTCCAATTTACTTCCAGAGACACTCATTCTGACCATTGACTATGCCATTTAAATTATTTTCATCAGAGACTTCCAGGTTCTCTGAGCCTTCTCCTGGTTAAATGACCCCTGTGGCACTTTTCTGTCTTTGTTGTTGAGTGAATGAGCTGATAAGCAATGAAGCACATATGCCAAATTACCATTTTAGTACCAACTGTTGCTTTTCTTTTAAAGCTAAAAGAGTATAACTGGGGCTAGAAAATCTCAGCTGTTTGTTCATTAGAAAATCACTGAATCCCTGAGAAGAGCTTTATTCATCACAGTATGCCACAGAGCAGATGAAATGAGAATTCCACTGTTGTGACCAGGGAGTTCTGAGATGGATAAGAGGAAGTAGCAGTGGGAGTTTGGAAGTTGAAAGTGGGTGAGCAACCAGAGAGGAAGAGGAGGTGCAGCATGGAGAACTGTGGTGCCTGCTGCTGTGATAAGGGCACATGGAGATGCTGAGATGATGTTTAAGGCCTCAGAGCAAGAGGCTTTAGAAGGGTGGGGGGAATCAACCTGCTCTGATCCTCTGGGTGACGCAGCAAGTGGAAACTATCAGTTACATCAGTTGGGATAGGCAATTTTTGCAGAGGTGTGTACTTGTCTCCTCAGTGATCATCTGCTCAGTCAAGGGAGTCAGTGAGACCCTACAGGCCCAGGAAGGGCCAGTAGGTGTCAGAAATGAATGACAGAGAGCATCTCATGTATGGAAACAGCACATTAGAGGGGCTTGAACAGTACACAAAACTCTGGTAGGGATGAGTAAATGCCCTGAGTTCCCATCAATGGCATAATTCAGCACCTGAGAAGAACCTATCTGGCGACTGGCATGTAGCTGGGGAGAAGGAGACAATCAGTGCAAGGGGGAAGCTGCTAGAAGGTTACTGATAAAGACTGCAGAGAAAGAGAATTTATAAACCAAGAACCTCACTTGGACTGGCACAAGTTCCTAAAGGTGATGGAACATAGTTGTCACAATTGAAAAAAACCCCATGTTTGCTGCAATAAGACGAAAACATTTTAAAGCTCTATCCTGTAACAATTTATTTAACCTCTTTGCAGAGAGGACAAAGGAAATATGGTGTCTGTATTTTGGATTTACAATCTATGGCAAAGTTTTTTGATTCAGAATTCCATACAATTGATGTACCTTCATAATTATATAATCTTTCTGCTCTTCTCATGCAAACTTGTGCATTGGAAAGAATCACTCATCAGATTAATTTTTTCTCTGCATTTAAATCTCTGTTTCTGTCCACTCCATACTAATGGTGTGTAGATTTGTTCCTCCCTTTAACAACTGTAAATAGAAAGCAGACGGAAAGACAAGAGTGCTGACAAAAAGCAGGAAGAGAAGTAAAAGCCCTGAGAAAATGACAGACACACAGGGCACACTCTGATCTCAATGAGAAGGCTTGTAAAGACTTGCATTTGTGGGTCGTTTCCCCCTGCTGTATGAAGTGTTTGCTTTACTTGGTAAACAAGGATCACAGTGCTCCAGTTTTAGGCAAATAGACTGTGGATACATTTTCATAACTGAACTGTAACAATTTTAAAAGTGTGCAATGGTTCTCACTGCTTAAAATTTCTTTTAGACGTGGCTTTTTAAATGTTGTGTGACTAATGACAGCCCTGCAAGGCAGTCTTGGGCCACTTTTCCCTTGCTTTGTTTCAGGCAATCAAAAGAGATACAGCTCTTTTCTGTGCTGAGCTAGCAGATGGGGAATTCCTCTCTTTCTGTGAATGTATTTCACTCCAGTTTCTGGTGTTTCTGCATGGCTTTTACCTGTGTTAGCTATCCATTTGCTATGATCTCAGCATCACTCTGAGGGACTCGGTCACTGATGTTGCCCACATGTTGTCTTGCTCCAGGTTTGAGAAAATTGGCTTGCCTGGCATGAAACCCAGCCAGGTGGCAGGAATCCAGACAGACTCAGTCTTCCTCCCTCATGGACATCTTACTGGTAACCAGTTTGACCCATACACAGAGTAAAAGTAAATCTACATTCTAGGATAATTCAAGGATGAAGAAACTAGAAACATGGTCTCTGTTGCTTGATCTTCAGGCAGGAGCCCCAGACACGAGTGTGGGCCTCTTTTAGAAATAAAAGACCAGCTCTTACTTGCCCAGTTCAATGTGATCTAGGACCCTCCACACAATTTGAGTAAAGTGCCTTTTAATGCTCTCCATCATTGACTGCCCTTTGATGTTACGCTCAATATTTGTGAAGTCAAAGTTTGCATTTCTTCTCCTTTGGTCTTTGTGGAAATGAAAAATGCTTTACTGCTCTTTCAAAATTACACACTTCAGATGTACTTTCATTTTATTTTGCAGGAGTTTTGTGAGCACTCTTGTCTATTTCCAGGGACCTTAAGCTTATTAATCAAGATAATTTTGCTCCTACTTCAGGTTCCTAGGCTGAATCCATCCAAGGTAAATGCACACATATTACTACAAAATGTTTTAAGAGCACTTAAAGCTTTGCCCAAAACCAAAATACCATAACAACTTCACTGTGTCCCTAATTTTGTATCTGCCCATTCCTAACCCAAAAACACTGTTGTGCCTCCCAAGCATTACCTCAATCCCCTTCCCCTGTGCAGAGCATCTCTCATTCCTTCATGTTGTAAACTCACCCAATCTCCCTGCCATGCTGTCGGCAGCATCCCTTCTGGCCAGCCCCAGAGGCTTCATTATCATGGTAAATCAGCAGTTTGAATTCCAGGTCATTTCTCACCTATCTACAGATCCTTCTGCATTGGGGAAATTCTCATGAACCAGGCAGTGTCAGTCCTCCCCCAGGGTGTGAATGCTGCAGAGAGCAGGAATTCACAGCAGCAGGCTATCATGCTGCTTACTGCCTGTGACTTTGGTGTAATCCAAGCAATGCGGGGCACAAGAGCCATTATGCTGTGAGCTGAGGTCACCCTTTGCCTTTGGTCTTTTGGTTTATAACTTTGTTCTTGTACTCTCTGGGATTTGTTTTGAGCTTCATACTTCCCTCCCTCTGAAAAATGTAAGTCATGAGCAGCACCCAGCCAAAGCCAAAAAACATCCCTCATCCCCAGACCCAAAGGACTAGACTGGAGGGAAAGTAAGGGGTGCAGAGGGAGGGAATGAAGACCAGGTTGACCTCCTTTTGCATGGGAGTGGGCCAGCAGAAGCAAAATCAACCTAAGTGCTTCTGAAAGCTGTCAATTGCCTTCTCCTCTTTCAGAAATTCTGTCCACTTTCAGGATGGGGAAATAGCCCTAGAGGAGACTCTTCTCCAGGCTAAGGGAAGCTGGAGGCCAAGTAGTCAGGAAGGACTTTACAGCAACCATCCAGGGCTGTATATCTTCCTGCAACCTACCTCCCAGTTTCCCCAAGGTTAAATCATGATATTTGAGCAACACTAAAAATAATGTCAGCCAGTGAACAGGGATCAGGGGTTACTGCTAGTTTCTTGTCCCAGCTTAGCCCTGACATACTTTGTGATGCTGGGAGACCCAAACCACCCCCTGTGCTTGTTTTCTCTTATCCCTGTCAATTTTTTCAGACTACTCCTTGTTATACAAAGTAGAGACAAAACCCTGAGGCGCTACAGCCTCTGCTGAGGGGTCTGTCATTTCTGAAGACATCATGGAAAGATCAAGGCTGATGGTGGAATCTGAGCAGGTCCTGTTCTCAGCTAGGACTGCACGTCTGCTTCTGCCAATTGAAGAAAGTTGCACTATGTGAGCAGGAATGTTGCACTGTGTCAGCAGGAATGTTGCTGAAGATGGATCCAATAACACAGTAGAGGGACAGACTATTGGTGAAAAGGGTGGTGCTCAGTTTTGGGGTACAGTCTCTGTAAAGGATGCCCTGGCAGCAAACCTGGTTTGAAAACCACGTACCCATAGTGCATGCTTTTCATCTGAACTTTCAGAGACATCACATCAGTTGGGCTTAGTAAGTATTTCAACAGGATTTTGATGTTCCAATGAAAACAGAGAAAACCTTTGAAGTCTACAGACCCTTTACCCCCACCATATCCCTCACCTCATGCTTTTCAGCAGCACTGTTTAGTCAGTGTTCACTAAGGCCAAGGGGACACAAGGTGCAAAATCTTGGGTCCACGGAATTTGACAGCAGACTTTTCCCTGGTTACAGTCAGACTAGGCTCATGCTGAAGTAAGTCAAAGAAAAATTATTTTAGTTTCTCTGTTTTTCTCTCATAAAAAAATTAAAATAATTCTGATTAGAAAATCAGAGTCTCTTTTGTTTAATGAACCCCAAAGCCTAAGGAAATGTAAATAAAAGTCAGTATTAAGTATTTAATATATGCAAAGAATTTATTTTTTTTAATTAGTAATTTCTTTCTGCAGGAAAGGTTGCCTTGGGCGTTAACCCATGTGAAAGAACCAAGCAGGATATTTTTCTTACTAACAGCCTGGAAGTTCCTGTACCACTGGGGTGGTATGAATTCACTGTATTGGTTTTCCCAATACAAAATTTGATTTTTTTCAATGAAATTCCTATTTGATTATTAAAAATACTGGTTCTTTAACATGGGCATTTTGTGTACATTAATCACTCCAGGGAAAATTCCTATGCAGCAAGCCTATTCAATGTGCTACCTTATTTTCCTTTTTTGTGTTCTGTTTCCCAAACATAATTACTAACAACAATTTCTAGGGCTCTCAGGGAGGTTCCCAAGTTCAATAAAGACTCTGTTGTCAGTCTTTGTCATGATACATTTCTGCTTGTTTCAAAATATAGTGGAAAACAACTGAGGCCCAAGGAATGCATGGAGAAAAATTGGGGATTTCTACTTGTGTGGGTGCTGAAAGGGAAGAATACTTAGCATGCAGATATACTAGTATGTACTCATAGTTTCTAGTTAGTATTTTTTCTATTTTTTTCCTTTTCTACCTCATCTTTCTCCTCTCAGTGGTTCCTTATATTTTCTCAGCATTTTGCCCACAAGTAGCTTTTTTTTTAATTGTTTCAACCACTGGAATAGATTTTTATTTTATCTTCATTTTCTTCCTTTTCCTTTTAGCCCTCTTTATCTCTCCATCCCTCTTTTTCTTCTCTTTTTCTTCCTAGTTCTGCCTGTCTCTGGGGGAACTCACCCTTATCCCCAGTTTAGTGTGATAACACAGAAAAAAAACCCCTTTGTTTTCAGAAGCTCCTGTCTTAGGACAAGCAATACACAAGGCTGGCTCCTGACAAAACATAGCCCTTTTGTTTGGTGTGTGCTGGCTCAGTCCAGTAGAGTGAAACGGCTTTGTTTTAGGTGAAGTTGGCATGTTGGGGTTGCCTGGCAGGTGCATCTTACAGCCAGTGTCACCCTGCAGTAAATTCTATAATTACAGGTCATGGAGGTGGAACTCTCCTTTGAAGTGATTTTTTCTGTTGCTGCAAGCAGATACAATTTGACTGAGATATCAAATGCAGATAGCAGTAAAAATTTAATTAACAAATCAAAGCTTTTATCTGGAGTTTCAGAACTCAAGCCAACAGGTTTCTTCAATCTAAAGAAATCACAGAGTCAGAGGGGCGAAGGCAGTGCCTTTGTAGTGTATACATGCCTTATGACCTTTTTAATGATGCTTACAAAGACAAAGCTTTTTTAGCTATTGCTTTTCCCTTTGGAGAGACTTTTAGATCTTTCCCAAAAGTGAGGATATTGCTCACTGAATGCTTTAGTTTCATCATTTTAACTCCTCAGTGTACAGATGTTTTCTCTGGTAAAGTCTAGATGGAGCAGGATGTCAGCAGGAGAAGATGGAGTGTGCTTACACTGGCCTTTCTGCAGTTGAGGCTACAGAGTGCCTCAACTCTCCAAATTTGTGTTCTGGCTTATTCTTCATATAGTGAACCAACCAGTGCTGATATCAATGGCCTGAAAAGTTATTCCACAGTTCTACAGTTACCCTTCAACAATGGGAAACTAATTTAAATGAAGAAGAAAAAGAAAGAAAGAAAGGAAAAAGAGAAAGGAAAGAAAGGAAGAAAGGAGGAAAGAAAGAAAGAAAGAAAGAAAGGAAGAAAGGAGGAAAGAAAGAAAGAAAGAAA
>VZTY01028901.1:326200-358799 GCA_013400935.1 Turnix velox
AGAAAAAAAGAAAGAAAGAGAAAGAAAGAAAGAAAGAAAAGATCAACCAACCATCCTTGTGTTTAAAGTACACAAATTAACTTCTTGACATTTGCATTACTAATTCTGGTGCTTTGATGGAAGTCCTCTGTTACCGAGCTTTAAAGCCCCAGAAAACATCTCACATGGCTAAGAAAAAGGAGGAAAGACTTCAAAGTGAATAATTACCTGTTGACGATGTATTATATTTAAAGACTCTGGCTGTAGATTAAAGCTAGTTCTAGGGTTGTTAATTGCCTGCAGTAAACAAGTAATGAATCAAAGAAAAGAAGAAAAAGCAGCTATAGTTGAAGGACATTCCTATTAATACCAAAGGCCAGAGTTGAAGTGTTAAGTGTAACACAATAAAATTCAGTCATTTCACACTAGAGTGTATAAGGATTCAGAAAAATGGTCAAGGTGAATTATTAGGGATTGTCCTTTGAGCTTTGTTCTCAAAACACTTTGATGCCATGCACAGCACCAGGTTTTCCATCCTTCTGGGTTTTTTTGTGCAGTTAATCTGCAATTTTTATGTGGTATAATGAAGAGCATAGATTTGAATGTGAAGAGCTATACCTACAGCAGTGGTGGAAATGCTTCCAGAGGGGAAAAAATAAAAGTTCAAAGGAAGAGGCATGGAGCAGGAAATAGAGAGGAAACATCTAAAATCAGTACAGAATAAAGTTGTCATAATGTCTGCTGAGATCTTTCTGGTTTAGAACTACTGTGAATCTTGATAAAAAAGGAAAGTGAACAATGGCTAGGGGAAATTATTTCAACAGCCTTTATCTAAGTAGATGACAACACTGTTTCAATCTGTACTTCTTTGTTCATGGCCTATCTTCTTCCCATCAGATCAACGCTTTCCAAGCTCCTGGCAATCTTCACATAAGCAAGGATGGAAGTCCCTCATTTCATACAAAATGGGGTCCTAATCTGAGAAGCTTTAAAAGAGGGAGTATTGTTTTTATTTAAATAAATTGAGATCTTTTGTGAATCTGAACCTGGCTGGGAAATAAACTTTTTCTCTTTGAAAATAATTCTGGGAGAAATAAAACACAATGAAACACAAAGCTTGTAGTCCATTAGGCTGATATATATGGCATGGTGCTAAATGACTTCTCACCTCTTGTCAGACTTAAGCTTTTAAGGCTTCTAGATCTTCTCTGGGTTCATACATGGGGTTTAGGAATTAATTGTAAATAATGGAAAGCAAAACACAGATGATACACATGCCACTCTCACCTTATTCTTCAGGCTTAAGAATCAATAAATTTAAAAAAAAAAAAAGAAACTACTACCAGACAAAGATGATAATGCCTTAGGAGTGACCTATAGGTAATCCCTGTTTTTCTGCACTTTGTGGTGGATCAGAGTAAAAGTGTACCTTCTTCAGGTAAGTTGCAAAATCATCCTAGCTATTCAGCAACCACCACGGCCAGCCTGCTGCATCCCTGAATCATGAAATTTAAGTTAAGGATAGCAGAAATTTGGACTTAACATATTTCAAGGAAAGCACCTGCATTGACAAAGCATGTGACATTCGACATGCTCTTTTGCAAGGCCTACAATCTCATGGCCTTTGTTAGATACTCACCCCAGGATCCCCATACTCAGCAGGAAGGATTGTGGTGCCTGGAGCTTATCCTTAAGTGCAGGATGCAATTTGGAAGGAACCAATTACTTTTTAAGTGCCAAGACTGTTTCTTTTCAACCAGAATCAGCTACTGGTTCAACACTGAGATCTGCTCAACCATTCTTTGTGGCACTGCTCTCACTGTGGACTCATCTCAGGGAAGGAGTTGCTGATGTACAACTGAAAACAAAACTCACCCTAAAGCAATTGTCTCTGAAGTAGCAAGCAGGATGTGAGAATAAGTTGACTTGTAAAAAAGCTGAAAAGCATGATGGTTGATGTGATGGCTTGGACCATGGCTTCCTAGTGACATATAGGGGTGCTGAGCATCTGCTCCTCTCTATGGAGGTGACTGCTGAGGGATCTGGCATCCTTATATTTTACCAATACAGGCATATATCCTCAAGGCAAGTGTTCATTGTGTGATAATTACAGGTCTGAATAGTGGAATAAAGTTTCTCAATATCATTTTTTAGTAACAGTCTTTTACCAATTGCTGGTATTCCTGTCATGAACCTTGTGCTATCCTGGAGACATATGTTCTATCTGGGGGTGAAGCCCCATGGGAAGCAGTGAGTCAGTTTGGCATCCCACCACTGCTGGAGGAGGAGAGCCCCCATTTCCCTTGTCATCTCCTGACTGGCAGCTCCCGCTGATTACTTTGTGTGAGCTCACAGGGTCCTACTTCAGATGATTTAATTCAAAAATTCTGCAGATGACTAACTCATCAAAAGATGAAAACTGACTTGGGAAGATGTCTGATGAGCATGGAGCTGCCCCAAGGGAGGCTGGGGAAGCACCAAGATCTTCCCTGAAGGATGGCAGAGCATGAAAGAAGGGGAAGTCAGATGAGACCTGACTTTTTTGACATATGTGAGTTTTGAAACAATACCCAAAGGTATTTGCCTGAGTTTCTTTAGAATCCCTGGAGTGAACTAGGCAGCCTGAGCTGCTGAAGAATAGCTGCTCTCTAGGAGTTTCCATAGAGAGAATGTGAACAATAGATGTGGACCAGAAAACAGAGTTTTGGATGATTAAAGTTAAATTAGGTAAAGCCCAATCATAGTCCTTGGCACTTCAGGTAAATATGCACCATTATCCCTGTATTCACTGTTTCTCAAACACTTGAAATCTCTGCTTCCCTTCCCAAGAGCAACAGTGTTCAGCCCACCTACATGCTGCTCTTACACTCTTTCTCACAGTGGAACTTCACAGTTTGGTAAATAATTTGCAGTCCTGTTGGACTTTAATGCATCAAAAATCAGTGAAATGCCTGATAAGGAAAAAGTTAATCCCATAAAGTGTAGTGATTCTTAGCCCAGACTCTTCACCACCTCACTCTGAAATCACAGGTTTGATTATGGGTGGTCCACATTTTTCATAATTCTGTTTTTCTTTACAGATGAGAGTTCTATGCATGCAAGATCTTTCTGCACATCTTCGCTACTGGAAGTGTCTTGTCAAAGTACCAAGGGCTCGAGGGTGGCTTTGCTGGGAATAGGTGGGAAGAAGCTAGTGGCCAGATAACATCCTGCATTGGCACTGCCTGATGCCCTGCCATGCCTCTCAGAAAAGGGAGCGAAGGGCCACAAGTCTGCACAGACCCTGTCTCAGTGTGGTGCCCATCTGTATTGCCCTGTATATGCTGTGGGAAAATCTAGGTAGATATTTCAAATGTGTTTTCTCACTTCTTTCCTGCTTCAGACATATACCATGAATGCAGGCAATAATCATCTTTCTGATTAGGGTTTTTAGTAGACCATACATAATTAATGCAATAAGCTGGATATTTCCATGTCCTATCTTAACCTTGTTGTCTGCAGTATTTTCCCCTTTCATGAGGATTGCTTCTTGCTGAGTGTTTTGTGATTGACTTCCAGACCTCTGCAAGGTCTCAGAATCAGTTTGCTAAAGTTTACCATTTCAATGCATTATTTGGACTTGTAGCAGTGCCTGGAGGCTCCTTTGTGCAGAGCAGCATCTGTAGCTGGTACACACACAGCTGTTTGTCCTAAGGTTTGAGACACACAGCCCTGTCCCTATGTCTCTGGCACACAATGTTCTCAGCCATCGCTAAAGCTTAATATGTTCCATTTGGCACTGACATGAGAAAGCTATCTTGTTTTGGGGAAAAAAACCATAGTATTAGGCCCAAAGCAAAGATACAGACACTTCTCGGGTGATGTTGTTGATTATTCTGAAAATGTCATTCCCAAGTTGCCTTGTTTGCCCAGAGTGGGACATATGTTAGTAATTGACAATGCTCAATGTGCATCTCTTCTATAAATGGCTGTTTCAAAACAAAATAAGTAATAAAATAAGGGGGCCAGCATGTTCTCTAGAAGATAAAACACTGCATCTCTTTTAAAACTGTTATCACTAGCAAGCAAGACTTGTTCTCCCCCATTTCCGTCCAGACAGATTTTCTTCCTGTAAAATCTTAAGCCTCATTTTTGTTTAAGTTGCAACTTAGTGTTTGGTTTTTTTTTTTTCCCTTCAGGAGGCAGCTAGTTGAAATCTATGTCTTCTGTTTCTCATTACACTTTCCACTATTTGTAACGAATAGTTGCCTTAGTTGTACAACTCCAGTAATGGCATGCAACAATTTTCAAGGACCTGAAGGAGGAAACTTACTTCATTGGTCCTGTGGCTTCTGTCTCATCATTTCAGTTACTCTGTGGATGGATGTAAAGCATCATAAATACCTTAAGAAAGTCAGAGACCTGAATCTACTGTCATGTCACCACTGCTTTAGTGTAAAGGCATTAATTCAGGTGGCGTAATTTTCAGAACCCATCAGTGGGGTTGGAATAAATCTTAACATACCAACCCCAAGAGATTTAAAGCAGAAGGGGCTGAACGTGCAAATATTTATTCAGGTGTGCAGACCTGCTGAGTCTATTGTTGCCACAGACCTGTTTGCCTGAGGAAGTTATGGGTCTGCAGTAATGGAAGTAGAAACAGGCTTTTAAGAGACTGAAATACCACTGCATAATGAATGGTAAGTAAAATGCAATGCACATAAAGAGAAAGGTGCCACTTGTATGAGGCACACTTTGAAATGGCACTGTAAAATTTGTCTGATATTTGAAGGTGCAAGATTATTTGATAGTTTGAGTGTCTGGTCACCATTTTTTTCATTCAGGATTTAATGAGTCTGAGTGTGGTTGGGGTATAATGATGTATAGGTGAATGCTGGAAGTCCAGTCTTCTGGTGACCTGGCCTGGTCCATCAGCTAGCAAGAAGAAGACAAGGAGGTGCAGATGACTGATACAAACCTATCCTGGCCCTTTACAATTATTGGTGGTTTTGTCTCATGTCTTACTGGATGCCTCATTGTTGTGGAACTCCTGTGTAATACAAGAACTGGTTTACATCTCTGCACATTCTTTCCAATGCAACATTAACTGTTGTGATCCACCCTCAGTAAATATTAGCAATATGTTCTGTGTGGGATGTAGCCCAAACCACAAGTTGATGCAAAATACTGCATCCCACTTCCTAAGCAATGGCCAAATTGCTCCACATTTTACACAGTGTAGCAGCCCAAAGAACACTAAGGTCAAGTACAGTCTTTCCACTGATTTCAGAAAGCTTTGAGTCAAGCCACCCAAGACAACAATGGGCACTGATTGCTCCCAGGGGCGAACATGGCTTAGGAAACCTTTCTGAGAATCTGACTCCTCTCATCCAGTGTGGCTAGGAATGAACCTAAATCAGAGATGTCCTGGCTCAGGAGAGATGGTGCTGCTTGGCTGGGCATGGAGCCAAATCTTTGGGTTTTCACCTTTGACAGAAATTTATCAGATCCAGAACATGAAGCTCTCCCTGGTCCATGGACAGGACAATGTGGATTAGTCTTCCCAGATGTGGCTACTATTTGCTGAACATTTTGGTTTGATTATTTTCCTATTAAAGGTAAAAGGAGAAGTAACTTAGGTCACTTCTTTGAAGCAGGCGGAATTGAATTGTTATTCTTATCTACTTCATATCTATGTAAGCCCTTTGTATGGGTTCTTGTGCATCAAATTAAGTAAAAAACATAAATAGAAGGTCTTCTCTGAACCAACAGTTTTAATGATAGTGTATTTAAATTAAACCATTTGAGTTATTATTTATGTGCTTTGAATAAGGATGGTACAGCCTGACTGCATCACTGGCTGTTAAGGAGTCAAAGTGTTCTAGCAGGGCTTGAGCACCATGACAAATATTTTCAACAGAAAGAACAACATGCAAACAATGAATTGATCAACCTATCAAGCTCCAGAACTAAAAGTATCCTGTGCAAACTGAGGAACTACCTAGTGGCCCTGGGGCAGAGCCATTACTTTTAAGTTCAGGATTAAAATGGCTCATTGTACACTTTCAGTACACTAAAAAACGCTACGGCAAGTTAGAGAGGTTGGATGAAGTCAAGTTATTTCTTCTATTTTAATTTTCAGCTCTCCCAACTATATTCTATTAAATTACATATTGGTAACACAGAGCGAGTAGCAGTGCTTGCAGCCCTCTAGCTCATAGGTGACAGGTAGCAACATGTCAGATCCTGAGCTGTGCCTATCTCCCCCACTTTTGGTTGCCACATGAGGTATAACTATCCAGAGAGCAGTGGGAGAAAGATGGAGAGGTAGCACTGGATGATGTGGAGGAGGGGGAACAGGCATGACAACTTTAATCATCACTGCCCATTAATGGACTTATCCTGTACACTCTTCTTTCCAGTGGGAGCCAGAGAAAATACCATTGCATTATTGCTGACAGTGACGCCCAAGCTGGGATGTAAGCTTTGCTGACAGAAGCTGAAATCTTTGAGGTATTTGTCATTGGGAACTCGGTCCCATCCCTCCTGGCTTGTTTATTATTTGCAGCTCTGCTGCCTCAGCCTCTCAGCCAGCTGGCTTGTGTGGAAAGGGGATTCCTGGAAGAGCAGCATGAGGCTGGTTCAGGCTTTGGGGGGTCGTTACCATATCCCTGATTGTGCACTTGACACTGACATGCTGAGTGATTTAGGACCAGATACTTACTGTCTTTGCCTCTGTTTCCCCTTCTCTGAGATGCTGATGGTGGCTCTCACTTCACAGACTTCATGAAGCTGTGCAGTTGCCAAGCCCTCTATGAGGCAACACATGACACCAATTAGCTGTGTTGTACAGCCCCAGCACTGAGAAAGGAATAGGCTGTTTCATCATTGTGGCACTGAGAATATTATGTTTCTCCAACCATCTTGAAGAGCTAGCCTTGAGGGGGATGAGTGAGAATCAGTTGTGCACGTTGCCTTTCTATGTTCAGATACAGAAGCATCTTGTAATGTGATTATCATCAGCATTTATCATCTGAGCCATTGAAAGATCAAAATATCATACACTATTTTTGGTTGACTTTGCTCCGGTTCTAGTATCTTCTATTTTGCCTTGCTTGCTTAATGCACTTGTAATTAAAAGAGTTAAAAATAAACTAACATTTAATTTAGCTTTCTTTCTGCTCATACTTATTCCTCATTATTTCTAAATCCTTTCAAAATTTCTGTTAATTGTACACTGAGGATCAACTTATGATCAGTTTGTAGTCAATCAGAAATTTCCTGCAGACTTTAACAGAAACAGAAAAAAGCCTCAATGCCTCACAGCCTTTTACAGATAAGATGCTGAATTCCTTAGAGAACATGCTTCAGACTCTTAAGATTATGAGTTGATTCACTAAATATTCACTTTGTGCACATGAGAAAGGGAATAAAACTCCAAACCCTGATTCAAAAAGTGCCTCATTTGTTTATGATTTATCCCAATTAAACCATGGTCTTATGGATTGCTATGTATTTTTCTTAACAGAGCAAAAGCAAGCAGGGCAATTTTAGGAAGTTGATTATTACTATCCTTGTTCCACCAGCGTAATCTTTGACAAAAAAATCTGTAGCATGGCTAGTTTCTTTTCTTAGCATCTTGGAGATGTCAGATGCTCATTTTTTGCACAGTCTACTCTCTGACCTTGGAATCAAGTCTATAGCTGCATTTCATTTGACAAGTATTGCTAGAAATTAAGACCTTGACAGCAGGATCTCATTCATTCATACATTTTGCAGAGTGGGGTGAACATACAAAATTTCCTCATTAACAAAGAGTCAAGTCACATCACTGAAGAGGATCATATTACTGGACCTTTATTTGCTTTATGATTGGCTTCAAGCTGTGAAAGTGGAAAGAGATTTAAGAGATGTGAGGGCCCACATTTCAAAAGATCAGGCCTCTGAGTGACAGAGTGCATGACCAGCAATGCAGGAGGAAAAGGACCTGTCTGAAAGCCCATGGCTGTGTCTTCCTTAACACATGCAATAATCACAGGGGCTTCCTTTCTCACTTATTGCCTCATGATTCATTGATTCTCCTGTACCCAGGCTCAAAGATTTCATGGTTCCTGGCAGCCTACCAGACTGTGAAGGAAGAGTGATGTGAGTGATGAAAAAGGCGAAAGCTTTATGCAATAAGCTCTATTTTTCCTTCCTCATACAGGCACTTGCTTATCACTCTAGTTTTCCTGAAAGATCAAAAATAAAGTCTTCTTGGCTTTGGAGCAGTAAAAAGTAGTTTTTATTGCAGAAATGTGACACCATAGGTCTTAATACAAGCTCCATTATTTAGATTCTTTGACATAAAAGAACGGTGCAGCTGCTTTGCCTTTTTTAATATTGCACTGTTGCCAATACTATGCAAAGGCTTCAGTACAAAGTGAGCTTAACAATGGCATCACACCAGTAGTGATAATAACTTCTCCCTTCCTTTGCTTGCATCTGAATTTTTGGTTCAGATAAAAGATGAAATGCTCTAGGTCATCTGTTTCTCTGAGCTGACTGCAATTGATCAGTAGCAAGCATCTCTGCTCTTTAGCTGTGATCTGAATGGTTCTCCAAGCAAGACGGCAAGCCACTAGGAATATCAACTCTATCCCTCCCTACTGGGAATTTCAGATTTTTCTGAAGAGAAAAATATTTTCCTTGGCTAGTACTAAGTAATAATAATAATAACAACAATAATAACACTGTTTTTCTAATCTTGTATTCAGAAAACTGTATATCACGTACTTTAAATTGAGTTGGTTTTTGCTTGAAAATGTTTGCATTACCATTAAGATTTAGGAAAAGCCCATAAGCCCAAGGAAAATGGATTTTCAGCAGATACTATCCAGAACTCCTGGGCTTTACTGAGATGGATGACCAGTCTTGTTTTCCTCTGATTACCCATTTAACCATCATACTATGGGCAAATAGAGTATTAGCACCTTTTAAGAAATAACTACAAGGCTATCAAGAATTCAAATGATTCAAGCTGAGCTGTTTTACTCTGCAGCACAGTGAAAGGGTACTTTGTACACTAACATATTTTCCAAGCTTATACTTGGACTTGCATGCTCAGTGGCTTTGAACCTGTTGGACCACTATATTTTCTCTCTTTTTAATTTTCTGTGTTACATTTGATCTTTTATCTTTTCATATTGTCCTCCTTTTTTTTTCTTTCTACTTCCTTCTTTACTCCTCCTTTTTATTCATGTATTATTGTGGTTTTTCCAGTTTACCTATCTGTAGGCAAAACAAATACAGGCTTGCTTTCTCTCAGAGGAGATTTTGGTTGAGGAAATAATAACACATTTGTGCTGAGCAGCAAGGGGCCATCTGTTTGCTGCCGGAAAAAAAAAATTCACAAAGTAAGTATAAGTGAAGTGTACCCAAGAGGGAAAAGAAAAGCCTCCCGTAGTCCGTCTCTCAAGACTATTATTTAAAGATTTTGAGTTGCTTCAACCTACAGGGCTTTGAACAGAGCCTCTGGGGATGTCCACGTCAAAGCTGACCACTGTTTAAATTGAGTGACAGCCATTTCTTCAGCTACTGGTCTGCAGATAGGAAGGTACAGACCTACCTCATGCTACATATGCAGAAACTTCAGCATACTGAAAGGCTCCTGTACTTGCACAGGTCCACAAGTCTCATAATCACTTCTGCCATTAAAATTAAGGGGAATATTGCCAGAATTGCCTCCTCACAAACTCAGGGTGTTGGTTATTTGCAAGATGCACTTGCTTCCAGTGTTGGGTGCTAAAAACATTCAGGGTACAATCATCCTCTCTGCATGAACGTGTATAGGCAAGGATCCTACAGAAAGAGTTATTCATATTTTCTTTTCTTCTGCTTGATAAATGAGGACTGCCTTTTGATGGAAGTGAAATACTTAACTCCTTCTCCAGCATCCTAATGCGAATGCTTAGGCACCAAAGGGACCAAGGAGAAACATGATGAAGGCAACTTCCTGTGTCTCAGAAAGGTCTGTGCTCAGGGTGTCTCCCTGTCAGTGCCTGCATTGTAGTTTCTCAACGTGCAGACTCTGCAGCACTGATGTGGGACTTGTCACCTTTCCTGTGAGCCAGCAGTAGTGACAGAGAATAAGACAGGAAGACCTGATTGAGTCTCCTTAATTTATTTCCAAGGGTGCAGCCTCCAGTAAATTTCTCAGGCTCTTCAACTGCTGCCTGCAACCTGCTTATCACTGTGCTGACTGGCATTTTTGATCCCGAATAAGCTAGTCTGCAACAAATTCAGGGTGTTAGGTGTGAGCTTGGCTTTTCCAGTGAGCTCAGAAGGTCTCGATCCCTTCTTCACCAGAAATTTATGGGGCAGGTGGAAAAAGCTCAGTGATGGGCAACAAAAATAATTAAAGGTACAGAAAATCTCTGTTTGAAGGATGACTAATCTAGTACTTTTTAATTTGGAAAGGAGAAAGTGGAAGAGGAGGTGATGGATTTACAGAAAAACCCCTTGAGTGGCATGGAGAGAATGAATAGATTGATTTTTTATCCTTTTTCAGAACAAAAGGTCTGAGGCATCAGATGAAGCTAATTAAAAAGTAGGGCTCCAAACAAAACATTTTCACAGGTAGCTGACCTGCAGATCTCCTTGCCAAAGGATGGTGTAGGTTCTAAAATTTTATATGATTTCAAGCACAGACTGGAGAATTTAATGGAAGAGTAATCCCCTGGGAGTACTAAACACATAGGAACTGCAGCCTGATCAGACTGCCCTGAAAATGGCTGGAAACTTGGAGCCTGTTACAGGGAGAGTTTTAACATATTCCTGTTTATAGGCATCTTGGCCATGGTGGGAAGCAGGTTATGGGCTAGAAAAACCTTCCAGTCTGACATTCTACATTTTTTTCCCTGTTCTTTTCTGTAGTGAAAAGTTTGCAAGGCTGCAGAAACAAAAGGTTTGGCTCACTTGACTTTAAACAAGAGAAAGCAAAGGCTCTAGTTACTTATCTTCCCCAGTAATTGGTAGCACAGAGGGCATATTGCCTGGCCTAAGATAGGTATCCAAGAGGCTGGGTGAATCACCACCTGCAGCTGCTTTTTATTTCTGATTTCCCAGGGGTTCTGGACAGCTGCCTAGGATTGGATAAGTCTTTTCTTTATAGTTTAATTAATTGTACTTAAGGAAGACTGATCATGATTAAAGCAGGTTTTAGCAGTAGGTCTAAGGTCTTTTACTACAAGGTTTGAAGTGCATGTTAAGGCGAACATTTGTTAGATGTGCGCTCTGAATAAAGGTCCTGGAACACAACTGGGAATTTCTCTCTTCAAATATCGATGGACTGCAGCAACAAACTCAAACAAGCTCTGCCTGGGGTTTAAGGAAGCTTCATTTCAGAGAGTGGGACTGCTGACATTTCACTACACATTTAGATCCTGCATGTGAACATGTGAAAGTAATTAAAAGGAAGGTGACTGATAGCTCATAGACACAGATTGTTGGCTTGTGCTGTACTATCCAGAAACATTACATGACCATTCCCAGCTGTTGTTGCAGCATGGGGTACCACCAGCTGTCTCATCAGATCATACCATGGAATAATAGCACAGAAATCTTCCATATTATCCTTCCACAAGAAAACAACCGCCACTGACATGACCCCGGCAACAAAAAAGAAAATCTTCAAAGCTAATTTTTTTTTCTTCCTCTGATTACATTTTACCTTCCAGGAAGCAGATGTAAACACAATCCAAGTTCAATCTAGCTTTGTAATCACCAGCCTTTGTTTTAGTAAATGTTTCTCAACCGCTTAATTCATTTGCACAGCACTTGAATTACTCAGAGAAGTCTTTCTTATCCAGATTTCTAAATGCAGTGTAACAGACCCTGGCTCTGGTGGAGCAGTGTGCCCTGTCTGATTTCTGTGGGTGCTTCTGTGGATGTGTTAATCATTACTACACAGCTTTCCAAAACAAACAGATATTGCTGAAGGTTATATATGCATTATTTAAAGTTAAATACTTGCATCATTTTAATATAAGTCTTTGTTTTTGTTCTGCCTTTTATAGGAGATTGTGGCATACAATATATGAAGTTAAATTTGTCTCTGAATTTACGTTTCATAGAGATAGAAAAGCCAAGATTAGCAGAAATAGCCAATGTTCTGTTTTCTAAATTTGACTGATGAAATTGTTTATGTGGAGAACCACAAGCTTAATAATACTAAGTCTAATGTTTGATCCTAGATGTGGAACTAGCAGGAAAAGGGTTACTATAAAATGCAAAACATAAAATTATTCCATAGTTAGATATCTAAAATAAAAATAAAATCTCTGGATACTGGTTCTTACAGTGTCATAAACATGGAGTAATGCCACTAAACATATCTAAACTCCATTGATACAGAGTTGGTGAAAGGGCAGAAATCAAAGCTAAAACCTTTTTCACTTGATCTCTCTATCCTTGCCAGAGCTTTACCTGCCATGGTCTTTGCTGTGCATGCAAAGTTCAGAAATCAGTGCTTTTTATCTAGAGAATGAAAAGCAACAGTATCCTCAGTTAAAATGAGCTCTATTTAAACATATTCAAAAGCTACACAGTGTGGGAGAAACTCATAATTTCAGCCAGTGTCGGTGGGTGGATGCTCTGAATATTTTTATGGAACTTTTAAAAAAGATGAGCTGACAGCATCTTACCTTACCTACTACTCTGAAATCTATTTTGTGCTGTCCTTGAGCACAGCTGCCTGGAGGAGGGAAGGCTTGGTGAATGATTTGGAGCTAGCAGCACTTAGACACCTACCTCCCCTTCACTTCAGTTAAAATTAGACACAGGAACACCTTTGTGGATTTGGGCCCAGTGAGCTAGGATATATGGCAGGGAACTGAAGTGACCTGTGGAAATAGTGTGGTGGCTGCAGTGGCTGTCTTGTGGCTACACCAAAGGCAGACATGCTGAAAGAGTTGTCTCTGGCTGCACTGCTTCTGTCCCCTTCTCTCTCTGTTAAGGAGCTCATGTTCAACTGAAGATGACACTAACTTTCTAGGATGGATGGGAACTGCAGCTAAATAAATAACTTGCACTAGCTATCCCACCAACTCTTTGAAGAAATTGTTTTCTTAGAAGGACTTCTGGAAGTCCTCTACAAGTTTGTGGTGTGTCACTTTTTAGGAATATGCAAGAAGTGATGCAGTGAGCAGCCAGACAAGGGTTGGACAATGTACAAAGAGAATTTCCAAAAAATAAGGCTGCTGTCAACAAGCATAGGTCAGATACACATAATCATTTATCTAACAATAAACCAGCTGCAAACAAATGCAGATGACATGTTGAGTCTACTTCGAAAGCTCTTTGCAGTTCCTTAACTTGGACCTGAGCAGGCCAAGATAGGCACAGAAGTCCTCCTCATATGACCCATTTCTTAGCCTGGCACTGCATCTTGATAATGTCCTTTAAGAAAAGGTGACCTGTTGATAATTTGCTGATTTCATTGCTGTTACAGTTAAGAAGCTAGGCTACATATCTTGTATGGTCATATTTCATTTTCAAGCCTAAAGGAAGAGAGAGAAGCTTAAGGAAAGGAGCTGGGACATGAGATTTAACTGGAATAATCTGGGCTCTTTAGCCAGTGGGATGTAAAATACCTGGAGAAAGGACATGATTTCTTAAAACAATGTTCAGCAGCTGCATCAGACAGTGTGCTGGAAGTTTGTGTGAGGGGCATGAGCAGCATGCCCACTGAAAGGGCCACATTCCTTTTTAAGCCTGCTCAGAAACTGCAACTTCACTTCGCCAAATTTTGAGAGTTTGTCATGAACTTTTTTCAACAAGCTCATATAGACTGCATAACATATGAATCAGTTTAGTTGTGTTCCAGGTTTGACAAATATTTTTCCTATAAAGATAAAATATCTTTTACAAAGCTCTTAGAGGTGTGGTCCCTGTATATTTTCCATGATGGATACAGATATGATTTCTTATCTTACCAGAAACTAGACAGTTATCAAATAGGGCCAATAACTGAACTGCAAATCCCAAAGAAGTATCATCACAAGTATCTGGGTTGATTTAAGAGCCATCTTAAATGACAACTGAGCTCATCTTAAGGCAAAAAAAACCCCCAAAAAATAAAAGAGGGAAAAAGTGCATGTATAAAACACTTCCTGGGATTGTGATTTTTCCAAATTGCCATGAGTTGAAAGTTGTTTTTCATTCAACTGCTACAGCTGTGACTCCAGCTGTCCCTCCTGAATGTTATTTATTTCTGGAAGCCTCTCATCCAGAGGATTGATCTTTCAAAGGGACATGGACCTATTTTGTGTTTCATTATGTACATGCTGAATAGCTGAAGGTGGTGTCCAGGTGATAAATTGCTAGTGGGGCATAAATTGATAGGTAACCTGCTCATTAGTAAAAAGGTTAGTAAGTAAGGTAGGAAAGAAGGGAGCATGGAGTATGTAGGTCTAAGCAGAAAAGTGTTAATGTAGGCATCTGTGGAATACAATTAAAAGAACCTGCTGTTTAGATAGATGCTACTTGTAGTTCATGCTGTTTTTAGGAAGGAGTGGATGGGCTGGAAATTCTACTTTAGATCCTTATACATGGGGATTTTGCTGTTTAAGCAGATTGCTGAGCCTGTGTGTTTCCCTGTAAGACAGAATTATTATAGTCTTACAATGAATAATCATGGTGTTTGCTGGGGAAAACCCCCTTTTTTATTTTCTTGGGAAAGCAAAGGATGGGTGTTATTTGATTAATGCTGACTCTCAGCATGGTTTGAGGCACAGTTTGTAATGCAAGGCTATGCAGTTGTACAGCACTGCCACCTTCCACCAAAGCAAGGCTCTTCGTGCTGACAAAATTATCAATTTTAGCAAGACAGTGGGATGCACTGATATTGATCTTACTTTCCTGTCCAAGATCAAAGCATTGCATATGATCACTACCTTTAAATTTCAATAAAACCCCCACAGATAAATGCTGTGATTTCTGGCAGTTGATTTCTTAAAACAGTAAACGCTTTCCAATATGTGCTCAGTTGCTGGAAGATACCCCTCTGCCCTTCGTTATTCAAAAGTTTATGTTTAATACCCATCAAAATTTAGTTCTTGAAGCTGGGCCCTGGTGAGGAACACTTTTAACAAGATGGACTTTCCTGAAATGTGTGAGTTGCTTTAATGACTTCAACTTAAAGTAGAAGTATTTCTGTGTAGTTGGTTTATAAAGGCTGAAGGTTTTTCTCTTGTCAAAAGTAATTCCCAGGTCATTCAGGGCTGGCAATCAGCATGAAATTATCCATGTGTTGGCTGGTATTGGAGTGAGATTGGTCTCTTGCCATCAGTTTTGGCAACACAAGTTACACATGCAAAAGAGACAATAGTGAAGTCAGATACAGACTTATGGATCCCTTGTGGCTATCCCCACACCTATGAAAAGAAAATAAATTATATTAGTGATGACGCACCAACTTTAGGAATTGTTCCAGGCACTGTCCCCAGGGCATCCAAGGGAGATAAGAGTTATGTATGTGCCTCAGGAAACAGAAGAGCAAACACAGAAAGTATGTTAAGCCCAGACAGCCAATCTGCAAGGATGCTGTGCACAGATAGCAGATATGTTGAGGCTTTCACAGTTTGTCCTGCAGTGGGGGATTAATTTAGAATTAGCATTCTGTCCCAAGGCTGGGACCAGGTAGCTGGTTGCTGCCTTGTGCAGAGGTTCCCTACTGCAACAAGCACAGCCTGGAGGAGCTTGTACTGTCTGAAACAATCATAAAATGTTCTAAGACATAGAAAATTATTCATGTAGTTATTGCAGCACTGTTACTTGACAGAAAATACTTTTTGTTACAAGCTGAGTCAACAGCTTACGTGAGGAAGCAATGCTCACTCAAAATTTTGTCAATGTTCCCACTGAGTAGTGACACTAGTAGCTTATGTCCAAAATTACTTCAATGCTGCGGGTGGTTGTATTCCAAATTCTCTGGGCCTGAAGAAGCACTGCAAGGGGTTAGTCATATATTAATGCAAATTACAAAATAATCCTGAATATCTGTCCCTATTAATCATCAGTGACAGTGTGAGAGGAAAGTAGGATTGAGTACTTTTTTGCAACAGCAAACTTTCCAGTCTCTTCTGTAAAGGGTTGCTGTAATACAGAATCACTACTGCTAATTTGCCAGAGAATACTTGCTAGTGGCATACAGCACGCTCTTAAATTTCTTCAAAGGCCTTTAAGTGAGCTACAGTTTAGAGGGAGGCTGATTTGTGAATTTTTTTTTTTTTGTTCCCATTAGAACAATGGAGAAAACTGCAAGGGGGGAAGCAAATAAAATAGACAAGTTTTCTGGGTCATCCAAGATCTTCTTAAGCAGAAAATTAGAAGCAGGAACTTCAGGCTAAGAATGGGGTGAGAACTGTTGCTTTGAGGATGAAAAGATAGAAGAGAGTTTGCCAGCCCTTTGCTCAGTAGGGGAGCTTTTCTTAAAAATCTGGATCATATTGTGGGGCCACGTTCTAAACTAAGATGGTTATAGTGAGACAGTCTGTACTGCAAAGGTAGGAATAACAGCATATAGGAGAAAGAAGAATAAATTCTCAATAGCAGAGGAGGGCTTGTTCCATTTTGTATAAAACCCATGCTGGGGTATGTCTTGCTATGAAAGAAGAATCAGTAGTCCAATGACTACAGGTATTCTTTATTGCAGCGCTGGACGCACAGGGGATTTCTCCAGCCATTTGCACCCATTGAGGAAAGGATTTTTTTGAAATTTATACACCTCTAACATATATATTTATACATCATCTCAGAAATCACAATCTTGCTTATGAATATTCATGAGTCCAACCTCTCCAGCCTTTGACAGAGAAAGCAGTGATGGTCTGGTGCAGGCTGTCTTCAAGGTCTGCTTTCCCCTTTATCTACTTGGCTGACCAGAATCGCTATCTCCTTGTTCCTCAAAAAGGAAACCCAAGGACTTAGCTAAGCATTATTTACATACCAATTGCACTCTTTAGCTAAAATCTAAGAACATCTGCACACTCAGAATCTAACTTTTCAGTTGTCAGCCCCCTTTTAAGGGTCTAGCTGTGACAACTCCCTGTTTCAGTCGCCATGTTTCTCTGTCCTTTGTGGAAAATGCCATTTTAAAAATTTCCTTCTCTCTTCCCATTCACAAAATGTTATTCAGTGCCACCTTGGCTGAATTGCCCAACTGTTTTGGAGGGAAACTACACCCTAAGAGAGAAGGACAGACAGAGAAGAACCCACCCACTACATCAGAGCCCTTTAACAATCCCAACCAAAAATCATAAACCAGCCCTGTATCTGGGCTCATGGGCTTGCAATCCAAATACCCTTTATGGAGCTTGCATCTAGTTCCCCAGCTTGGGGACCTAGTTGTGGGGTGCCATCATGTTGTGTAGATGAGCCTGTTTTGTCCCATATGCTGCCTACATCTTCAACTATATGTATCCTGATAGACTCTGTAAAATGTGCCCTAAATATGCTCTTCATGTGCTTAAGGGTTCTCCTGATAAAACTACTTAGAGCACCATGTCCGTAAAACTCAGGAAAGTAGTGGGGACATATGATGACAGATTATCTACAAAAACATATATAATCCTGGGATTGGCAGCCTCATGGATGCATATCCACATAAGCCAAGCCTGCTGCTGGGGGTTATGAATAGTCCATGAAAATTAACAGAATCACAGCAGCAGGCAGTGATCTGTAGTCTGTATTAGGTGAGTTTTTCTCTGTCCATCCTCCTTTCTTAGGTGTCCTCAAAATAAACATCCATAGTAACATTTCTGCTGTTTCTAACACCAGTTCAGTGACATGGGCTTCAGTTGGTCTAAGTTTAAAATCTTGTTGATAATTTACATTTTAAGTAGATGTCACTGTTTTTTTATTATGAGATACCTACAAGAGGTGGTATCATTAGAAATCCAATGTCTGTGGAGAAAAGCACTGGTATGAAGTTTGCTACGTATGTTTAAAAGAAAATCTATCTTTTGCAGTAGCTTTTGATCCAAAATACTTCACACATGGGAAAGCTTATCTAAAGAAAGAACAGTTCATACATATAAAGACAGCATACCTATAGAAGCAGGAATATATCTTGATCATTGAGTTTAAATACTAAGCTCTAGCTTATTCCACACCATTTCATCTGCAGATACATATATTTATAGAGTTTATCTCTAGTAAAGAGATGCAATTTGCATGTGGTATCCTGCTTCATCTGGCCATTTAAAAAGGCTCACATCAATTTGGTTATATTTTGGGATAGCACATCTTCATATGGTGAGAACAGTTTGTTTCTTTCTAGCATTTTATATTATGGGTCTGTGTTTTAGAGAAGTGCCTTATAAATACACTGTTGGAAGGACGACACTGGACCAAAAGATTATTAACTTGCTAGATAAACTTTGTAGTAGTGTATGCCCACATCATGCCAATGACCCTTTAAAATATACTGTAATAATGTTAGCTATCAATAGTATAGTAGCTGGAATTTAAGTGATGGAAGATTTGGCTTTTTATTGGATTCTCTAGAAAGTTATTAGGAGATACGTGTACCAGAACTTCATTATTTCATCAAGTTTAGGTTATATTTTAAGAAGTCCACATTGATTTGGTGAGGAGGTCTATGTGCACATAAATCACTGCATGGAGACCTTAGTCCTGTGTGGCAGTCATCAGCAGCTCTCCTGCACCAGGATGACAGTTGTCATGGATGCTTAGGTGCCTCAACCTGTGCAAAAGCTGCTTTTGATCTTTATGTGGATGAGTGACCATCACTCTCCAGTGCAGCTTTGTCTTGGAATGGTGAAACAGAGTTGAGTGGAGGTGTCCTGGCCTAGGAAGAGATGTCTAGAGTGATCTCTAGCAGAACTGGGGCAAGGGGATGGTAGTCTGGTGGATATTTCATGGGAAGCTGGGGATGGTTGCTGCTGATGGTAAAATACTCTGGTAAAATACTTCCCTAAGTGAAGGATTTCCAAACCTTTCTGTCCAGCACAAGGACACATTAATGGATCCAAGAATGTAATTGGCCTTACTGAATAGATCACAGCACTAATTTGCTTCAGCCATGCTGAAGTTCTTCAAGCCACAGCCACACTGAGCACAGTTTGAATATTTCATGTCTTTCTGGCTTTAGTTTAGGCTAAGTTTTCTTATCTGCTTCCAGCTGGGTCACAGGAGTGTAAACAGATCAGTTTGCCTCTAAGAATATGATTCCAGAAAACTGGAAGAGACAATCCAATCTAAAACATCATCTGCAGGAACAAAGGTTTTCTTTTATGCTAGGTTGACTGATCCTACATGGCTTCTGTCTCATTGCTGCTGTTTTTCTTGGATAAGTACATAATTTTCTGGAATAAAAGTCTAATCTGTTGAAAGGATTCTGATATTCATGCAATGTTCCTCAGCAGATCCCAGGTTTTTTTAAAAAATATAATCACAAACAATGAAAAATTGTCTATCGCAAAGCAATGCAGGTGTTCACAAACTTGTTTCAACAAAAGTCAATGTGAATGAAGATTTATTTCAAGAATAAAATAAATCTTCAGTCACATTGACTTTTGTTGAAACAAGTAAAATAATAAGTAAAATAATTTACATCCTTGGAAACTTTATCTTCAGACTTTCTTACTACTTTCTCCCAGAAGAC
Source organism: Turnix velox (assembly GCA_013400935.1). Taxonomy (NCBI): domain Eukaryota; kingdom Metazoa; phylum Chordata; class Aves; order Charadriiformes; family Turnicidae; genus Turnix; species Turnix velox. The sequence goes on from VZTY01028901.1 coordinate 345,825, forward strand.
TGCTAATAAACTGAGATCCACAAGTACTCATATGTGCTAGACATCTAGGCAATTTGCTGCCAGTGATCTATATCCAACTGGCAAAACTGACTGTAACTGCCACAAAATCCAATTCTTGATCAGCCCAGCTCCACAGTGGCTCACAGGACAGTTGATGTTGTTTGTCTTTCCCGTAGTCTGGTAAAGAGCCAGTGATGTAGGTGTTCAGCAAATGACAGCTCTGTGCAAAGACAATGCCAGAAAACATAAGCACTTGGAGTATGGAAAAAAACCAAGTTCGGGGTTGGGAAGAAGTTGAAGGTGCTGATGCCCTATGATGGAGCAAGTACCAATTTCTGTGCTTTTTAGATTTGTCTTTCAGGCATCAGTAGTACTCATGCTAAGGAAAGCAGCAGTCCAGTTCTCCCTCTTACTGGGAAAGGCACAGAAGAGTAAAATATCAACAGTCACCATGCATACTTTATGGTGAGGGTGGTGAGACACTGGAACAGGTTGCCCAGAGGGTCTGTGGATTACCCCTCTCTGGAGGTGTTTAAGGCCAGGTTGGACAAGGCACTGAACAGCCTGATCTAGTGGGAGGTGTCCCTGCCTATGGCAGGGGGGTTGAAACTCAATGATCTTTAAGGTCCCTTCCAACCCAAACCATTCTATGAATTTATAAGAGGTGTGAAACCCTATTCTGGATTACTCTAGGGAAGCTCACTGAAACACTTAAACTTGCTGACTGCAAGATAAACACTTGCTGAGTGTTAAGCCCCTGCCTTCAGGCAATAGGATCACTGTCTTCTGGACTGTTGCTCTCTATTTATCCTTAACTAAGTAGCTCTTAATTCCTCTTCTGGATGATGTATGACTAAGATTAGTGGTCCAATTACTGCTTGGACCACAGTCAAAACCTACTGCCTCACTTTGCATCTTGTATCTTTCTCCACTTCATCTAAATCATCTGCTCCCTAGAATTTGGGGCCTGCACTAGGCAGGCATGCTGTATGAATCTAATTTCTTCAATATGCCAATGTGTCCATCCCCTTTTCTCAGCCATTAGCAGCAGGATACCACCCTTTTCTCTCATCCTGCTGCTGTTCCTTCCTTCAGTGCAACCTTTTATAAAAATGACATGCTTCCTGACCTTTCTCAAAGATCTATGCACCCTGCTGTGTTTGTCTGTAGTTAGCTCAAAACACTGTGGAGCAGTGGAGTCTGAGTCCTCTTTTTTGTTTTGTTTAGGTTTTTTTTTTAATGGACACTCAGTAGAGTGCAACGCATGTGCGAAAAGGGATATTAATGAGTTTTAACCACTCGACTGAAAAGTTATTAACTTGCTAAGTTCCCTCCGTCACGGCGTTGTAAACCATGGAGTTCAGATCATGCTTTTTGTTAGATCCAAACTGTCAAAATAAAAAACAAGGGGGAGTGAAGAGGGGTGTTGTTCTCTGCTTATATTTTAAATAAAGTGTGATGGCTGTCACATAAAATCTTTCCATGCTTTTGAGGCCAGACATTGTGACCTCTCCTGTTGCTAATGGGAGTGCAGAGACTGGTTGGATGTGTCACCAGAGCCTTCTTGGGTCTAACATGTCATCTGCTCATGTGTGTCAGAGATGGAAGTGCACCATTGTGAAAAGGTGATATCATAACCAAAAAACATGCTGGGGTTTGTATTGTCAGGTTTTGCCCTTACTCCTATTTTATTTTTCTCAAAGCATGGCTTTTGCTGATAGCATAGTGAGAACCATATATGCTGTATTTTGTTGTTAAGAGATAAAATGTGAGGGTTTGGGGAACTACATGTTTTGGAAAAAAGCCCTAGCATGTAAAACTACAGACTGGAGATCTGATGGTAGATCTGCTGTGGTATCCACCAGCTAAAACTGCCTGTTTGCTAATAGTAGAGACTTTTGTCTGGTGTAAACTGTCCAATTTTATTTTTATTCAGCCACTGCAGCCAGATTATGAAACCATTGTGTACTGTCTTAGGCTTGCACATCAAAAGTCACTAAAACACCTCTCTCAGTGAAATTTCCCCTGAAATCTTTCCCTTATTCTTCAGTTAGCCCTGCTGCTGCCTATAGATTAATCACAAAGTCACTTATTGCTCAGTTTAAGTGAGGGTGGTAGAATCTGGCATTGGGAATATCTTTCTCTATACTACATGCAAAATAGAAGAGACAGTGGACATGCTTGGAGATGCACTTTATATCTTATATATGTGAAGGGGCTTGCTTCAGTTTGTATCTGTGTCTCTTGGCAGCAGGGACCAAAATGTGGATGTGACAGTTGCTGATGCAGGGGCTGTGGATAAGGCTGCAGAGCTCTGCATGGGCAATGCCATCCCATCATGAATTTCTAGGGGGACAGCATGGCTTTAGTCAGCTGGGCTGCAGGTGTTTGAGCCTAAACAGATTCCCAGAGATAATTTTAATCTTTCTAGTGAAATATAATACTAGGTCAAGCTGCCAGCATTTAGCTTCCCTATAGAGCTCTATAGACCTTTTTAGAGTAAACATTTTCTCAAAGATGTATATGGAGACTGAGAACATGATTGAGGATCAAGGGTAAGAAGGCTGCACACCTGCACAGCTTTCTGAAAGAGGCTGTTCCTTTTCCCACTAATTAAAGCCAAGTAATATCTATCAACGAAACAGAAGAGATAAACTCAGGTCAAAAAGTATTCTTGGCCAGAATCTAATTTTGTTTGTGTCAGTGGATATGGACTGTCCTTCTCAAGGCAAGGGTAGTGCCCCTCTGAGATGCCCCCCTAGTACTATAGGGACTTATTATATGATTGGACTCATTGGCCTGACTCTCCAGAACTTCCACTACAAAAACCACCTCACACAAGTGCCACACTAAATGCAACAGTTTACTAATTCTATGAGCTTTTCATATGTCATTGTATCCTAAGGTTGTTTATATACTGAGGCATGGAGCAATAATCCTTCTTCTTGCATCCCTCATCCTTTTGGGAGTTAGATATGTGAAAGAAGGGAAGTTTGTCCACCCCTTGCCCTCACAGCCCTGGAGGAGCTGAACTGATCCCTTTCTGCAGTCTCTGTGGCTCAACTGAGTTGAGGCAATTCTCCTCTCCAACAGCACAATCCATCACTGGGAGAATGAAGATCAGGGTCAGTGTGCTCATCCTTGAGACAGAAAGGGTCTTTCCCAATGCACCTGCTTGCACCATACCCTTGAGCAACCTGTTTAGTAATGCATGATCTGGCAACTAGAGGGAAACCATGATGTGCTGGTCTATCTCAGCCTCAAATTCCCAGCAGACAAGCAAATTTCTTTAATGAGCAGATAGCTCTAACTGGACATAAAGTCACAACACCACATGTGGTCTATATCTTGCATTTAAGGAATATGAGGGAAAGTTTATAAAAAGTGCACCAACCAACCCTGCAGTTAAAGCTGAGAAGCTTCCTGCTTATTCTGTATGGAAGACTGCTAGTTTTTAGTTTTCAGAAATAATTTCCCAAGACTTCAACCTATTTAAAAGTTTCAGACAGTGGCTGCTTTTAGCACCCAGCACATATGCCAGGTATTTTTGAGCAGGCTGCTTGCTGATGAGTTGCCATATAAGAAAAACAAAAAAGAAAAAAAAATAGAGCTGCATAACCAGAAGGACTACGGGCAGCAAGGCTTTCAAGTGATCCATTTGCTGAAAGAGATGTTGTTATGGCCTGAGCTCTGGTGGCAGTGAGTAGAAGGATGTTGTGTGCTTTTCTATTCTAAGTCCAGATTCTGTGTGGGTCCTGGTATTCAATGCTGAGCTGTGTCCTCAGCCACAGTTGCAGATCCTCTTTCCAGCCCTGTGGGCTTGGGAAGTGTGCAGATTGAGTGTAAGTGGGATAGGAATTTGGCCATTAAATGGCTTTATTAAACTGTGGGAAAGTGATAGGTTTGCCAAGCAGGGAAAGTACTGAAAGGTCATCACACTAAACACCTCCTCCATTTCAAAGCAGAGAAAAGGCCTTTGTGTTGGAAAGCCCATTCTCCTGACCAAAACAGAAAATGGCATAGCAACCTCTCCCTTTTTTGGCTCTTTTCAGGTGCTTACACATTACATATTATGAATATATGTAAGAAATTTTGATAAATTATCTATAGACTTATTTTCATTGAATCATACAGTTGTGGGCATGTTGCAGTTAAGGATTGACCTCAGCATTTCTGTGGTTCTGGATTTTCCATCTGATGTGGTTTTGAAAAATACTAGTAAATCCTCGCAGAGATCTTTTGTTTCTTACCACAGCTCATGGATATTCTCTGGGCATAATGGCAAAAGTTGTTCTGAAGTTCCTCCTTCTGCTTTCTATTAAAGATTGGTTGATCCTTCCTGGTTTACCTTGCATTTGTGCTATGGTGTTGGGACAAGCCCTTTCTATATACATATAATCAAGTCCTTTCACCATATTTCCCCACGGCATGTTCCAACATAAACGAACAATGGCAACTTCAGGCTCAACCTGCATGTGGCAGTTGTGGGTAGCAAACAAGATGTTAAAAATCTCCTACAGAGAAAATCACGGGACCGACTGCAGTCTTATAAAATCTCTTGTACTCTCCCATTCTGATTTTGTCCGTTTAAATTCCCCAGGAGAGGGAATATCAGCTTTCCAGAAAAGAAGAAACATTGTCTACTCACTGGCCAACAGCTGATAGCTATAATTTTTAATCTTGCAACTTCTTTTGCTGTAGGAGGCTTACAGTGGAAGACACATTTTTCAATATAAACTATTTCTATTCCACTTTGTAGAGCAGATGAAATGATTAAAGCAGGAAATATTCCCAGTTCATAGTCTCTTTTTCAAGATGATAATAATAATTGACCTCAGGTTAGTCTCTCTATAAAATGTATCTGAAATCATGTAAGCACAGCCAGACTGTCCACAGCACATATTTTTCAAGAAAGTTATGTCAGATTTGAAGAAGACATGGAGTAGTACTTGCTATGCTTCTTAAATGCTAAACTGAAATCATGCACTTGTCCCCCATATGTGAGAAGTATAATGTTTTGCTAGTCATTAACAAGAAAAGTATTATGGATAATCTGAGGCTTTTCTAAAGTCTATTTTGGCAATTATGCTATGAAAGGGAGCAGCTGAAATAATAATAAAACTTTCTACTTACAGAGAACTTTCCTCTGGGAATATCAAAGTAATTTATAAGCCTAGTTAAGTCTATCTTGGTATTTTTCTAAGATACTGCTTTCCTGTGGCAACTGGTAAGCAAGTAATTTTATCCTGGTTTAACAGAAGGGTAAAATGGGGCACAGAAAGGGTAAGCAACTCATGCAGGGCTACTGTGACAGATGAAGGGGGGAGTTAATCAAGATTCAAGGGCACAGAGGTAGGGCTTGCATCTCTCCGCTTAGGATAGGCTTGGGCTACTTCCCAATTTCTAACAGTAGGGAGTTTCTCACAACCAAGAACCTTTCCACCATCAGAGCCAAGTATCTAAGTTCTAAGGACCTACCTTCAGGTGCTGGTAGCTGTTTGCCTTTCTTTTAATTTCATTAATTCACAAAGATCTCTTGGGAAGTCCTCTTCAGATTTGCAAACTGCTTTCTTCCTCATGCCAGAAAACCAGGCTCTGCAGTGGGCACTGCCCATTTGGAGCAAGGAATACATTTGGGACATGGAGCACTCAAGTGACAGACTTCCAAAGGGTAATGTTTACTGGGGAGCCAGAGATGCTTCTGCTTAAGTTGTGAAGCATCTCCTTGCTCCTAATAAGCAGCCAAATAACATACATGGAGCATAACAGTCCTTCAGTTAGAAGTAATGACAGTCCTCCTCAGGATGCTAAGTCCATAGCTAAGAAGAAAGGATGAAGTTTCCTGGTCAGTTGGATGTGAGACCACTTTACTACAAAAACCTAGGGAGTCTATCAGCCAACTAAGAGACACATGCCCTCATGGTACAAGAAGTGGCTCTGATCTGTGAGATCTCTAGATCTTGTCTCTCAAAAGATGACCCTTTGCTCCAAACAGCTCATTTCTGTCTGGAGCTGCAAATGCATAAAAAGAAGCTATTTTCAGAGGCTATAAATCAAACAGCTTATTAAAGAAGGAATTCCCCATTTTTCATAGCACAGAGACTATAAAATGTACAAGGGCACTACTGCCTGTGCTAACCTCAGGTCTCTGTGAACCTTGTTCTGAATCACAATAAGCAGTGTGTACTTGGGAGACAGAAAGCTTCTGGTTATGCCCACTTCTGCTGCCTATGTGAATCTATAACTTTATGACATATCTTTAGACAGGTGCCAATGCATAGTCCCATGGATACTTTCAAGAAGATTGTGAACTCTACTTGCTCAGCTTTCTGTATATTGGGCAGAAAGTGTTCTAAGGAAGAAATGGAGGAATGGGAAAAACCCTTCTGTATCATACCTCACTGTCAGTCACATAAAATGATTAGTATTTTTTTTTGGCAGAGGTTTCAAGAGTATTTTAAAAGCCCCATTTTCTTTTCTGGGATGCAGCATCTGCGGCTGTAATAATAGATTTTTCACCTTGTTCCATTAACTTCGTTTCACTGTCTCCCCTCTCCTTAAGTGGTCCTATCTTGCTACAATTTATACCCAAGACTTTCAGACAGGGAACATGGTTTAGAGAGTACAGTGTAAGGCTCTGGAAACCTGATGGAGCATGGTAATGATTCTAGGACATCAGCACTTTTGCAGGATCAGTAAGGAAACACTGAATGTAAGCCCTTGCCTCTGAGAACCTGGATTTAGGGACTATGTACCCCAGTTAAGAGAGATCTTGAAACACAAAATACTTTTTGTTTAGTAGGAATGCACTGTGCTGCTAATTCAAAACTCTGAAATGACATTTCTCCATTGAAGAAAAGGCAAATCATAGGCACAACTTTTACATAGGCACCATCAAAGCTTTGGGATTTTTAACTATTATGTTTATTTTACCAGTAATTCTGTTTTACTAGCATGATTAGACATGCAGATCCTGATGAGATTAATGGATTCCAAAAGAACCCCACAAAATAGCAGGAGGCAGGCAGATCCACTGGCAGTTTTGTTCACTGGTGAACTCAAAATACACCCAAAGCAAACATATGTACTGAAGTCTTAAAACCAGATCTATTCAAGGGATTCCAGATCAGGACATTTATTAACTTCTGTATAACTGATGATTGCACTTTAGCTCCACACATGTTTTGATTTGTGACTGCTCAAAATAATCAACATCATGTGCATATCAGATGCCTTGCTGAAATATTTTCTGAAAGTGAACAATCAAAACCAAGTCAGGTGCCTCATTCTGTCTTGCTCACACATATTAAAAAGCTGAATAATTCTTAGCATTTCATTAACCTTATTAATATGTTTTTCTTCAGTTCTTAAGTTTTTGTAGACAATCCTAAAAATCAGTGATAAGTTTTATGAATTCAAGGATATTTCATTTAGTCACCTGTCTAGATTTGTACATGCACAAACTAATTGCTGGTTATTTCAACATGTGCATAAACATTGACAAACCAAGACATTGAAAAAAGTCCTTTTATTGGTTGTCACCTGTTAGAAGACTATTAAGGTACAAAACAGATATTTGGTAAAGTATGTGAGAAGTTGAGTTGGGGTTTTGGTCTGATGGCTTATGTGTGCCGGGGGTATTTGCCTTAAGAATATTGTCAAATTTGGCTTTTCTTCAACAGCTGATCATGGCAGTGAAGGACAGAAATGTCATCTTTGGATTATTTACTCAATTTCTTTCTTTTAATGAGCATTCAGGCAGTTTACAAATCACTTTGCTACTGTTGCTCAAGTGCAATAGTTCTCTCCAGTGTGGGTGGAAGTGTACCTTCAATATGTTACCTTTAATAGTCTTAGTAGGAATGTAATTTAAACCAGCTATTTCTAAATGAGCAATGTCATTTCATGTGTCTTTGATTCTGTTACTATTAATCGTTTTCACTTGAAATCTTCTACAATTTATGGGAAAATATTAGTCTCTTGAAGAACAACATGAAACTGGAGTTTTGTAATCCTTCTGAGTGCTATTAAAATTATTTCCCACAATTGTTATTTCCTTTAGGATGACAAAGTGTCTTTATTATCATTGTATCCCACATGTATACCAATTGTCTGTAATAACTTGACTAGTTGGCAATTAATGCCTTTTAAGGGAATTTCTTTTCCCTTTGGCTGTAGTCTCACCTTTCACATATGGTTGATGTCGCAACTGTATTTTTTACCAGTGTATTTTTGTTTATATGTATATACCTATTTCTATTTCTATATACATACTTATTGAGCTGTTTTTTAGCCCTGTAATGACAATCACTGAATGCATGGCAAGGCTAACTACTTTCACTGTTTCCTTTGACTAAAATATTTTATAAGTTTATAGTACTTCAAAAGTGGCTGCCATTTGGTTTCAGTTTGGGATGAAGTTTTGAGCCAACTTTTTTTTATGCTCTCTTCCCCCTGCATCATCCCCCAATCTTCCCATCTAATATCTAAGCAGTTTAACATTATGATTAATGTAAACATCACCTGGGTTTTCACTCCCTGTAAGATGAATGGCACTCCAAACATCATGTAGTTGAAGATGCTTGCTCTTTCTGTCCTATTTTCCTGAGCACCCTGAATGATCCTTACAAGAGGAATGAATGAGATTAAAGCTGTGCTCCCTACAAGGTTCTGGTGTGATGATAATGTTATTTTTAGGGCATCATTATTGATATTGGCTAGCATTACTCAGAGCCTTTAATCAAAAGGAAGAAGTGATAAAGACATCTTTATGATATGCCTGTGTGTGATAAGCATGAGAAATATGGAAAAAGATTAAAGACCTAGTATCCTGGCCTTGGAGAAAAGAGTCTTTGTCCTGTTCAGAAATAAAATTGACCAGATGTACTCATTTTCTCATTGAAGCCATCCCTGCTTAGCCTTTTAAAACCAAAACCTTAAATTTGGCTTTTGTCTTTGAGTTCCCATAATGCTCATTACATTGTTTTGTGTCTGAATTATGCAAGATGTTTCAGCTTGTACCATTTTCCTGCATGTGAATAGCCAAAACAAGCTGGAAACTAAACATATGCTTCAATTCCTCACTGAATCAGGGCATCAGGTGACAAAGTTTGTCCATCATTGACCTGTGTTTGTGCATGAACTTCATAGTTGTATTGCTGCAAGGCAGGCTGACAAAAAACCTAATCAGTTGTAGATGCAGTTGTCCGAGTGGGAATTACTCACCCTCCACATCTGCTGCTTTGGAAGTCCCTAAAGATGTAAAAAAAAAAAAAAAAAAGGATGTAAAATACCATCCTGGCTACCTGCCCCTGCAGTGTTCACCCACCAGTTTTGTCAGAAAAAGAGGCATTTGGCAGGAATGCATTTTGCAGGAATTTGCATTCACAAATTAAAGGTTCATGTGGTTAACTGAGCTTTTCTACTTCAGGGTCGGACACAGCTTGCTGGAACATTTTCTCACTACAATTTACAGTGAATGAACTGATGAGTATGTAGGATTTATGAGCACGGAGGACTCATGAGAGGTTGAATTTAAGAGTTTTAAATTTAAGAAAGTTTTTAGCAGGGATATTTGCATACAGCTGTGCACTTAGAATGAAGAATTATGTTCCATTCAGTTGAGCAGCTGATTGTGTAGGTTCTTTGTTTAAAGTATAGAGGAGAAAAGGGAAAGCTCTAAGAACTGCATGTCAGGACAGCAAGAAGCTTCTGGAGAAAGCCTAAAGTAAAAACTTCAGTTATTTACCAGGCACTTACTCCATCACTGTGAATCTGTTGAGCTGACACTCAGAGAATTCCCATCCCTTTCTGCATTTTTGCAGCAGAACCATAACTCTGGGAGAATATATATTACTAATTTAGGTGTTGTTTCCATGCTTTCTTTATGCAACCATTGCCTGCATTCTGGAGAATGGCCTGCAACCATTCCTCTTCTGGAGAAGTAGCTTTATCTTTCGAATGCCTTTTTCCATAGGGTGTAACTATTCCTTCTTGTCTGTCTGTAAACATTAATGGCTTTTTCTGAACACAGTAATGAAAGAGAGGTTGTTTGTGTTTTACAAATCCTTAAAAAATAATTGTATTACTGTCAAGTGGAAACAATTTTTGATGCTTTCCTATCTTAGATGAGAGTCATAAGTGTTGACAGAAAGCCTCAGAGGGTGAAGAAAAAGGTCAGTAGTCTTACAAAGTGAAGGATTATATATATATGCACCATGGTTTCAGCTGGACTGACCACTGAAACAAATGAGAGATATTCTCCTCTGCCTCTCCCTGAAGGAAGGGTTGGAACACAGAGAAAAAGTCTTATGAGGTTAAAAAGAAATTAAACTGCTTTAATGAGAATATTAATAAAATAAAAATACAACGAAACTGCATCAAGCTTCCAGGATGACAATCAGGTCATTAGCATGCACAGGAAAAGTCCCAGACTAATTGCAGGAATGGGTGAAAACTGGATTCCAGGTCAGGATTCAGGAATACAGTGTTGGGATCAAAGACAGATGAACAGAGTCTTCCTCAAAGGCCAGCCACTGAGGAAGACACTCTCAGTTTTTATACTGATCATTATACAGATGGGTTTGAGCCACCTGTCCTGTCTGCTCCTTCCTGCAAATACAACCCCTCTATGCTCTTCTGCTTGCAGTACTCCAACTTTGTACATAACAAAGTTAGTTGACCTGACCTTGGTTGTTACAGGAATAGGGACAAGCAAGAAGAGCATCTGCACACCATCCCTTGGCATTAATTAGAAACAATCAGGTCTAACCACTTTGGAAGCAAACAGTTTCTGAAATACATATTGTTTATTTCAGAGAGTTTAGTTAGTTAGAAAAGGCTTAACTGAAAAGTAAGATCCCTGAACAGGAAATTGGTTTCATTTCACCTCAAACCAGGACAGTATGTATCCAAGCATTTAACAGTTGAGATTCTCTATGAAAGGCCACATGCAACAGTATGCTACCTGTTGAAATTTTATTCCATTCTTTAGGATTGTGCCTCAGGACTATGGAAAAGCAGAGGCATGGAGATGGTTCATGAAAACCTTCAGTGGTGTTTCACATCCATTGTTTTCAAATGATAGTGGATGAGCCAGCAGTGGTCTGGAATGCCATGGCCTATGGATCACACTGTGAATCAGCACACTGAAAGAACTCCTACTGGTGCACTTTGGATCCCCTCCCACCACCTTGCTTGTGGCACAGTGCCCTAGCCCTTTCCCAGCCCTGGCATCTGGTGTGCAAAATGCACCCTTTGATGCATGGCAAGTTGCTTCATGGGCTGTGCCCTCAGCTGCACCTCTGAGTGATGGTTGGCAAGGAAAAAAGGCATGTGTAGGATCACTGTGCACCCATATCCCTTAATTGGACTGACTTCTTCAAACCTTTGTGCTGTTGGGAACTGGGGTGAATAAGGATAAATGATACCTTCAGCGGTCATTAAAGTGCAGTACAGACATTCCAAAGGCCAGATGACCCTTTTCGTGTAGAACATAAAGTTGTGTCTCTGTCTAAACACTGACTTTCAAATTACTATTTAAGGGACTCAGACTCAAAATGGAGATGGATCATTATTTGAGTTTCTTAATGGTAAATTGAACTGTGCACACAAACAAGTCAGAAACAGCTGAGGGTAGAATGCTTTCTAGTCATCTGGCAGCCCATGACTTTCTGGTCATGTCACTTGATTATATAAACTGTTGGTGATCATATAGATTGGAGAAAAGTGTAACTTTATTACCTGGAAACTCAGAAAGACAGTTGCTATTATTTTGGTATGGCAGTAGAATAGGGAAGTGGCAGTTCTAGGACTGTGGTGTGCAGTGCTGGGTGTCGTGTAAGCACAAAAGAGAAAGCCGGTCTCCATCTCCCAGTGGTTAATCCAGAGGGGTTATGGCCTCCTTGGCCACAGACCATTTTCAGGGAGCCAGACCACCCTCTTTGGAGTCTGCACTGACTCAAGTTGAAAATCAGCTCCATGTTAGGAGCAAGTAAATAAACAACATTCTCTGGAGATGCAGCCAGGTTGTATCCAGGTCCTGGTAGGCTTCCTTTGTACTAGGAAAATCAGGAGGCAATGCTATAAATCTACCCAGAAGCTTTTACCCTCTGTGGGATCTGCATTTCTCTTCAATTTTTGCTTACGATAGAATATTCTAAATACTTAGTACTAGATTAAGCTCACAAAAGAGTGATGTTCTTGATCTGCAGTCTAAGTAGATCAATATCCTCCAGGTAATCTTAGTGAAATGAAGCTACCTGCTTGAAGAAACCATGTGGGAATGAAAGCATCCAAACAGCTAAATATGCTGCTGTTAGAGCATCCGGACCAGGGGTGAAGGATCTAAATTAACCTCATATATTCCAGGTAAAATACCATATACTCTAACGTCTGTATTCAATATTTTTCAGCAGATTTGTGGGTTTTATGGCTGATACACCATTTCCTTTGTTGTACAAGGGATTGAAATAGAGATGAAGACTAATTCATGCTGGCAGTTTCATGTTGTGGTAGAAAGCTCCAATGTGTAACTATCTCCCAAACGTGAACCTCTATGCTTATCTAAGTCACAGCTGCTACCCCCACTCCCCTTTAACAGTAACTTTACTCATTAAGCATATGTGAGAGTGATACCATTCTGCAGTCAGGAACATTTGAGGATTGGATTTTTCTTCAGCCGCTTCATATTTACTTGTTTGTTTCTCTATAACATCTTGTTTCTTCTTGGAAATATGTTTGGCTCCACAGGAACAGTATCCATTGCAATTTATTCTTCTTGACCTTTTGTGAATCTAAAATAAACTGCTTTTTTGAAAGAAACCAGAGACCTCCTCTCCATACCCTTCAAACAAATCTGACCTTACAGTTGTTTGTCGTTGAGACAGCAGGAGCTTCTCTTTGAGTCAGTGAAAGGAAACAGGAAAGAGTAAAATTTTCCAATGCTGATCTTACTCTCTTTTTTTTTTTTTTTTT
>VZTY01028901.1:358829-496983 GCA_013400935.1 Turnix velox
TTTTTTTTTTTTTTACATATTCAGATATTCTTTAAAGGATACTGGATTTTTCAATCCTATGCTCAACTTTTTGTTGCTTTAGACACTACCCTTCCGCCTCCAATCCCCATACCCATGTTCACTGTCCTGGAACCCTGACAGTGTCCACTGTTTTTTCTAATGTGTAGCTGGAAGGGATGAGAAGCCATGCTTGAATTTTGGGGGATATTCTCCCAGCTGCAGGGGTCATGAGCCAGGAATCCAACAGTCAGTATTGGATGGCAAAAGCAGTGCTGAGTACTGCACGGAAAATAGAGGAAGTATATCCTGCCAGGTGTTGAGGGTTTGACACAGTTTCATGGTTCTGGTGGTCACAGGGAGGCATGTCCCAAGCACAGCATCAGATGGGACCTTTGCTGCTCAGGTGGGCTAATGGATTATGGAAGTTATTGTTGTGTATGTATAGATCTAGAAGTCCCAGATAATCTCTGATATCTTCTCTCGTACATTTGATCTAAGTTGCAGCTTTTCCAAGGAGTACTCATTTCAGTATAGGAGAGAAAATCATCTGACTTATGTATGTAACTTTTTGCTTTTTCTGACTGAGGATGCATGTTTGGAAGAAGACAACAAGCTTTGGTGGGCATTGACCATGAATTCTTAACTATGTTTATCCATCTGATACAAGTTTGATGTTTGAGATTGTGCAAAGTACTTAAAAATTATTCTCTAAAATTAATAAGTTATGAACAATCCTGCACATTGTTGGGAAAAACAATATCATTGGAGGAGATCAGGAAAGGTTCCTTTCTGACAATTATTTTTTACAGTGTGTTACAATTTAGTTGGAAGTTGGGGAACAGCTTGGGGCAAGGAGAGAAACTTCCCTCCCTTTGGTTAACCTTGCTCGGGAAATGTGAATCACTGATCTAAATAAAGTTTGTAAGAGATGCTTTGAAAATACTATGCTACGCCCTATAATTCAGCCAAGAATGAAGGAGGAGGGAAAAGAAAACATCAAAAGTCTCTGCTTCTTTTTATATTGCTTCCTGGCACATTTCTGTTTCTTCTCTCTCCCCCTCTCCCCCAGCAAAAATAATCTTTCTGGTTTTGTTTGGTTTGGGTTTTTTTCTTTTTTTTTCTTTTTGTCTTTTTGTTTTTCCCTTCTTAAAAAAAAAAAAATCTTTTCATTTGTTGAAGCTGGTACCACAACCTTAACAACAACCTTGTTGTCTACAGACAACAACAATGACAAGAAATGCCAAGGGAAAAGACAGTCCTGTTGGGATTGAGGGACAACAAAGACAGTTTTTTAACATTTTTATTAGGACCTCATGATGTACACATGAAAAATTAATTTCAGAACATGAACTGCTCTTCAGATGGCGCCGTTTAAATCTGGAGGATGTTAACATTCCTACTGCATGACAAAGGTCTGCCACCCCCTGTGTTGATACTCATCATGCTCAAAGGGGCAATAACATCTGAGGAAGAACAGAGGCCACGGCACCAAATCCTGCTTGAAGGCTACGTGCAAAGATTTATCTTGGGATTTTCTAGAATTCCTTGTCAGGGTCAGTTTGCCCTTGAGGGCTAGGTTGCATGAGTCTAGCTCTTTGCAGGGCTCCAGCTGTTTCATCAACTCCACACATTTGGATGTATGCTTTCGCAAAGGGGACAACCAGCGGTAGAGGAGGAAAGGCAGCAGGAAAGTACCTGCCCTAAAACTATTGAAATGGAGGTTTCAGAGGTGGTTTAGCAACTGCTGTTGTAGCCAGGACAAAGAATGCAACCCATTAGTATGGACAAATCCATCCAGAGGCCCATCTTGATATGGGCATGAGGGGAGCACTGGGAGTTGGTGGTGGCACAGGGTGAACAGGTGACTGTAGGCTGTGGGAGACACTGGGCTTGCAGTGCCTATTTAGCATTTTGCCTTACGTGTTTAATTGAAGTTTAACAGGGAGGTGTATGTGTGGTTCACTTGTACATTCCCCTGATAATGCTCTAACTGCCTTACTCTCTCCACAGCAAAGAAACTGAGCTATTTTATTTTCCTATCCTTTCTAAAAAGCCATCCTGACAGGGGCAAGCACTGCTGCTCTGTCCTTTCCTGGCCCTCATGTCTACCTCAGGGGCAGCTGAGAAGGGCTTGGACCTGGGAGACATGAGCCACCTGGGTCTTTGCAGGGGGAGTGGCAGATCTAGTGCTGCCAGAGGGGCATCGGGAGAGAAGAACAGCGGCTGCAAAACTGGCTTGTCATCTGCTTCTCCATTTCTGCTTTGCTGCTTAACCCCTCGCTCCTCGTCATAAAAACAAACAAACGCAGCCTGACTTCCAGGTGCTTTTGCTGGTTAAGAGCCCATTGCAGCAGATGCAGCCCAGGAATGGCTGGGGCTGTCTGCAGGCTGGGAAGGGAAAAGGGTTTTCTCTCCAGGCCATCGAGATCTGCAGTGAATTATTTAGCCTGGGGGCTGGACTAGCACATATGTGGCTCAGGGGTTCACTACAGAGCAGTAATGACCTTTGGATCTGTAGCTTCACTGTCCTCAGCCCTGGTGCTTTCCCATCTAGTTCCTGCTATTCCCGCAAGTCCATGTTGGCTGTTTAATACCAAGCAGGGAGTTTCAATGGAGCCGAGGTCACTTTGCCTCTCCAAGTGTCGCTGCTTCTAAACTGGAACCAGACTGAGCCCAGGGCAGTGTTTCTGTGGAGGAGTAGCAACGACAAAGAGTCCTACCATTCCTCATCAGATGTTGATCATGAGCCCACAGCCTGAGGTCAAGGTTTGCTTTCTGTGAGTGCCAGTCTCTGGAGCACATTTCTGAAGATGTCATTGAGAGGACTTCTTTAGACATGGGATTTATGCCAAAATCCCTAAATATTTTGTGGGAGTTTTTGCTAATACAAATATGCTGTTTGTGTATACCTAAAGTTGCCTAATGTGCCCAGTCTTTGAATTACCCTGTCCTTGTGAGGAATACACACAAGCAGTCTAGCACGAGTGAAAAAATAGCTACATGTCTTTAAAGTCAGCAAAAGCTGAAAAGAGATGATTTCTGACAACCACTTGCCTTTCAGATCTGTCAGTAGCACCAAGGCTCTGTGGCCAGTTAAGTACTACTCAAACAACCCCCCAGCCTGGCTGGGATCCACTTTGGGACTCTGGGCTCATAATGCTGACTCCAAGCACATCCTTATGTGAGGAGAGCTGTCTTGGGGGTGTGGCAGGGCTGGGTTCTTACTCTGAGGACAGGACACTTGAAGATGCTCTTCCACGCAAAAATTGAGGCTTGAGTGTTCTGCAGAAGAAGTGATTACGCTGTCCTTATACCCCACTCCCACCTTTTATTTTAATTCCTTTCCTCCTATGAAAGGAGCAGGGGGGGGCATAGTGTTTGCTGATCTTGCGCAAAGCGTGGTGACAAATGAGAGCTGGAGAAGCATGACAAGGCATGTAAACTTGAGCTAATGGAAACCTATGTGCCAGCTGAATGTTTACCCAGGCCTGTCACTGTCAACAGAGACCCCTTTTACAAGACCAGGTAGTGTTTGTAGTAACAAGTGCACCATGAAGGGGAATGTAGCTTTGAATTCTATGAGTTTGCCTCTTGAAAAGAAGTGGTTAACTCATTCTCAGACAAAATAAGAATTCTTTCGTGTCTGCACATTTCCAGTTTAATCAGTCTACTTTTCATTGGTACTGTTGAACCCACAGTTCTGTCCCAGGTACATATATCCAGTTTGTATACCAAGGATTGTACCTTGAAGTCATATCTTTCATTATCATGGACTGAAATGGGATCTAAAACCAGGAACAAACAGAGGTATACTAATGTTGTTCCTGAGCAGAACAAAAGGAAAGAGTTTGTTGAGCAGACTGTCACACTTACTCTCCTGGCTTTTTGGTAGTATGTTTCTCAGCCAGGTGGACAATAGTTAGGGTTAATTTTGAATAAAATCCACTGGTTTGCAGCCTTTTAGAAAAAATCCATACAAATTCTCAAACACATCATAAATGAGGCACTAAATCTTGTGTCAGGGCTGCATTTGGATGCACTGTATCCATTCTGTAGAAGTTGGAGAGAAATATCCAAGGAGTTTTCCCACTCTTTGAATGAATTTATGGCGTAAGTCTTTTTGCCCTTTTAAAAAAATTAAAACATCTTACAGCTGTAGTGTTCTGAGGACCTCTGGGACCTATATGGATACTGGTGACCTGTATAGCAGTTGATTGAGACTAAGAGTTCAGTGAATCTGAATTAGGACTACATACTTAATATGGGTAATAAACTTCATCCTCATTTGGCAATTTAAAAGAGCATTCAGGGTTTGGCTATCAGATCTCATGAGTTGCTTGGAGAAATGAGTCTGCGATAGCAGACACTGGAAATTTGGAATCAGTCTTTTCATGATTCCACTCTGGTTTTCTGAGGCTGATATTGGGTTGAGAATATTTGGGGGCAAGCTCAGATGACTTAATTCCCCAAGCTGCAGCAGATGCTGTGGGA
Organism: Turnix velox; assembly: GCA_013400935.1. Lineage (NCBI taxonomy): Eukaryota > Metazoa > Chordata > Aves > Charadriiformes > Turnicidae > Turnix > Turnix velox. The sequence goes on from VZTY01028901.1 coordinate 363,321, forward strand.
AGGCCATCCTGCAGCCTGTTGTTGGAGAGAAAGTTTTAATCTCTCCTGTTTTCCTTGGCTCTCCTGCTGACTGGGCACACAGGAAATGTGTCTGAGTCATTTATGCGTGTGGCATTTTTATGTAGCCTTGAGAGGACCCTTCTCACCCATCTCTGCTCCCTAGTTCACCAGAAGCAGGACTGAATTTGTGAGCCTCTCAGGAGCGTAACTTGCTCTTACTTGGAAAAATGTCTACTTCTGCTCTTATGGTCCCCCATAGGAAAGTTTTGAGGGTGCCTGCTGAACAATCTGTGAAGGAATCAAAGAGGTAAAATGTAAGAAGCTGCTCCTGGCAATAAGTGGAAATGGAAAAAGATACATTTGAGTAGATCAGGCAGAGAATGCGTAAAGCAACTTAAGGCAGAGCAATAGTAAGCAGCCCATGGTGAAAGATTCCTTCTCAAGTTTTTACATTTTCCTTTATCAGCTCAAATAGTGAGCAAATTGCTGGCATTCAGTTCAAGAAGTACATGCCCAGACTTTCTCAGATGTTATCAACATCAGAATCCAAACTCTACCAGCTGCATCTGGGCTTAAATACTGTGCCTGCTAGCAAAGTGCTTGACAAAGTTTCCTGGCCATCATAGATAGTAATTAATTGTTTTGTACATGTTTATGCTGGACAGAAACTAACTCTTTGTTAGTAAAAACTGTACACAAAAATTATTTTGGCAAAGAGACTGGACTCACAGAATGCAGTCTGAAAAAACTGTACCTTAAGTCATTTAAACAAAACGTCTAATTTCTTTTTGCTTTTGTTAGGAGGTATCTTGGGATTTTTATAATGAAGGATGTTGCAGAGATCCCCTGCTGCCTGTGACTCAGAGCCCTGGGTCTCAAAGGAGCATAAATGTACCCAAGCCAGCCAGCCTGCCTTGACACAGAATGTGACTCCAAAGGCTCTTGTCTCCCCACAATACCCAATAATAGAGAGACAGACAAACCTCATATGAAGACCTGGCCACGGTGCTCTCCACTGCGGAGACGAACATGCAAGCACAGGCGCTGCTATCTACTGTCACACTGTAGCACTTCTTAAGCCACTTTGCCAGTCTTGAAGGGCAGGATTTGTCAAGGGACCTTCAACAACAAAGCACATCACTATGGAGAGACCAGTTTCACGAGGAACCTTGAAATTCCTAGGCTAAAACCAGATGTGCTTTTCTAAAGGTACTTTTGCTGAAAGGCCAATTTTGTATTAGTTACCATGCAAGAGAGAAATGATGTCATCAGTGTAGAGCAAGTAATTTGTCTCTAGAAGGGTTAAAGCAAAGAAAACTGTGAGTCATTAGAAAGTAATTCCCTTATTTGAAGCACATATGAAACAGGAGTCTGGATGGCAAAGGAACAAAGCTTCATTCTTTCACATGCATTTGCTGAACGCCTTGGTGTCTTAGATAAAGGACAAGTATCTACTAGTGGATTAACAGTATGAAAAAGTCAGGATTAAAAAAAAAAATCTCAGCAAGCCTGTGTAATCAAACCTCTATAGCAGTTCAAAAGCTTAGGCCAGTAAGCTCCTGGTCACCAGCTAATTCCTGTATTTTATGACAAGTAGACAAAATGCTAATCATCAGGGCAGCATATGGAGAACGAGAGGGCCACATGGATATTCAGTGACAACCGTTTGGACTTCAGAGGCAGTGCAGAGGACTATAAATGTCCCTGCCCTGTCTTAGAGTACTGACCTCACTTCTAATCCTGCCCCTCCAGGGTACTTAATTTCCAGCATTGCTCAACTCAGTCAGGCCTGTTTAACAATTTCTTTCCTGAGATAGTTTCTTTGAAGGGGCCCTATTTTCTGTTCAGTGACATGAAAGAGATACTGATGTTGATTATCAAAGGCATGTGCTCCAACCACCAAGCATCCAATGCCCAAGGGAGGTAATATAATCTCTGCTTTCAACATTTACATCCTCCCACCAAGAAAGATGTGGTGGTTAACTAGCACATCTTTTTTCCTTCCTACTAATTTTACATAAGCCATTAATCAGAGGGGAAAATTAACTAATTCTTCAGCTTGTAGGTCATGCTAGGGCAGCATTCTCATCTAGATTAAAAGGACCGTGGACTGCTGCAAAGTCAGCTGTGTTATACCTTGCAGCAAGACAGGTTTATGTACGGTCTTTCTACTATGTCGTGTCACAAAGTTTCACTCCATTTTCTCAAAGTCTGTCCAGTGATCACAACTGGACAGGGCTGGTTACCCCCACCTACTCCTTCCTGCTTCTGGGGGAGTCTAATTCACCTACCAGCTGCCAGGGCAAGGATCAACCAGTATCTGCCAGTTCTCCATGAAAGCAAAAAAATCTCTATTAAGGAAGGAACTCTTTGGCATGCACCTCTTGATTTTATGTGAAGGCCTGTCTACCAAGCAATCATCCTTGTCTGAGCTTTTAGCCCAGAAATCTTTGAATTGAGACTGAGAGAAGATGGAGCCCTGAGGTAAAAACAACCCAAAACCCAAAAAAATTACTACCTTAATTGAAACTATTGTTCAAGTTTTCTACAATGATTCCCCTACTCACCAGCTGAGGAGATTTATCCAATTCAGAGCAGCAGAGAGAGCTGTGGCTCAGCTTAATTGCATAAAGAAGTGACATTTGACACCATTGCTGAAACTCATTTCTGAAGCCAGGATGATTGTGCATGAGCAACAGCTGGTTCTCTCTGATGCTGTGAATCACTTGTCCAGTCGTTCATGTCATTGGGTAATCTGTCCCAAATCATGACACAAGTGCTGCCCCAACATACGGGCTTTATTGTACAAGAACAACAATACTGGTCATGCACTGTCTATATCATGCTGTAGGTTCTGCAGTATCCAGGCTCAATGGACAATGAAGTCTCTTCTAACCTTGTGTCAGTTTAGATTACACACAAGGAGAGAGTAATTTCAGGATACTGTGTGCATTGATAACCAAAACAATGGTACATGTTCACAGTTCTCCATTTTTGTCTGAGGTAAAATTTTGGCTAAGGAGCTTTAAGTTGACAAAAACGGGGCATAAAAGCAGCTAGACAGATTTATGGCTACTTAAGTAGGGCAGGTAGTCTTTTGGAGCTGAATAGCAAAATGTCAAGTGAAAAGTAACTTCTTTTCAATGAAATATGGCCACGTGAATTTTTATAACATTTTACTAATAAATGGTATCAGGACACTGACTGAACACTTAATGTCATTTTAACAGATTGTCTAAAAACAGAATGATCATTAGCTTCTCTACTATTGATGGATCCATTGTGTGCAGCTGTCACCAGTTTATTTCTTGGGGTTATTGTTCTGTAAAGATAGAAATACTTCTTCCATGTAAGTTAATGCAGTGGAGCATGCATGAAGGACTTCTGGTGCATATATCCTTCCTGTGGTGCCAAGCCTGGAGAAGTTTTCCTGCTGCTTACTTTTGGACCCAACCTCACTGCACACAGACCTTAGATGTTCTTGCTAAGACCTGACTCCAACTATTTTTTTGAGGTTTTCCACAAAAAGTATTTTTACTGGAAGATCAACATTTATTTCAAGATATTCAAGCTGTTCCTATTTACAGGCTTTGTCCTTTATTTTGAGCGCAAAAAACAAATAAAAACCTCTCTGGCATTTTTCCTTGATTTTTCAGCTCCACATTGCTATTAGCTAATGAGTTTACAACTGAATTTGTTAATGAGTTTCTGCTAGGAAACATAGAAATAACATGTAGAAGCAAATTTTTATGATGCACCTTCATAAAGTGTTCAGATTTGGTCTTCCAGCAGATGATTTGGTAGTGTTTGCCTCTGTCTTAATTACTCACAGAATGAAAGAGCACTGAGATGTGTTCTGACAGCTCAGCTCTGACAGAGACTGATTCTACTCAATAGTGTGTCTGCACACATTAATAAATTTTACTATGACTACACTTATTCTGCCAACATTTAGCCCTGAAACAGAGGACAATGACAGGCATGTATACAAGCATGTGTGTGAAAGCCTGCACTGGTGAGATCTACACTGAGGAGATCAAAAAACCAGGACTCTTCCCACAGGGAAAACAGTAAGTATGATTGCAGTTTTATTTTGATTTGGAAACCAAGGGTCCTGGCTCACCACCAGCATCAGACTTCTTTCATGCTTCAGCCTCTGGAAAGTCCAGCCTTGGACTGAGGCCACTGGATAATAACTGGAGACTGCCACAGGAGGAATTGACATAATGGCATGGCTGGAGCTAACCAGACTAAACGAGCCTCTGTTAGATGTGACTTGGAAGGAGCCTGCAGATAGTCCAGTCCCATGCTAAAACCAGGGCAGGCCCCTGATGGCAAATCCACAAAGGTCTAAACTACATATCAAATGGTGGTTATAAGCTGGCTGATGTGTTTTCCCAGCAATCTCATTTCCCACTTGGAGAGTTGATCTTTGTTGTAGGATGTTCTTACAGTTCAAATATTCCTTGTTCCAAGAGAAGGCAAGTAACTTTATTTCATTTTCACATGGCCTGTTACAAATAAGACCTAAATGTTGTTTGATACAGCTTATTCTGCTTATATCATATGTGCATAACCTCTGAAGATTTTATTTAAAAAACAATTTAAAATATATTATTTAAAAAGTGCATTAGCAATTTTCCTTTGGGTTTTTTCAGACTAGTGGTGAACTAAATCAATATATATAGGTTTTCCACTGGCAACAACAAAGCAAGACTACATTTGCAGCAGTACTCCTAACAACATATGCATTTGCTCTTGTCCAACAGGCAAGCCATGTAGCTCCAAGTAACTATATCCTCTTTTCTTGCATAATTTGATGCATTAAGCCTGTTTTGAAAATGAAGACTTTTCAGAGGAAGGTTTCAAGGCCAGTAGCTTTTTAGGAGTGGAACCCACTACCATACTAGTATTTTGATTTCAGTAACTTTCGTGCCATTTTGATGGGATCTTATGCTTCATGGTGGAGCTTTTCTGAAACTATTTCATTTTGGGTTCCCTTAAACCAGAACACTCCATTTCTGATTACAGAACCACAAGAAACCAGGGACATTTGACTACATTCCCCAGGTATAATTGGGTGTATGTTGGCCTGCTGTGAGCAGGATACATGATAATTACATGAATGCTATGTGGGCCATACCTAAATAAAGGCTGCCAGTGAAGCACTGTTTCTAATTTCATGTGATATCTACTTCCATTAGGCTGATATGGTCAAAACAGCTTCACTTTTTTCTTAATTCATCTTGTAGGCAGTATGTAGGTTTTTCCACTGATGTAATTTCTAAGTCACTAAGTTGAGCCAGTTGGCTGATTACACCGCTGCCAATGCCATCACTTTTGCCAATGGGCTGGGCTGCTTAAGTAACTACAGAGGACATTCAGGCAGGGTATCATCTTCTCTAGAATGAACTCAGGTTTTATGGAAGCTCCACATCAATTTTTTCCTTCTCCATCTCCAATTCATATAATTCTTGAGTTCAAAGGACATCTAACTATAGGCTGTATTCATCTTTTTCATTATAGCTCTGCCAATGATCTAGGAAAGTATCTTGTGGAGTTCATGGGAATGCAATATTGATATTTATAGAAGTCACAGCATTTTATCCTGATGGTGTCAGTTCTTTGTGCTATGAAATTTTGCAGTTGGTCTGCTCAATATTACAAAACAATACTCAATTATTTTATATTCCAGAAGGGACAGTAAATGAGTTTATTTTTCTAGTATCTTGAGTTCTCATAAGAAGTGATGGAGCCAAGGTCAGTCTCAGAGAATATCCATCCACTGTGCTCTCATGTGCTAAGTTTACAACTGGTTAAGGTCATTTGTGCTACTTAAACTGATTTGCTTTTATGACCTTAAAATAAGATAGGCACTCACATCCACTTTTACCTCTCCTGAAGCTAGAATTTTTACTGGATTTCTTCATATGACAGTAATAATCCATCACAATAAATTTCACTTACAGTACTACTCTCTTTTTTTATGCCAAGCCTCCCTCCAGAATACTGTCAACTTCTTTTATAGAATTTATATGCCCAAATATACTTAAGAAGGTGATTTAAAGGTTCCATGCCAGAACTCATGATTTTTCTGAGCCACTTACCTTGTGCATATATTGATAGAGAAGCATTATGCAATTTACTAAAAATTGGAACAGGTCTGGACAGTCCTTCCCCTTCCATTACACTGTTCATCCAAGCTCAGAGAAGAAATGCTCAGAGAAATGCTGGTGGTCTTGAACATGAACTGATACATTTTTCCAGTTAACAGCTTTTGACTGGAGGCACAGCTGGCCCAGTAACTCTTTTTCTGGGCAGAATTTTTGCATGCAAAGCAACAAATTCAACCTGTGGTTAAACAGTAATGTAACCAATCTGGCTCCATTATTTCACCCTTATTCAATCATGTTTCATCAATCCTGTGCAGTACAAGATGACACTTAGATCGTTTCAAACAGATCTGTTGTTGTCATTCTGATTATGGGGCTTTTATCAGAACAGTAGACAAAAAGGCTGCTGGCAGTATGGAAGAAACATTTTATTTTTTTTAAATGGCCTTAAAACAGAAAGCATATCCAAATTTAATCTTCTAAGCCACAAGCTCCTACTTCTAACTCTCAGTTATGGCCCCAAGTCTTGAAGGAATAACGTAACATATTAACACAAGAATCAGGAATAAAATAACTTTCTGTTCATAAATCATCTTACACCTTGCAGTTCTGTTTCCACCTCCAAATTCCCACTGAGGTGTGGAGTGAAAAGAAGAAAAGGTCCAGCAACACACTGCCTCCTCCTGCATGTTTGCTTATTAGAACAAGGCTTGTTTCTTTTCTAGGCTGCTGACCACAGCTGCAGCACAAATATTAATGGACCCTCTTCTAGTTTTGCCACTGATCTACTGGAATCCAGTTCAAATGGGGCTGTGCTACATTGGAGGGAAAAGCTCCTTTGCAAGCACACACTGAACATGGGAAGCGCCAATAAGAAAAATAAGAACCATGTCTGTATGGTCTGTGGGAAGATGTGTCCCTTATTCTTTTATACTGTGGCTCCAAGCAGGAAAGGAGAGAGAAGACAGGGAGGAAGAACTAGTTCCTGGTAAACTTTGCACTTGTTAAATATCCTCTGGTGTATCCATGTGTGTAAAGCCACCATCAAACTCAGAGAAGAAAGGGATGTCATCATGTAGTTCTATCCATATCCTAAATCATCATTCGACCCCAGTAAAGAAAACATTTGCCCACTGTGAGCTACAGACTGACTTTTCTTGATAGGTCCTGAACTGAGGATAGTAATAATGCTGTGAGTGCAGGGCCTAGGATTTCCATGTGTAAGTTGCCTGCTGCTTCTCCAGCAGGGTAGGATGAAGCCCTAGCTCAAGTGGAAGAAAGGCAGTGGAGCCTGTTCTTATGGTAGCTCTTACCCAGTCACACAAGGAAGAAAGCAGCCAGCTTCTGTGTTATCACCCAAGCCACACATAGGAGAGCTCTCCTATGAGCAGCCAGGCTACTTGTCAAATTTTTTCTCTTGGTGTTTTATTCTGCCTGTGGCCACATCTCAACTGTCATTTGAAAGCAAAGACATGCAGTCCTCCTTCTGGAATAGAGCTTACTCCTGCAGTTCCCCATTGTACTGCCTGCTTGCTGCTGCTGAGATCCCTCCCTGCCTCAAGGACTTAGCAGCAGTTGTGCCAAAGGTTTGCCAGTGACTGCTTGCATGCAGTTTCATCAAGAATAATCTACTTGCTTAGGGCCGAAACACCGATGACAAGTTGAAGTAGTCCTTGCTCAGTCCCAAAATTCACATGGAGGAAATAGTGAGGGGCAGCTTAGACTGTGGTATGTGCCCATGTTGTGTGATGGCATTTGCTAGCATGACAACAGTCCTATCAAAGCTTTGAAACACACACTTTGGGGGCAGTGAGGGAGAAGGCATTCATACTTCTGCTGCTTCTGCACTTTTTCAGTTGAGAGAGATTTCACCACAGTGCATAAAACAGAGACAGAGAAAGCACTGGTTCTTCCAAGCATTCTTACAATGCTTTTATGAGAACCTTAGGGAGAACTCTACTTCTTGCTTGACTCCCATTGCACTTCATTTGCCTTCACTGATGAGCACAAGAAGTTGTTCTTACAAGAGCTGGCAAATTGTCCCCCTGCTGCAGCATGAAAATCTCCACAGGTGCCTTCATCCTCCTCCCCATCACTCCTCCACCTGCCTGAGGGGACCTGAGTTGGGTGGGCACGGAAGTGGAAGTGACTGAGGAGATGAGAAGAAGCACACAGGAAGCAGAGGTAAAGGAGGCAGAGCTGGAAGCCTGGCCTGGGAAGAGGGAATGTGGAGGAAGAGACATGAAGGGCAAACAGAAGAATTTGGAGAAAACACCAAGGGAAGAGACAGATATAAGTAATGATCCTTCCTAGTCTGCAGATTCCCCAGGCCAGGCAATTCATGGAAACTTCTGAACAAGGCACTGGAAACCAGGGTGCTGAGAGTGAGAGGTGCAGCAATAGGTGGTACCTCCTTTTTGGCAGGGGAAATGTCATACCTGTGTACTGTTCATAGTCCTATATTAACCATAGTATTGTGCATTGCTTCATTTATGGAGAGTTTTCTCTCAGGTAAAAACTGCTGCCTATATCTAAGGTATGGACAGACATCGTAAGTGGGTCCTGTGGAAAGAGACCTTAAAAATTATATGGGAAAGAAAATGCACATCATAAAAACAACTTAATGCCTGCTAGAGAACATCCCAATAGAAATTGTGCTGTTCCTATTCTCAGCTGCTAATGGCACTGTTAGTTAGAGAAGTGTTTCATGAATGAGTGAATAAGAAAACAGTTCACATGCAGCATGAAATACTAAAACCAAGCTTTCATAAATGGATCTCAGTCTATAACTGTCCAATTAAGAACTGCAGCAGATTTACAAATCAAGTAATACTAGACTTGGTTAAGCCAAGTGAACAAAGGTACAGCCAAGCCATATTGAAACAAGCCAGAAAATCAGACATCAGCCAAGAAGGCTGACTAAATACATAAGGCATGAAAAAGAAAACATATAATAGATATGTGAGGTCACTGTGACCACCAGGAAACAGTGCCAAAATCTCTTTGGTGGTTTGACTTCCCTTGGCTTAAACCTAAACACAGATGCTGAGCTGAGCCCAAACTAGACATCAAGCATAAGCTTTGCCTATTCCTTCATCAGCTCAAGAACTCATCCTTGAGAGACATCGTGAGCTACTTTTGTTAGAGACAGGCTTATCCATAGGGAAAAAGCTGAAAAGTCTGTTCTGGTCTTCCCTCATTGCCCCTGAAATGAGGCTACCTTTCAATGTTTCATCAGGCTCACATCCACTGCTGTTATAACAGTATTTTCTGTTACTTCTTTTTCAGCTGTAATGTGATTCCTGAGAGCTAGAACTACTGAAAGCAGCCAGATTTTCCTTTTTCATTTGTAGTCCTTTCTTCCCTGTGCAGAATGTCATAGGTTTTGAGAGGTGTTGAGTGTGTCCGAAACTTGAATGTATTCCAGGTATCATACTGAGGCAAAAGCATTTTATTAGTGTTTTTAATTTCTTTAATGAGATTCTTCATCAAACCCCATAGAGGGCACTACATTAATTTTATATGAGGTATTTTGTTCGAGTATTTATTGAATACAGCATGTGTTTGTGTTTCTCTCCAAGCATGGAAAAGGATCCCCTGCAGGATCAACCTAAACTGAAAGGTAATAACCATCTAGATGCCACCCTCCAAGAATTTTGGTCAAGGACTGATGATATACCCAGGGTATTTGATGACTGTAGACAAAACTGTTGACTAGATGCTTTACCACATGAACAAGTAATTTCATATATATCAACATTAAAGCTGAAAAGGAACAGTAAAATACGTCAGCTTCTGATATTTGCCTGTCTCTGAAGAGCATCAGCTGCCTGCTCCTTATGCAAACAAAGCATATTGGCAAGAGAGGCTAGTGACATAAAAATAGATGATAAAAATATAATAATCTGAACCATTAGTAGAGAGTTCTCTATCCATTGCCACCAGTGGGTGGGTTTTGGACCAAGGTTATCCCAAATCAGAAATTCATCAGAAATACATAATTTGGCTCAGAATACACACTTCAGATGCCTCAGAAAAGAAAGGAATTCAGATTTGGTGCTGATATGCAAAACAAATGCTGAAATTAATAGGATTACTTATGTGATAATTGTATTTCTCCAGGGCAAAACAGTAATTTGAAGAAACAAGAACCATGACTGATCTTTTGGTTTGTAATTACCTTTATAGATACACAATTGCATGCCTGGCTCTGGCAATTGAAATTGTTTTACTTGCTTTTATTCGTGCATGTTGCCTGTAATTACTGCATCTGAGCACAGAAGACTGGGTTGTTGTTTTGTAAGACCAAAAGGATGAGGGGGCCTGTGGTTTAGCTGCTGGATAATTTCAAAGAGATTCTGAATACAAAAAAGTTCCTAAGGAATTTCCTGCTTTGTTCAGTTTCTTCTATTATTTTTTTTTTTAGTGCTCTTGAGGACGTGGTGTGGGAAGAGGGATGGCATGAGCATATTGACTTTTTACAACTCACAGAGGAGTTCAAGCATTCCTCCACCTGCTCTAAGTATTGTACAATGTTGCTAACAATTGTGAACAATTTTATGCTTATTTTGCAATGTGCTTGAGCTGCACAACTGAAATCAATGGCTGTTTTGCTATTGTCATGAATGGATGGAAGCTGAGATCTTAAACAAAAATGTGATGCTGAAGTGTACTTCCCCTTCAGTCACGCGTAAGCCTTCCTTAATCTTGCAGCCAAATCCAGTAGACCCTTCTTCTGATTTTTGGAAAGAAAAGGAGTGGATGGAAAGCACTCCTTCAAAATACAAGGATCACGACCAACAATGGACATTTCAGCAAGATGGTGCCATATTTCACTTCCTCTTGGCAGATTTTGAACCTTCAGAAAACAGAGAATTTGTTTCTGTGATCTGGCTCTTCAAAGAATACTTAGAGCATGTAGTAAAATTTGTCCACTGGCATACTTATATGTTTTATTTTTTAATTTTCTAATTGAAAAGATCCCTTTACAGCACTCTGGCATAGTAGAACAACTTCAAAAGAGACATAATTTTTAAAGACTCTTGACTGATGTCTAGAATTTTATCATGTTTATACATAAATATACTTGTATGCAAGAGAAATTCTATGTGGGATGCAACCTTGCCCATTTGGCAGAAGAGGACTCTCCTCCATAAAAACAGCTCATGTGTGCTTCTCCCAGCCAGTGGAATAAACTCCCCATGGAATTGAGATTTACACAGATTTTGTACTCTCTGCCTGCCTGCTTCAAGTGCAAAGCAACTTCTTCAGCCTTATCTCCTGTAGTATAAATACACATCAACATACATAAAAACAATTCAAAGTATTTCCTACCAAAAAAAACCAAGATAATTCACTACTCAAGTCTCTCTTTCCTGAGGAACAGTGAGCAACCAACAGTATAGTCCAGATGTCAGTCATGTGCAAAACTTCCAGAAACAGCTTAGATGCTCTGGTGAACACAGGAACATGAACACAACAGGGGGGGACTCTAACCAAACTTTTGGGTCAAGACTTAGGCCTTTCTTTGCCAGAATCCCCCCCTTAAATGCTAGTAATTTTTTATTATACCCTGCTTTATCTAACATGTCCCATCTCTCCTTTGTCTTCATGATGGCCAAATGGTAAATAAACAAGGGTAAGGACATGTTCCAAGTCTTCTCTTATGGACTGTGAGAATCTGGTTCCAGAAGGGATTTAAACTGATTCAGACATGAGCTTCATTGATGTAGCTATCTGCAGTGAGCAATTCCACTGTATAAGTCATGGTCCTTTTTGTTTCAAGAAATTTGTTGTTCCTAAGAATTCACATTTTCTCTCACATCTTCACCTTACTGCATATTTGTAGGGATATCATGCATAATGGGAGTGAGGAAGGTGAGATGTACTTCCATTTTTCCCTTGCACTTTTTCTGTTCTGATATTTTCTCGATTTAGAGGATTTTCAAGTGCATCCAGAAGGTTTTGAGGACATATTTGATCGCCTTAGGACAACAGTAAGAAAGAAGAGATAAAGGCAAATGGAATATAATCACAGACTGCATTTGCTTTGCCCTGAAGGTGCCTCTTTGGGTTTGCTGGTGGGTGGCAGGTGGAGAGCACCAGGCAGATGGAACTGGGTGTAGCATCTCCAGTGGATGAGCCAGGGGATGAGAGGGACAGCCTTTTTCCAGAGACAGGGGAAGTGCCTCGAGGGAAAGATGGGATTTTTCCCTGCTTGTATCTTGGTAGTATCTGGCTCTGCATTATCAGTGAAGCTTCAAATAGCTTATCTTTTGTCTGCATATGTATGTGTTTCTCTCTCTTGCTAGCCCAAAATTTCTTCATCTGAAAGCATGAAAAATAATCCCCTGAGTAGATACGGATAAAATAGAAGCATACTAAAATCCCCAAATACTCGGGGAGAGATTTTATCTCTTGTTACGTGGAAAGATGTCTGCAGTCTGGCTTCAATAAAGGAATAACTTAAAAGGCAGAAAAATAAGCAGCAGAACATCAGCTCTCACTTCAATGTGTAAACTTTGGAAAGGCTACCTGTCAGATCCCTGGTGGAAAGCAGCATTTTGTTTGGCATCTGGCTGATTGCCATGATGAAACGTTGAAGTGTTTGGAAACTTGTGGGACTTTCTTCAAAAGGCACACTTCCCCTCCCCCTTTCTCTAAATAATTAAATGTTAAATATTCTGGCTTGCAGTTAAGAAAAGATAAAACACAACGGCAGGATTCTTTCAAACACCCTGGCTAATAATGTGAGGGCCTTTCATGTTATTTATTTTAGCTCTCCCCACATGAAATACAAAAGAAACTGCTGGTGTCACCTTAACTTTTCATCCCAGATCAGAATCAGGCAGTTGCTGATTCTGATCTTCATAGCAGTGAAGTCAATCTGAAGCAACCCTGTTGAAATGTGACCTAGCTGCAGAACACTTAATTTTTATCCCAGTGTAAAATTAGTGTATGAACACAATTGTGATCTTATTAATCTTATGCTGTCATGTAGTATATCAGTCACTAAAGCAACTCCAGATTTCAGGGACTCACACAAGCTACTCCATATTTCAGCAGTTGTGACTGAAAGCAGAATGAGATCCACACTTGTCAGCTGCGTGATGTCTTGTGAAAAGGTAAGAATTTCACTCAAAGACTAGTTGAGGGCAGGCATGTTTTGCTCTGATCAGTCATTCTGACTGTTTCCCCTAGCATTACATTGTGTTTCAGGGTCCTGTTGGAAGCAAGTTGCTTCATGATTCCAGCACTTCTAGGAATGCAAAGCTCCAGATTAACACCATCTGTTATTTGAAGATAAAAGTGAAGACATTGATATTAGCGTCTAGTTCTCTTTGTAACTGCTGTTCTTTTAAGTAGCAGAAACTATGAAGCTACACTTGCCTCAGTAAATACACATGGGTCTGCCAGCAAAGGTATGTGCTCTTGAGGAACTGGAACCAAACTTTGGTGCAGTTATTTGTGCTATTAAAAAAAAAATCTCAGATTTATTCCCTTAAGTTTCTCACTGACCTTAGTGCTCACAGGAATGGAGAGCCTGGAATCACCTTCAGCCACAATGCACAGGCTGGGTTGCCAACACATGGCCTTTTCCATGCTGTCTCTATAACATGCCCTGAAGCTTCCTGGGAGTGAAGCATGAAAGATCAGTCTGCAGTGTCACTGCAACAATGGAGATGGCACAGTAGAGCCTACAGAGAAAATGCTGTGCTGCTGACATAGTCCTCCTGTTTGCCCAATGTATGCTATGCATATGAGGAAAGAGGGTGAGTACCGTTCCTTCTGGGGATCTCATGTGTCATCTTGGTATAATAGTTGTAAGAGCAGAGGAATGAATCCTGCACACTGGTTGGTAAGGATAAATAGTGAAATGAATTTCCTCCAGGTGTAGAAGCACAGCCATAACCATAAACAAGGCTGCAATTCTCCAGCTGTCTTTGTAGAGGCCTGGCAGCATTTTGGCCTGAACTCAGAAAGAGACTGCCAGACATTTAAAGACAATGCCCAGCTACAGCTGGGAACTAGCACAGGACAAGGACTATCCCCATAAGGCATTCTGGGTGCAATCACATTGTTTGGAGAGTCAGGCAATTTAGTTTATGCCATAGCTGGGCTGTGCCATGCCAGTTGGCATCAGGGCAAAGTGTGATCCTTGAGCGTGGATGGCTCCTTTCATTTGCCACTACACTCAAGGTAGACAGAGTAGCTCTGATTTACCCTTGGAGGAGCCCAGCACCTTCTGACAGGATCACCTCTGAGGTATATGATCTATTTCATGTTGACTTCTGGAAGGTACAAGTCAGGCTCAGTTGCCATTCTTCCTTGACTTTGACACACAATAGTTTAACAATAATATCAGTTTTACTTGAGATGCAGGCAATTGAAGACACAGGCAATCAGAAGGTGATCACCAAATTCAGCCTGAAGGAATTTGGTGATAAGAAGTGAGAAAATCCTCCAGGACATGACATGTCTGGTCCATAATATTTAAAAACTAGTGACAGTGCAATTATTTTAAACAGAAACAGGATATTTCCTTGCTCCAACATGATTTTAAATCTCTTTGCAAGAAAAAAAAATCAGAAAAAAACTGTCACAAGCTGTCCCACAGAAAACATTGAAAAACATCTGTGTCTGGGATGCAGAAAACATTGAAAAACTTTTCACTTCAGGGTAATCTCTTACCAAGTACTGGAATCTTCTATCAGGTAAACACAGTGAAACTGCTTTAAGTCAGGCCTGCAAAGATTTATATAAATTTATATAAATTTCCTAAATATGTGCACAAATGGCTCCTAAATGGAACCATTGGCCAAATATGCTGGTCACAATGCCTCATGTTCCTTCCTATTGATTTGCAGGATCTATGTTCCCTGGGGTTTTTTTTGAACCCACATGGGAGGGAAGTTGCTTCCCTATCAACATGCTTTCCTCCTTTGACCATCCTCCTATGTTCCACTGAGACCTGCATGGTAAGGAGACATCACAGTCTCCTCATAGCCAGTTTTAAATGCGATTGTCCTGCAACCACATTGGATGGAAAGCTGATGACAGATTAAAGGATTTCTTCCCAGTTCAGGATTTGTAGACAAGAACTGTGGCATAGTCCCTGGAGAGAAAGCCTGTCCCTCAGTGGAAAAAAAAAACCAACAACACAAAAAAAATGCACAAGCTGTGTAGGGGTATTTTCTCACAAAGATTTCCTTCTCCAGAGCCCCTTCCTGTGGGTTTAAACTACAATGGGGACAGTTCAGACTACTGTAAATGTTGATACAATTGAAGGAAAACAGGAATCTAGTTTGCCCTTTCCTGTCAAGGAGTCGTTTCTTGACTTTGAAAGTGATGACTGAGGCCTGGTCCACAGAAAGCCCGAATGCTCAGCAATTCATGCTAAGGAGCAAAATAAAAAGCAATACCCCTCTTTTATTCTGCCATGGCATTTTGGTAACTTTTCAACATGCTGTCATCTGGTGGCAACAAAGACTTCATATCTCCTTTCAAAAGCCTTCCTTTTGACCTTGTACTAATTAGAGTACATGCAGAAACAATTGCAAATTAAAACACAGTAAAATATCTGTGTTAGCTAAAGCAGACATTTCCAAAAATAATGAGGAACAAAACAAAAAAGTATCAAGACAACAGCTTCGCATAAACTTCTTGTGATTTGTAGATGGCTGTGGTTTGTCTGCAAGCTTGCACACATTTTCTGACCTTTACAAGGTCATGCTTTGCTTAGACAACTAGTCATGTGTCTGAAAAAGTAACATACTGACTTTGTGTCCACAGCAAATCTGGAATATATAACTCCAGGACACATTTTTGTCTCCTTTTCACAGGAATGCTTATTTTCCAGGATGTACTACACAAATAAATTAACCAAGAATCACGTAATGGATCTCCTGGAATTCTGAGCCTGAGAGAGCATGTACATCCCAAATGAGAGAGGGTGACATAACCGTAACATTTGGGGATTTCCTTGGGGATTGTAGAACACAGTGTCCTCTTCAGGTTCTTCACTTCATTTATTAAGCATTCAAGAGAGGTAAGCATCTAGTTTCTATTCAGATTTACAGGAACTTAGTCCTCACAGATAATTTTGCTCATTTTGTAGAGATTGCTACAGTGTCAGCACAAGTATACTCAGTTCTCAATCATTTCTTAAATTCTAAGAGAAAATTCCTCAAGGCACAACCTGTTTCAGTTGCAAATATCTCTCTCATTTTTTCCCCACTTCAGTAATCTTCATGATTTCATTCTCATCAGGTCCCTTTGGAACTGAGTGATGCTATCTAACTTCTGTTCATTTCAATGAGCAGCTGAGATGTATTTTTGACTGAGAATCAAGCCTGAGCAGCCCACACTGTAACTCAGTAAGCCTGTGGGTGTGACAGGAATTTGTCTCCACCTTATGTTTATTTTCCAAGGCTTTAAGCTACGATAGCAAGATGTCTGTCCTCAATCAGGAAAGACGACAATGGTGAAGCAAACAATGATCCAGATCCAAAGAGGTATCTAGTATTTTACTGACTGGAGGCAGTGGGAGTTATAGCCATGATAGCTCAGCACTTGCCAGGATCATACTTTCTCTTGGAGACAGCCACGTGACTCATTCACCTGTATTACCCCACTGGCATGTGTATCTATTTGATAAAGATATAGCTAGTTATGTCAGAGGGACCCAGTAAAGCATGGAAGCTGGAAGCAGGTGATGGTCCCTGAACCAATAAATTTGGCCTTGCTTGCCTTAAGCCTATTGCTCATGGTTAGATGCTGTTCTTATAGGTATCTAATCCTTCTTTCAGTCACACTTTATTTGTTTACGGGATCCTGCTCACTGCTAGAACACATGTAACTAGGACACTTGTCTCACATGCATTCCCAGCAGTGAAAATAATTTAGTCCTATTAATGACACAAATTCTCTGTTAACAGAAAATCTACCATTTCTAAAAAGCTGTTCCCTCAAGGCTTACTTTCTTCCCATTTGCTTTACAGTTTTGATTCATACATTCCTCATTCCAGTTTTCTTTCATTTAGCATTCTTCCATTTCTCACGCTGGAAGTGTGAAATGAAGGACCCAGTTACGGTACTAGACTTCATGACTTTTTGAGTGTATATGAATGGAATGTGTGTATAAAATGATAAATGAATACACAAAGAGATCAAGTTAAATGTGGCACCTACACCGGATTGCTTCTCCCCCCCATGTAGTAATTTCCATTTGCATGTAGCTTTGCCAAGCTTGGATTGCAAAGGTTAAGTTTGCTTGGAGAACTTTAATTCACATTTTTCTGAACCCTGAAGTGCTTGACAGAGCAATTTAAGTTTTTCCATCCAACATTTATGTTTGTTTGTTTTTGTAACATAACAAACCTTTTCTGTGAAATGTAGTTCAACATTTATATTGTAATAACATCTGGAAGCTCAGAGCAAAAATTTGAATGCTTTGGACTTAATTGCACTAACTGCTGTATAAACATATAATAAAAGTCCTTGTCCCAAACCTACGAGATTAGGCAAATACAAACAGATGGGTAAAATAGAAAAAGAAACATTGAATAGGATATTCCCAATTCTTAGAAGTCAGCACTCAAACCCCAGGCACCTGTACAGGCTGGGAGGAGTGGTCCTTGAGAGCAGCTCGGCAGAGTAGGACCTGGGGGTCCTGATGGACGAGAGACTTAACATGAGCCAGCAGTGCGCTCTCACAGCTCGGAAAGCAAATGGGATCCTGGGCTCCATCAGGCGAGGGGTGGTCAGCAGGGATAGGGAGGTGATTGTCCCACTCTACTTGGCTCTTGTGAGGCCCCATCTGGAGTACTGTGTCCAGGTGTGGAGCCCTCAGTACAAAAAAGATATAGAGATTTTGGAAAGGGTCCAGAGGAGGGCCACGAAGATGATCAGGGGGCTGGAGCACCTCCCCTATGAGGACAGGCTGAGGGAGTTAGGCTTGTTCAGCCTGGAGAAGAGAAGGCTGCGGGGTGACCTCATTGCAGCCTTTCAGTACCTGAAGGGAACCTACACCCAGGAAGGGAGTAAACTCTTTGAAAGGGCTGACAATAGCAGGACTAGGGGAAATGGATCCAAGTTGAAGGAGGGAAGATTTAGGTTGGCTGTTAGGGGGAAGTTCTTTACTAGGAGAGTGGTTAGGTCCTGGAACAGGCTGCCAAGGGAGGTTGTGGATGCCCCGTCCTTGGAGGTGTTCAAGGCCAGGTTGGATGGGGCCCTGGGCAACCTGATCTAGTAAGTGTGTTTGTTTGGTGGCCCTGCTAGGCAGGGGGGTTGGAACTACATGATCCTTGAGGTCCCTTCCAACCCGGGTCATTCTGTGATTCTGTGATCTCTTCATTCATTTGGCTGTAACCCAGCTGATACCAGGTGCTTAGGTGGAGAATGTAAGAATACTGTAATTATAAAATAGCCTTTCCACTGTTTTACCTCCCAGCTTCCCATAGTAACTTGTTTAGGCCAGAAGTTACATCTATATGGCTGTGTTTCAACAAACTGTACTAACTGGGGGGGTGGGGGAGTGTTTGTGAATTTGTCTTACTTACTTCATAAAAGTAATTCCTTTGTCAATGAGTTCCACATTTTAATTATTTGCAGGAAAAGTATTTCCTTTTGTTTGCTTTAAATGGCTTGCCACATAATTTCATTAGTTGACAATAAATTCTTTCACTTTATTGTTCCCTATTTACTTTCTCTGAACCCAATCAGTTAGTACCATGAAATCCTACAACTCTTTGCCGTCCACTTTAGCTTTTGCTAGCCTGAACAATTCTGTATCATTTACTAACTTCATCACCTCACTCTTCAGTTCCATCCCAAACCATCTAATGAACTGCATAAGTCAGTACAGCTCCCTTGGGCCTTATTGGTAGTTTCTTCCAATTGCAAAAGCCAACCATTTATTCCTCTCCTTTATTTTCTTAAAAACTACTAATCTGTCTGACCATTCATATGACAGCTTAGTTCCTTAAAGCATCTCTGTTGAGAGATGTCAAATGCTTGCTGATAAGCACTATGTCAGTTGAATCAATGTTACTTACAAGTTTAGTGACTGGATCAAAGAACTGTAATGGATTTACAAGCTAATACTTTTCCTCTAAAAGGCTTTATTCTCCTCTTCAAGCATTTCCTAGATACATCACATTATATGTGTGTGTGTATATAGATATATATGCAGTAACACTGTTCTTTTTAAATTTTCCATTGTATTTATCACCTTATATTTCTCTCATGCTCAGGTTGATTTAAGCAATATATCACAGACCACAGTTCCTCTGGAGCACTTAGGTAAATACCACATGGTCCTGATTAACAGTTATTGTGTGGTTTACATTTTCTTTTAGGCACAAAAGTCCTGGTATCAACACTTCAGTTTGAGATAAATCTTCAGACTTTTTTCTGCAAAGAATAGTCCTGGTATGAGAAACTCCATAAACTTTTCTGCACTGAGCAGTGAAGCCTTGGCGTCAACTTTAGGCTTTCTGCTCCAGTCTGATCTTTCTTGAATATGCCTTTTACACACAGATCAACTTCCAGCCTTGCTATTTCTCTGGCATATTTCTTGCTTTTGATCTTTGAATAGGTTTCTGTTATTATTTTTAACACATTTGGCAAACTGCATGCCTTGTATTAGTCTTCCCTATTATGATCTAATGGTTATCTTGCTCACATTTATGCTCTCTTCCATTTTCCTCTTAAACATAACTTTCAGTTTTGAAGAACACACTTCTACTCCAGATAGCTTTCTTTGATTTTCTCTGGAGTCTTCTTAATTGCATTGGTTTCTCTTTGTTTTGACTAAATGTTTCTAATCAGTGTGAAACACTTAGTCCTCTAAGGGCATGGCTTACTATTGCAAGGGGGTTAGAACTATATGATCCTTAAAGTCTCTTCCAACTGAAACCATTCTATGATTTTAACATAGTGCCCTTAAACTGTCCTCTTACTCCCATTACCCCAAGTTGTTTAGTTTGTTGATTGTTCCACCAGATTAGATTTCTTATCTTTTCTGACTTTTTGGAGATCCACTGCTAATGATCTGAATTTTTAGGGGAATGGAGAGGAGGGATAATTTTTTAATTAGCATTTTTCATCTGAGAAGAACATGGATTTTCATCATGTTATGATACTTGACCCAGAATATTTCTGAGTTAAAATGTGGTGAACTAGCTTCTGCTTGCTCCTCAGGCCTAAACCAAGAGCTGCTCCTCTTCATCAGATCTTTCAGTATTTTTTCATTATTTACAATTTAGATCAGCTTTCCCTTTTGGGATGTTTACCTTGTCTGCAGTAGGGTGACTGAAATTTCCAGTTAGTATTGCATTTTCACCCTGATAGCTTCTCAAACCTCCAATGATCAGTTGACTGCAGTTTCTTGGATCGTGAACATGACTTTTCCTACAGCTTTTGTTCCCCAGATACTACAGAGCCTGAGTTGCCTACCCTTGTCTAGTGTACTTTCATGCTTATTATATTTAGTATAGCTTTAGGAAAAGAATGGTCTTTTTGTTCACACTACAACTAACTGTTTCTCCAAACACATTTGCAACCTCATTCCATGGGTTCTGATATCCTGCCTTTAACAATGTGCAATAAAAGCTCCCAGAAAAACAAGAAGCCTCATGAAGTGCTTCAGAGGAAAGTAGTTTTCCTAAAATTCTCTATATACTGCCACAGGATCAGTGCCAAATTACTGTAGATTCCTACATGAATACTGGAACTGATGAATTTTTTCAATGTCTTTGTGCCAGAACAGTTTATGTCAATGATCCAGGAGACATTCCAAAGCAGATTATAACAATCTTAAAGAAGGCCCACTTTTGATATAAAACTCTTGGCAATGGACTTTAAACTTAAAAATAGTAACAGTCAAACTTATTATTTTGTTGGTGCACTTGAACCTTGAATCTGTGGTAAGACTTTATGTTAGATTTATACGGAGAGGGTGCATCCTTTGATTATCAACAGTAGGTATCTCATGGCTCGAGTGATTCCTTTGTGCAAACAATGAATGGCATTGAGTCACATTCTTTTTGACACATTTCAGCTGTCTGAGTGTCACAGTTGAAGGGAGAAGAAGGGAGCTGAAAAGAAGAAGGGAGCGAATTTAAAATAGAACAAAATACAACCTTAGGAAAATGGGAAGAAAAAATATTTTAGGACACTGTTTCTAAAAGGTAATAGAAGTAAAATTTCCTCCCATATGTAGCTCTAAACTACTAGAGATCTTAATGGGGAACATCAAACAAAAGTACTTTATTGACTGTTAAATGGAAAGCAAATGTACCATCTTAAGGAATTATTTTTACCATCTGGTATCAGCCATAATGCAGTATTCTATCCTCTCTGCATATGGTAAACTGTATCTAGCTCTTTACTTTTTAAAATCTTTTTTAATGCCAGAAAGGAAGCAAGTGCCAAAAATGGCCTATTCTCATTGATGCTTTTTATTCCCCATAAGTTCAGTTTTCATTTCAGGTAGACAGCAGCAATTGCACATCTCAATTTTCTGTGGTTATTTTACATGGTCCCTAGGATATATCTACTTTGGACTTCGGTGTGGAAAGGACTGCTAAACTGTGGATGAGGAAGGGGCAGAAAATTACAGAGGATGAGTATACTAAGATTACAGAAAAAGACTAGCTAACCAGTAAACAGATTATTTTTCCCTTATAACCAGCAAATTAACTCTTAGGCTTTTATTTATAAACATTTTTAAAATGTGTCATCTATTCTAAATACTTTGGTTTGCACTTTGTCTTGGCCTGGATTAAGAGGGACACTAGAACATAGCTGTAGATATCTGTTAGAAAAGCATTGGTCTGAGTTGCACAAATGGGTCCAGAGACAGGCCATGTCCTCAGATAAGAGAAGAAATCATAGAATCATAGAATGGTTTGAGTTGGAAGGGACCTTCAAGATCATCTAGTTTCAGCCCCCCTGCCATGGACAGTGATACCTCCCACTACACCAGGCTGTCAAGAAATCATAGAATGGTTTGGGCTGGGAGGGACAATAAAGATCATTCAATTCCAACTCTCCCTGTCCTAGGCAAGGACACTTCTCACCAGCCCAGGCTGCTCCAAGCCCCATCCAACCTGGCTTTGAATCCCTCCAGGGCTGGAGCAGCCACAGCTTCTCTGGGCACTGATCTTCTGTTTTGGATTAGGTGTTGGAAGTTTATGTGCCTTGATTGTATCCTTCCATAATATTAGCAAAATTAAGATTGTCCTCAAAAAACTGTACTCAGTTTACAGCTGCATTCACCACCTTTCATGCATAGTGTCCCAGAAGGATGCCAGGTGCCCTGTGGCCCTACTCTGAGACATAGCTACAAAGTTTGGCATAGGAGATTGGTCTCTACTGCATTTTCAGGCAGGACATACTCAAGCTGGTAGCAGCCTAGCTATTACAGGCTGACAGTCACCACAGGATCCAAAACACACTTGAGAAATATGATAAATTAAACCCATGTTGCGCCCTCTTATGCCACAAGGCGTCTGGCTCTATAGTGCTGTGCAGTCATTGCTAGCTTGGTATCAGCATCTGAGCCAAGTTGCCTAAACCTAGTTCAAGTATTTTTGCATAAAAAAACAATGTAGAAGTACCCAGTAACTCTCATTACACTGAACAGACAACCCATTTTATATTTTTAGTGGAAAGAAAAAAAACACCCCCCGTGGTCTAGAAAATATTTATATAGGACATTGTAATTATTGTTCAGAATTAATGAGTTTTATCCCCTTCTTTTGGCTTAAAAAACACAAAATCCCAATGAAAGGAAACAGATGTAGTTGTTTTAAGCATTTCCAAAGGAAACTCCAGTAAAGTCTGAAACATCACTGTGTAAAAGCCTTGTGTGTCATGGAGATGTTCTGATATTGTTTTCATTTGCCAGCTGTGTGTAAAGAGGGAGTTATGTCTGTGGCCAATAGGTCTTCCCACATTAGAGCAGTAACAACAACAAAGCAACGGAAATACTAGGAAAACGTTAACTTTACCTTCAAATACACTTGATTTCCCTAAATAAGAAACATGGATTAGGAATCAGTTCAAAGGAAAATTTATAATGCTCCACTGAAAGAGACAACAATAAGAAGAAAGCACATTAAAATGAACCAGTCTAAAGAAAGTGTGGCCAACAAATAAGACACCAGAATGTTACCTTCTGGCTCTCCTCCTTAGGTAGTGCTTATCAATCTTTCCTCCAAGAAAAATACCAGCACTTTCAGTCCATCTGAAGACATATGGCATAATAAACTAGCAAGTGATATCTGGGACTGCAAATTGGGTGATTCAATTCCAACTCCTGCCTCTGCCATTGGAGCTAAATGTGGTTATCTGTCTGCATTATGGTAACACCTAGAAATTGCAGCCCAAATGTACCACACATTTCTACAGCAGACCCATAAAACTATAGTCTTTGACCTGGAAACACGTGCAGTCTAGTGATACAAGCTTCCTGTGCTTGGGTTTTCCTTTCAGTCAAACTAGGAACTCCTGTTTGACCAGGATGTGTGTATGACTTGACTGTGGGTTTCCGATTGATGTTCTTTTTCACCTACCGCCCACAGTGCTGCAAAAACAATTGTTTGAAGACTGCAGTCCACAGATTCCGGATCCCAGTTTTGCATTCACTGCAGTGATACATTTAGACCTTATTCCATATGGGGTCAAAGCTAAGTAAACATGTTGGAAAAAAATGCAAAAAGAAGCATCCAAGGGATGCACCTTCTTAAAATTCCTTTGAATCACATGATTGCATGAAAGGATGACACTTCAAATTACTGATATTTTCAAATGGGAATGTAGTGGAAGTGACAAAATGTTTTGAGTAGGCTAAAAAAAATCACACACACCAAAATAATGGCAAAGACGTGGAGTGGAAAAGATGTCACTTCCCGGTGAAAAGTTTCTCTTGTACATTTTCTTAATGTACTCTGAGAGTGTCTTTCCCCAGTCAGCTGAGATATTGACACCAATCGTCAGGTCAGTAACTTAATTTCTTTTTGTTTATTCTGGTCACCTTTTGCATTTCAAAGGATTATCCTTCAATTTCCAAGAACTATGGTTTTGCCCAGAGAGCTTGCAATTAAATAATGAGAATTTTAAAAAACTCAGCCCAAAATAACCTAAAGAAAATTAAAAGAAACCCTAATGCCCTAATGAAAGAGTATGTGGGAATAAACTTCTGGTGACCCAAAAGAAAAGAAAATAACAGAGAACAATAAGCCTTTCAGGAGACAGATATTTCAGTCAGTACATATCCTGTTCAACAAATACCATCTACAGTGTCAATAAAACATAGAAAGGCTGTCAAAGCTTACCTGCTGGACAAGACCTCCAGAAAAGAGGACTTTTTCTAGCAGAAAGCAGTACAGTTCTCAGGTAAAAACAGGAGCCATGTTCCACATAGCCACTAGCACCTCATGCAGCCACCACAGAGGTGCTTCCATCTCAGTACATCAATTCTTGCTGGGAAGTGACAGAGGAGGGAGAAAAATCACTACCTGTGAGCAAACTGTGTGTGAGCACCATTCACCACAGAGGTACAGATATTCTTGCTATTTTCATGCAGTTTCTTCAAACTGTAACTGTCTGTGAGAGTCAAGATGCTGAACAAAGGAAAGCAGCCTGACAGCCATTGAAATGCGAAATCCACCTGTCTGTGGGATGCAGCAGCCTCTGGTGTGGGAGCAAGCCCAGTGGATTACTGGATACCTGTAAGGTAAATTTTGTAAATATAAGGATGCTTCTAATATATAGCACAGTCATTGCTAAGATCAGCCTAAGTAAACCAGGAATGAGCATGAAGGTTATGTTCATACTGCAGAGCTGTGTGCAGTCATTTTTTTGGGCAGGTTCCTGTTAAGCTCAAGGCTCCAAAACTGATATGCTCTCTGATAGGCTGGTGATAACCTCTCTGCGTGCTCTGCATTTGAACAGGATACTAGGATTCTAAAGCACTTTATGCTTTTGAATTGACCACTGTCAATTCATCACATTACACATTTAAATGTACAACAAAATACCTCCCTGCCACACACTGCACTAAAAATGTGTTCAATTTTATGAATCAATATCTTGTTATGTATTTTCATTGAGAGTTCAGAAGGTAAAAAGTAGCACTTTTCCCTGTGACTTCAACATTAAAATAGACAGAAAAATCAAAGAGTGAAAGCCAAGTACTCTTGTTCTACACAGTCAGGAAACCAAGGATCAGCTAATCAACAGGAAACCACTCTCTGCAGAGTTCTCCATGAGCCACAGGGAAAGAACCTAAGCAAGAGCAGTTACACAAACCCAGTGGATCTGCAATAGCTTGTGCTGTACCTGCACCTACTCTGTTGTGCTGGCAGAAATGCAGCCATCATCACAGGGTGTCTGGCCCCAATTCCAAGGACCAGTAATCTGAGAACAAGACACTGTTGACTTAAGCTGCAGGAAGCAAAAGCTTGGAGTCATAAGACTGTGAAGAACAGCTCTACAGAGCCCTGTTTTAACTGCGTGTGTGCTTTTGGAAGGGGTGTGCATGCGAGAACACAGCTAGAGAACAAAGTTACAGGGTAAGAGTCATCATACAATCAAGGTCAAACTTCTCCAAAATTCCTAAATCAAACAGGGATTATCATGTATTCATGTTCTCATTCTGCAACAAATGTAGTATTTTTTTTCAGTTCTTTGGCTTTTCCAGCCTTCATAGCTGTAATTTCTAATAACAAAGCTGAAATGCACATTTCGTTTATTATCTGTAACTCAGTACATGCCATCTAAACACCATTGTTTTCATTGCTTTTATCTGTACGTTGCAATTTGGATTTATATATGCATGTTTACTACAATGTTCTCCCAATAAAGACATCAGAAGATTCTCCTCTACAGTCAGCTTCACATTCCCCATTTTAATCTTCTCTACCTTGAGCATGCCAGGCAGCCAGCTTGGCTCTGTACATATGACAATATTCTGTTAATTTGCAGACTAAATGGGAATGACAATTAAAGCTTAACAATAGCAGAGAACATGAGTTGAGAACATACACCTTCAGAAGGTAGCTCATTTGCAGTTTAGTAACTTGTCATGCACACATTTTCTCCTTCCCCTCCCTCAGTTTTACTAACTATACAAAGCGTTTGAAAGAAATTCCAGAGGAAGAAATTTTTTTTACTTTAGGCACCAGAGATGAGTTCTTTTCATATAAGATAGACTTCCTAGGAAAAATTTGACCAGCCTTGTGGACATCTCCATTGACTCTCAGTAAAATCTAGAAAGCAAGAAAGCAAGGAAGTAGCTGTGAGAATAAATGAATAAACCACTCCTCCTAGGTATTATGGGATTGTGCACACATAAATCCACAGAGCAGAAAACCAAGAGTCCAGGTAAAAGTGAGAATACTAAAAACCAGCATATTTCATACCGTCCCACTAATATACCTCATTAGCAAGGACCATGAGAAAATATTCAGAAATGACAAGATAATTGGCCCCGAGGCCAATTAAACTCTTAGCCTCTGTTTAGCAGTAGTGTCCAGGGAGGTCATGTAATTTTTTTGATGGAAACTTTTCCAAAGCATGGATAATCTTGAGATAAGCTATTGACTTCACATGGGTCACAAATAATCCTGTGAGCTGAATCAGCTTGACAGCTTGATCTTTAATGCTTTGGTCTAAAACCACCTAAGGACTGTTGCCTTGGTTGAAGTCTTCACTCAGCCTTATTTATCTGAGGTAAGTTGATGGCCAGACTCTGAGATTAATGAAAGACACTGAGATATTCCAGCAAGGATCTTGGAAGGATGACCCAGAATCTACACAGAAAAAACACATTACAAACTTCCTCTCCTAAATATGGCCAGATGCCTGAACTAGACTGGAACTACAGCTGGATGGTTCTACTTGACTAAACACAGAAATCCAAACTGCACATTGAAACTAAAAGATATATAAGACAAACAAGAGTGGCAGAACTCTCTCCTAAGACCCAAAGAACAGAATGGGCTTTTTCTAGCATAGTAACAGCAACATTCTGTTGCAGTTTTTTTTAATCAGCCTAACAAGCCTTCAAAAGATTTATCTTTTTAACATTCAAATTTAACCTCTAAGCAAGGTTGCTTAGATTCAAAAATAGGAAGGCCAGTCACATTTCCACCAGCTGTTATTTGGAAATTGTTACACCAAATTTTTATTTACAACAAATAACTCTGACCTTATCCTCCCAGATACATGTTACAGTCCAGGGAAGCATGTATATGGCAGACTGTCATACTCTGATGCTACATCTTATTTCCCTTTATGCCTACCAGGCAGATTTCCTTTTCAAAGAAGCTGCTGAAAGCATTTTTCAGTCCACAGAAAGCCACTTTCTTTGCCTGTGGGCTTGTCAAGAATTTAAGATCATCACGGTATAGCCCCGTGAAAAGTGTCTTTCTTGTTGCTTGCATTTTAGACCTCACTAATCAGCATTTGCCTGTCAAATCCAGCATTGTAAAGCCAGTCAGCTGCCATTCAAAGTAGAGATGACTGAAGAGTCTGACAAAGCTCCAGCAGCACAGTAAAGAGCACTAGCACCCAGGCAGGGACTTGGTCTTTCTGTCCTCACAGATCACAAGTGACAAGGGCCAAGAAGAGAAAACCATCATGAGGCAGAAGAGAGGCTTGCCCTTAAGTGCCATTACTCAAATAGAAGATACTTTTAAAACACTGCAGATACATTTAAAACACTGTTTCCTTTTTCATTTTAAATTTTATTCTTTTATTGTTGTTTTTAAGAATGGAAAAGCTGTTAATGTCCTCACAAACTTAAAGCCAAACATCTATACCTCTTAAAAAACTCCAGACTTTAACAGATTAGCACTAGGAAGATGCTTGTAAGGAAAAGAGCCCACTTGCCCCTGTCTTCTCAAAAAAGGGCACAGCAGTTGCACAGATACACATGGTGCACAGCTAGGCACATCTGAGGAACAGAAAAGCCTGGTGTTTCCTTCTAATGTGTAGAGGAGGGATATTTGTGTAAGAAATCTTAATGAGCTGCAGTCTTGATATGAAACCTTAATATAATTTTATTCTACTGAGAGTCATTGAATATCAAAGTTGCACAATAGGTGAGCAAAGTGCAAGCACATCACTTAAAGCTAAAAATATATGTGTCCTAAAGCCTCATATAAGAAGATTTAAGGAGGATAAAAAAGCCCTTTTTGGGCATAAATGTCATTTAACATCTGGAGAGACTGGAATATCTACAGCCCTTTGATTCAATCCGTTCACAGCTACGAGGGATAAACTGTGTGAGAAGGCTGCTTTTGAAGATTGAAAGGCTGCTAAGAGTGAACTCTTCTCGGTATCTGTGCTAAGTATCTCTGTATCAGTATCTTTTCTGGGAAAGAACTCTACCGGGTGTTTTTGGCTAGAATTCAGTTTTGAGCATGTATGCTGAGTCCACTGAAGAATGTCACATGTTTCCCACTCTCAGGACTTTGCAACAGGAAACAAGTAAATCAATAAAAGTCCAGCTGTCACAGACAGAAAAGGAGATCCAATGCCTCTTCCAGAAGAAGCTGCTAAAATCCAGGTTGAAAATAAATCAAAAAAGTAGTTCTTACTACACCGGGTAGAAGAGTTGTGGAACAGCTCTTCAGAAGGTACTGTAGAGGCTGAAACCTTAAATAGATGGAAGGAAAGACTGCACAAGCTCATAGAAAAGAAACCCACCAAGTCTTACACAATACCCAAAACGTAAATCCTCATTAGGATGCCTCCAAACCAAAAGTGAGTACAAGGAAAAGCATCATAAATGCTTGCCTTGCTACATCATTTTCTAGGTATTTTGAGAACAGCAGAAGACTGGAAAAGATAGTTCTACTGTCTAACCAGGTGTGACTTTCTTAGCTTCTGATAATTTTCCTCAGTCTCATATTTTTCAAGCATGACTGACTTTAAAGCAAGCAATCTTCTATTTTGTAAAGTACAAAAAACTATTAAGTATTTTAGTTAACTTGAGTTAACTTTTAAAGTGTAACTTTAAAGAGTCACTGAAAAAGGTAAAGACTTCAAAGAGAAATTATAATGCAAAATCTGTGAGGTTTTTCCTTCCTTGGTTTATTGTAAGGGATATAAAGGAGTATTTTTCAGCTAAAAATAAAACAGGCTCATGGACTGCCTCTAAATTACAAGTGATTTAACAAACTGTAACGTCAATTGCTCTAACTGAACACATAGGAAAATAAGAGATTGACTATTTTGCTGGTTTTCTGTGTAAAAATAAGTTTTGCAGATGAAATTTCAGATTGATCTGTGATTTCCATTCTATTTGTGAAGGCAGAGGAGCACAATAACCCAACAGAAGGTTGCAGAATCAACATAAATGTGCCTAATTTGCTAGAGGCAAAAAAATCTTTAATATCTCTTGGACAATACTTGTTGGCCCTGCATATTATCTGATCAAACCTCTACTAGAATAGCCTTTCTCCTACTTTTCTCCTTAAGAATATTCCTTCTCAAGAATTGCACTAGCATCTAAAATGGCTTCTGTTGCTTTCCCAGACTTCTTCCAATAACTCTGAACTACTTTACCCACTAGCTTAAGAAAGATTCTTCACTGATTCCCATTCCCACAGACTAGATGAAGCAAAGAGAGTCCAGTAGTACCAGAAAATTCAGGATGCCTGCTGAATATCCTTTAAAAATTCCTACTAAACCTTGAGTTAGCTTTCTTCTCTGTGCTACATCACAAATGTTTTACCTCCCATCAACCTCCTCTCTGTAGGAACATGAAAGCATCAAATGATGAAATGGAAGAAGGCAATCCCTACTACAGCGTTTTTACTGTTTGTCTTCTTTTTTTCAAACTGAGATCAATACTTTGTGGAGAATTTTAAATGCCAAGATATTTGTGGTTCATCAAAATGGAAGCAGTCAGTGGGAGATTCACTACATAAATGTGCCTGTGGGCCTGAACTGCTTAGCAAACCCACAGCTGCAGTGCAGTAACAGTAATTCTCTTTATATCATTCTGAACAGTCAAGTGAAGAAAAAACAAGGTCTCTTCCACTATGTATATACAACAATCAGTCTAAACTACTTCAACAGAATTTACAATAAACATTTAAGAAGGAAAACCTGGTCTCAAGCCAAAATTTTTCCCAGTAATACTAATGAAAGACCAGAAGGTGATCTGAATTAAGATTAAACCCAGAGCCTTGATCCAACCTTTACTGAAGTAGGAGGGTATTTTCATCCAAAGTTAGGTCAGAAGTTTGCAGGTTGTGACCTGTTTCTGCAATGAGCCAAATTAATACATTCAATGAGTAACAACCTTTTCAGAAATTCCAGTTTCAAAGCTTGGGCCAGTCTCAGCCACTGAACTGCAGGTTCACCATTCCCTGGCTACTCTATACGGCAATGAATTGCATGTCCCTGGCTACTCTATACATGTGTAAATATAAATTAGATTTATAATACTGCTTGCTGTAAAGAAATGATAACCCAGATGTCACAAACAGCATGTCTATAATGTAAGAAATTACTCTTCTTGCTGATAAGCTGCACTTTGTAGCAGTGATGCAGAGAACTGCTACATGTCCCTTTGGTAATATATTTTGTACTCTTTTGTCATTAACTTTTGAAGGGAAAAGGAAAAGTAGACTTAAGATTACTAATAGCAATTGTCAATGTCTATTAAATCATAATATTCTTTTCAGAAAGAAAAATAGATTATGGAATAACTATCTGGGCTAAATACTGCATTCCAGAAATCCTTTGTTATGTACTTCCCTTCCCGTAAGCCTTTGTAAATGAACATATAATTTGCTATGTCAGTGTAGGTTTATATGTCCTGGCAAAATAAAAGTCCTGAATAAAAAATCCAAAACAAATCCTTAAATATAATACAATCTACCTTTAACCACCGGCCTGCACGAGGTGATCTTAACATGACAGATTTAAACATTAAAGTCAATCAGTTTTATAGTGGAAATGTGGTGGGGCAGACACCACATTGTGAGGTAAAATTGAAATTGATAATGAAATGTGATAATCAGGTCCTAAAGGATTAATCCAAGAGTCTTGTACAATTCTTCACCCCACTGGAGTAACTTTACATTTGAATTCTGATTTGGTAATGAGCAATTTTTTTGTGTGTATTCCGACAAAGTAGTTTGATCTTGAGGTTTCCATCAGCAAGCCACCTTCATTATTCCCAACAGCTGGGATGTGTGTCACCCAATTTTCAACATCTAAACTGTTGATTAGAAGGCCCGCAGTTGAACAAGAAACAGAATAATGCACATGTTAGTGTAGCAGAGCAACAACTTGCTTCAGGAACTGCCCAACAAAAGAAACACTCCTACCAGAGGATTTTTGCTAGATGCTCAGATTTGGGCAGGAAAAATCCAATTTAGAATCATAGAATAGTTTGAGTTGGAAGGGAACTAAAAGATCATCTAGTTCCAACCCCCTTGTCATGGGCAGGGACACCTCCCACCAGATCAGGATGCTCAGTGCTTTGTCCAGCCTGGCCTTAAAACACCTCCAGAGAGGGTGCACCCACAACCTCTATGGGCAGTGTGTTCCAGTGTTTCACTACCCTCACCGTAAATAACTCCTTTTTTATATCTAGCCTGAATCTACCCGTTTCCAATTTACATCCATTCCTTCTAGTCCTTCCATCACACATCCTATTAAAAAGTCCTATCCTAGCCTTTCTGTAGGCTCCCTTCAGGTATTGATAAGTCACTATGAGGACCCCCCTGAGCCTTCTCTTCACCAGGCTGAACAATTTGGGACTTTTTTTCTCCACAAAACAATGTTGTTCCTTTCCACTGCAAGAAATGTTGAAACAAAGCTCCTTATGTCATGGATGTGGGGAGGGAACAAGCCCATGAAACCTTCTGAGTAAAGCCCTGAGCAGTTATAGCCACAGTAAAGCAGCATTCCTTCACAGGTGAGCATCTTTTGACAGAAAACTCTGTGCTTTCAGTTCCTTGTTATGACTGTCATTGCTAATCATTACCCACACCAGTGCTGGAGACATCCTTTTTCTTCTGGGGGATGCTACATTATCGAAGCAGAAAGGTTTTATTTACCCTTGATTTGCTTTCACAGAACTGCCTGTGAATGGGATGGTGGGGAAGGAAAACCATAAGGGAAGATACCTACCCTCTTTCATAGCACACCCTCTCGTAGCACAGCCTGATGTGAGAGATGTTTGCTTTGGCTGCGTGTGGCACAGCTGACACCAAAGGGCTGCACAGCCCCATTGCTTCAAATCTGAACTCCTTGCTGGCATGGTCCCTGCCCTAAGGGACATGCAGAGATACTGCAGTGCCGCAGTAGTGAAAGCCTGTTTGTCTCTACAGAGGAATGACCAAACCCTATTATGCAATAGTGGGTTTTTTGTTCCTTGCTGCCTTCTCTCTCCATTTGTTTCCATGGTAGCAATATGGAAAAATTAGGATGTAAAATCAAGGACAAAGAATGTCTTTCCTGTCACAAAACAGCTTTTGATGTACCGTGATATACCTGTGACAGCTAAACCCAAACCTGTTCCATAAAGAATGGATACATTTACTGTAAGTAACAAATTCAGGAATTTTAATTTAAATGTCTCATAACGGTCAGCTTCAGCTGGGGTTCATTTATTCTCATATTTCTATGTTCCAACACTGAAAAAATGTTAAGACATAACCCGTACATCCCCATAAGGAGATGGTGATTTCACATCAAATAGTTAAGAATCTTCCACTTCTCTAAACTGCACTGTAATTTAGCTTAAGGTTATATAATACCAGCACATACTGCTCCTGTTTGACACCACCCTAAGTTTCTTAATATGTGTTCAAACAGAGCCCTCCTGTGTTTGCTAGGTCTCATTACATTCGAAAGACCATTTATTGACCTACAACCTACATTCACAAGACTGAGCTCCAGAAAGGACATCTAAACTTCTCTCCTCAGACCTAAACACAACATGGACTGTTGTATTTCACTTGTTAAATACTGTATCAAGCTCCAGAAGTGTGCCTCTGAGCAGAGATTTGGTTTTGATTTAAAGATGACAAGTGAGAAAGAATTCACCACTTAGTTACACCATTGCTCAGCGGCAGCCATTGTGAATAACAACAGCTTAATTGTTACCACAGGTCTTGCTTGTGGTATTTATGATTAATCCCTGAATGCTTTCTGTATTGATATACTCAAAACCCAATTGGATGTGGGCATGAGCAGCCTGCTACACTTGACCACACTTTGAGCAGGGGAGGTAGAATAAACTGTCTCCAGGGATGGCATCCAAATTCAATGGTTCTATGATTTCATAACTCTTAACTACTTTTTCTATATTATTTAAAATCATACAGGCAATTTTCCAAACGACAGGTGACTATGTGCTATCACTCTTGTCATTTTAATCCAAAAGCTGCAGGTGAAGTGAGGAGCTACACTTAAAATAGCTTTTCCTTCTGATTTTGCAGTAGCATCTTATTCAACTGTGTGAAAAAGATTACATGGTCCATAAAGCAATTTGGGCTTCTGCTTCTCTTCTGCAACGTTCTGTAAGAACATATGTATTTTGTTCAAGTGGTGCTATCACAGGACACTTAAACAATAAGCAGTACTTAGAAGTAAAAAAAGAGAGAATAAGGCAGCCACTAGATGAAAGAAAAAAATCTGAAACAAGAAACCAGATTAAATAACAGGGCAAAGAAAAAGAAAAGAACAGTGTGGAAAGGGAGGAGGTAGAAAGAAAATGCACAGTAGTGGATAATGGCACAGTGCTCTGCAATACTGAGACAAAAAAGCTTGTAAAAAGCATATCCACCATAAATGGATATGAACAATAGGAAAAGGCCATCCCTGAAGGAGGAAAAGGCTTCCTTCTCTGTAGGTGCATCTGCAATCTTTATTAATAATGTATGTATGCAGAGGAAGCAGACCTGTAAATGCAGTGATTATTCTTTGTTCAGTAGGTTTAGAGACAAGAAAATACATTTTGTGCTCAAAAGAAAGTACTAGTAGTTGATTCACTTCCACAATTCTTCAAAATAAAAATCCCCCAGATTGTAACTCTCCTACTGGTGCTTTCAGAGAAGATGATATTAAAGGCAATTACATTTAAGATAATTCACTGAGCTCACTCTGTTTTTTTGCATATGAGAAATAGTATAATTACATATCTATGAGTAGTTCAAAGACGGGCTAACCAGACCTTTCAGATTATTTTAACAAAATTTTAAACATTTTCTTCTCATGAGAAAACCACCTCTGCAGTCCTACAAGCACTACAGCAAAGAATCACACATTTGTTTATCAAATTGAGGAGCTGAAAACAAAGGTGGCATTTTTATCAAAACAAGTATCATGAAAGAAAAGGTGGATTATCTGAACTGCATTAATTAAAAGAATCCTGGTTTACAGGACTCAATTGTAAGATGAGGTTTCATTTAAACTAATATGAAAATATGAATGTGACTTAGAAAGTCCCATAGCAAAGGAAATCATGTTTTTGTTATGCTTTTATTCATAATTCAGAAGAAATTCATGGATAGGCCACGGCGAACTATTTTGAATGATTCATATCAGTTACTCTACTCTAAATGTTTGTCGTCAAGTCACATGAGCTGCTTCCAGTTCAGTGGTTTGGTATTACTAGGTCAACTGGAAGACAAATACAAGCTCTGGTGGGAGAATGACATGAAATGCCTAATGTCTGTATTTTGTCCAGTCCACAGACTGAATGCTAAAGGAGATTTTGATTAGTTTTATCTCAAGACTAACAGGATTCAGACTTTGTAGAAGATTAAAGAGTCAGCTGAAAGAGGATCATCTTGTCCAACTTTTCTGGGCAAAAGCACAGTATAGACAAGATGACCCAGCACTCTGTCCAGCTGAATCTTAAAAGTGTCCAATCATTGTGCTCTGGGGGAACTACTCCATCTACTTGTCTGTAGTTGTGCCATTCTTTATTCCAGCTCATGCAATGGAGGCCTGTGTATTATCAGACTAATAGGATTAATTCCAAGTATGCAGGCTTGTCAGCTTCACCCAATTGACCACCTTTCTGATGAAACTAAAAAATCAGTAGTTTAGCAAGAAAGTATTAAGAACAAATTTAGAAAGTCATGGATTGCTGTAGGGAGAAGGGAAACCTCTATCAATCTGAGACCCAAAGGCAGTCATGGTAATTCCAGAAGTGGTTTGCAACGGGACTCAAGTCTCACTCTGGGAAATATCTTCTCCAAAGATCGTCTTTCCAAGACCTAGAAACTGGCCAAAGGAAGAATCTTTTAATTGGACCAAGCTGTTGTGTTAGGTGAGTGGTGGAACTGACAACTTTGAAAACAATTTGGTTGTATGTTATCTGGGCATTCCTCACGTGAAGCTCATTAGCACCTTTCAATTAAGAACTAATGTCTACCCCATGAGAAAATTAGGGTAGACAAGAAACTGCCAGCACTGTGAAGCTGTGAGGGAGACATTTTTCATATCACTGCTGATCAGTTTAGGAAACTAGGATCAAAAGACATGACCAGTTGTGTGATCTACTAGCTTAAGAATCTCAAAAGTAGGGCTGGCAAGTGTTTTATGAGCCACTCCTACAAGACCACCAAAACAAGCTCTACAAGCCTCACCTAATATTTGTCAAGGGTGGTCAGGCTATCAGACGTGAAAGCAAATTATCATCACTTGTTGATGCAGCAGCTGACAAGGTGACGAAGTAGCGAGGAGCAAGTCCGGGAGGCAAGAATTACTAAGAGTAATTAATTTGTCTGATTCACCACTGGAGCATGTGGGGTATGGTATGATGGCAATTGCAGGCATTTATCCAACCCTGGACTCTTGAAAACCCATCAGGCAGCTCAGTTCTTCTCCAGAAGAGCTTTACTCACATCTGCAGAAATTGTACCTATATTTGTATCTATGTACATGAATGATTGCATAAAATTAATTTTACTGTAAATAAATTACATTGGTGGGTTGTCCTGATCAAGGTAAATCGATTCTTGCTGAAAGCAAGGGAGGCAGAAAGGATAGTAAATAGGTACTAAAATCACGATGCATCATCTCACACAATGATAAAATTAACTGCCCTCACCCAGATAGACAGGATACATGGAAAAGGGACTTATAAATGATATGTACTCAATAAATAGTGGGTAAAGTATTATTAATATTTCACATTGGAACACCTCATTAGACACCTCTCATGTCCAATGAATTTGGAAGAGCCAATTAATTCCTTCCCCTTCCCCCAGTTGAGATATTTATGTCTCCATTCTCTGACGTCTAATAAAAGCATGCTCACACTAGAACCTTCTGCTATTTAATTAAAGACAATCATCAGGGAGACAAAAATCAGTCTTCATTAATTTTGCTGCCCTTAGAGTTATTTGTTTGCTTTCTGTCATGTCCATTATGATAGGAGCTAGTAATGTCTCACAGCCATAATTACATGGTTTTAATGCTGAAGACGGGGAAAAAGAGGTACTGGAGCACTGCTGGCACTGGGATGCAGTGATTGCAGAACACATTTCTGGTATATAAAGGGCCCAAAATGTGTCTGATCCAATTGTTCACTGGGCCATTAGTGTTAGTAGTAGTCTGCCCGGGAGGAGGGGGATCCCTCTCCCTTCTTCAGAGGTAATTTCCTCAGCATGGTGGTATAGCAGTTGTTATTGGAGTTACGACTACAACTCAGACATTAATAAATCACAACTTTTCCATGTCCTACTGCCAAAGAAGGGTATCAGAAAAAGCTGGGAAATTCAGAGCTAGGAAAACTTAAATTCACCTTCCAGATCTAGTATAGTAGCAGACAGGATTCAGCAGATGATTTAAAATATAGCGCTGCAGTCAGTCTTGGCTTTCTGAACAAGAATATGACATATTCACAGCAAAAAAAAAAAATCAGAGTTAATAGGAAAACACACAGGTGCTTTTTAACTCATTTCAGGCAAAATGCACTGTATCAGCTTACACAGTTCATTTTTGAGCCTGATGCCTTTGCTTGCAATGGTGTACATATATAATACTTGGATAGGAGACAAAAATCCTCCACAGTTGAGGACTGCGTAATGATCATAGAATCAGAATGTTTTGGGTTGATTATCAATGTCTTCTACTGGCACAGCTATTTGCAGAGTTCAGATCTGCCTAAAAAACCTTCATAATTACACTTAAACAAGTTTGTCACTCCTTCTGCTATCACTGTATTGCTTTTTTCACATTGTACCTGGTCATCTCTCAAAACCAAATTCTAATTTGCGGCCAAGCACCAGATGCTGTGATATGATCTTTCCCAGATCTAAAATCCCCAGAGGTTCCATGTCTACAAAAATAAAAGCTACCCAGGAATATCCTATTTCATTTAATACTAGTCTTGGAAAATCTTTCACCTGGTCATTGCAGTATAAAGTGTAACCAGACAGCGCACATGTGTAGTTTCACTAGAAAGCTAACAGCTATTTATAACCCAGCAGGACAGAAGCACTAGCACATACACACACAAAGAGTTAAGTCACTAGCTGGGTGCTTTAGAAGAACTCTCTGAGGTTATTCCATCCTTTAATGCTGCAGTTCTACGATTTCATTTTCCCAGCTAACACAAGTTTATTTGAAAGACACTGCAGCAGGCTCATATGGCCAGATCTATCCTGGCTGCTACCAAAAGGGAAAGAGAAGACAGACGTGATGACACAGGAATCTCTCCCATCACAACTTCCTCTACTTTTTACCTGCTTCCACTGAGTGCTTGCCAGAAACCTTTCTGCATATGCATTATGCATTATGCAAGATAAGCTATTTTCTCCAGTACTCCTGTGACCACTCACCTCCTTTTGAAAGCAGAAAAAAAAAAACCCTCCTAAGATTTTTCCTACTTTGTTCTAGGACACAGGATAATAGCATGTAAGATTTAGTGGGGATTTTCCACCACCTGCAATAGATGATAGCCTCTCAAGTGCAGTGAATGAAACCACGTTAGACAATTAATTTTCCATGGCATCAGGGGAATGTGGGAAAAGGGAGAGTAATTCAGACCTGAGTGTCTGATGTCTACCTAGAGTATAACAAATCATGTAAATATTACTTCTTTTCAATATTTAATGTAGAAACAATCACAAAGCTTCAGTTCCTGTGAATATGTGGACTTGAAATTATTCCTGTGCTCTGGTAAGAGTTTTGCAAGTTTAACCAGCTTCTCACTTCGCTTTCTGTCTCCCGTGTTGATAAATAATTCTCTCATTCAGATTGCTGGAAGGCAACAATGATGTTCAAGTTTGGAGAATTAACACATTCCTGGGCTCAATCACTGATCTTCTGTTACTCAAGGATGTTTATCAACAAAAAAATATAAGGAATCAAGGAAACTGGACATATGGGCAGATTTAGTATTTGCAATTCAGTTACCAAGTGTGTAATTTGAATATTTTACATTATTGTTTAGTCTGTTTTAGCAGCTCTGGAGTGCTCATGCCTTCTGCTTTAGATTTCTGTGCCAGCTTGACAGGATACACTCTCTCATTTTTAGAGATACCAGATAAGCCAGAGCAGCATTCCTCAGCAAAAAGGCTTCTGGAGGCTTCCTTCAAGAGCAGAACAAGCAGTGCTTTTCAGCCTTTGGGCCATGAGTTTTGTAATGGTTTCAGATGGGATACAAGTGCTTCTTGCCAGTAGCTTGTGTGGCACTATGTTTTGGATTTGCAAAAGAGAATGGTGCTCATGATAGCACCCAAGTGGTTTTAGTTGTTGTTAAGCAGTCAAAGCCTTTTCTGCTCCTAATACTGCCCCATCAGGGAGAAGGCTGGGGATACACAAGTCTGTGAGGAAAAAGCCAGAATAACTGACTCCAACTGACCACAAAGGTGCTCCATGTTGTATGTATAGCTTGTAAAGCCGCGGGGAAAAGGATGAGATGTGGGTTGTTCAACGATGCCATTTCTCTTCCCAAATTAATGTAACACGAGATGGAGCCCTCCTTTCTTAGAGACACCAGCCTGATGATGAGAAGTGGCAAACTCCTTGCTTTGCTCCGCTTCCATGGCTTGTGCTTTACCTGTCTATTTTCACTTTACTAGTTCTCTCCATCACTGCAGCTAGGGCAGCACATGAGCAGCTGCGTGGCCTTAGTTGCTGGTTGGGTTTAAACCATACATTATCACCAGAAACTAGACTTCCTTCGAAAACCCTAAGAAACGCTGGCCCGCACTCATCTCTATTTCCCAAAATGCTCCCATGGTCCTTGGAGGGGATAAAGCAGGGGTCTCCTGCAGCGGAGAGCAAGACACAGCCCTAACGCTGCGGGGGCAACCAACCGCCTGCATTATAGCTGCCAGCTGACCGTCGGGATACAAGAGACAGAATTACAACAACCGCCACCTTTAATACTCCCCTCCACGACGCGGCAGCGATGGCCAGCCGGTGCGCAGGCGCGGTGAGGGAGGCGGAGCGCCGAGGCCCAAGCCCCTCCCCTCGGCTCTCCGTGAGTTCCGCGGCGTTCCATAGCGGGAGTGTAAGGTGGCGGCCAGTGAGGCGCTGGCCAGGGGAGATGGCAGCGCAGAAGATTAACGAGGCGCTGGAGCACATCGCCAAAGCGGAGAAATAGTGAGCGGAGCCGAGCCGGTCGGGGTAGGGAGGGGGAGGAAGCTGGTGAGCCGGGTGCCATGGCTGCCAGCTCAGCGCTTGGGTTAGTCAGGCCCGTTGCGCCTCATGGAGACGTCGCGACGCCTCTTGCTCAAGCGGGTCTCGGCGGAGCGGGCTGCTTGCCCGCCGCAGCCGCTTTCTCCCGCGGCCTCTGAGCCCTGCGGCAGCTGCCCACCGGATTAGCGCGGCTTCTCGGCACCTCTTCCTCACCCCTGGGCCACAGCCGGAGGGTCGCGGCGGGTTCTTGGGAGTTGTAGTTCTCGCCGGCGCCCGTGACGGTAGTGGAGTCTTCGGAGGAACTACAATTCCCATGGTGCCCTGCGCGGAGCGGTGGGGAAGGGGCAGCCCCTGCGGTAGGGAAGGCCCCACAGCGGGGCTGAGCGGGGGCTGCAGCTTGAGCTTGGGGAAGAGCAAGTGGGGTGCAGCGCTAGGGGAGTGGAAGGAAAGGAGTGCTCGATCCCTTTTATCCTTGGGGGGGTCTCACCCTACGGGCAGCGGATGCTAAAGGGCCCAAGAGGATAAAGCTAACGAGCGATCTCGGTGATGCTGTGCTGCTCAGAGATCTGAAGACTGAGGGGGTTTGCGAAGCGCTATGTAACCTTTATGCCTGCCGCCCTGTCTGAAAAGGGTGTCCCTTCCCAATGAAGGGTATAGTTTCTCGTTTCCTGCTAAAGTTAGTGGGAGACAGGCAAGCAGAAGAAATGTTGTGGGGATTATGGTTAAGAAAAGAGCTTGACCTTGCTGAGGAAGTGTGTGTTTGTGTTTGTTTCCTGCCTATGAGAAACGTGTTATTGTTTGTTTTTAGATACCATCACTGACTTGTGTTGATGTTTAGCTTAGACACTTTAGCTTAACCTGACACTTGGATATGATAGTCGTTTAACGTGTATTTTAACACAGAATATAACCATTTTTCTTTTAAGTCTCAATTTCACAGACTACAGTGTAGATATTATAAAGCCGACTAATCCAAAGATTCTAGAATTTTAGTAAGAAAAGAGATGAGCCATCCAGAAGTCATGAATCAAAAGTGTAAAGGAGATAGAAAAAAGACTTCTTCAGTTTAAAAAAAAAAACCTCTGTACCAGAGTATCTTATTTAAATTTCTTGACCAAAATTGTTTTTCAGTGATTTTCATCTTAGGTTTATCCTGGAAAGCATTTGAAGTAAATGGTGCCTAAATCTGAAAGTGCGTGCAGATCAAAGCATCCTGTATTTCAGCTCGATGCATTGATGCTTTGCCTGTGGTAAAAATAACATGATGTAAAGGCTTACTTTGGAGTTACATACTGTGGCTTTCATCCAAGTACAACAACAAAACCAGTATAGAGTCTACATACAACTGTTCATCTAAATTAAGCATGTGTTGCAACTGAAGTGCCTGCCCACGACAAATATGGAAGTGGCCTCTGAAGTTATTGCAACTGTTATATTTGTGTTGGAAGTGTTGAAGTCATAATATTGAAGTCAGCATTGCCTGATGACCACTTGATTTGGCAGTATGTTATATATGTCATGTATGAGCAACCTGATCTAGTGGGATCACCGTATGGCAAGATGGTTGGAACTAGATGATCTTTAAGGTCCTTTCCAACCCAAACGATTCTATGATTCTATGACTCTGTGTCTGTGTGTGTACACAGTGCCATTTAGTGTTGTGATTTGTCGTAGAATATAAGTGACATGAGGCTTTGTCTTTTATGTTGGTCAGTAAGTTCCTTCATTTGTGCATGCAGTGGAGAATCTTTGATCCTCACAAGCAAAAACAAAAATGTAGAGGAACACTGGAAACATTGTGATGTGTAACAAAAAAAATACCTTTAGCTATTGTGGTAGTAGAAATCTTGAGAAATGTTGGTGTAGGTGGAAGTATTCTTTTGTCTTCCTACAGTTGAAGGGCTGGACTTGTGAAGACTCCTAACAAGCCTCTTAAGATGAGATCATCACAGTGCTTTATGCAATTCTTGACAATTCTGGGCTTTATTTTTGCAGTTGTGGTGCTGCGGTATTATTGGCATATAGGCAGTTTCTCTTTTTCAGAGGTAGTTAAAATTTTGAATGTATATGATGTGCTTTGAAGGTAAAATTGTTAACATACCTTTCTTCTTGTGTTTTAGTCTGAAAACTGGATTGTTAAAGTGGAAACCAGATTATGACAGTGCAGCTACTGAATATGGAAAGGCAGGTATGTATGGCTATAAATATAGCCATATACTTTATGATTTCAAAGTATTCTTGGTAAGATCCCTGGTAAGATCTTAATTATTTTCAGGACATTAGTGTGTAAGTAAAACTATTGTGAAGACAAACTAAGATGAAACAACAAAAAATTACTCTTAGTAGTCTTGTGAAATGTTTCAGATTTTACTTGGAGATCCAGAACAGTTGTAAAAACTGGGTTTTTTTTAAACTTGCGGTTTCAATTTTGTGTATTAAAATGTGTAATCAGAGTTTTCCTTCTTTCATTTGTCCACCCCCAAATCCTGTGACTTTACAAAACTGCAAATATTTGAGTTGTTTTTGAAACTTAGCTGGTTTTTTTGATGTAGTAAGATATATTTCCTCCTTTTTTTCCATTATAAGTGTTAACACTAAATATAAAATTCATGTTAGTTGTTTCCCTTATACCCTAAAAAAACTTACTTCTTTTTGATAATTATAATTTATCATGAATTCCTTGTTTTTTATGGTAGACATTTATTTAAGCCTAAATAAAAAAGTCCAAGCTTAGAATGAGGAACTGGAGCATTTATAAATGGTCATTTACTTTAATTCCTACTTCAGTATCCTTTCAGTCTAATGGAGATAGAAATACATTTATATTTGTGCCCTGAATTACTTGTTTTGAGGAAGTTACAGGTGTGCTTTATTGATGGTTCACTTCTATTCCTGCAGTTGTGGTTTTGTATGATTAATGATTAAAACTCTAATGATTAAAACTATGTACACATACATCCCTACAGTTCTGTAGTTAAAATACAGAGTGAGTGAGTTCCAAAATCCAGCTAAACACTTTATGCGTAGTGTGTGGTTCTGTAGTGATGTGGAAATGTTGTTGACAATAGATGGTTTTAATTTAAGTGATGAATGAAGCAAGAACTGTCTTAGGATTCTTTCTTTTTTTTTTCTTTTTTTCTTTTTTTTTTTCTTGGAAGAACTTGGTAACCTGCAACCATTGGTTTAAAGAATCTGTTTGTAACTTTAGGTGGCTAAATTCTTAAGCAGAAGTGGTGACAAAAGGAAAATAGCCATCTGTATATAAGAACTTTATCTAATTTCTTTCAGCTGTTGCTTTTAAGAATGCCAAGCAGTTTGACCAGGCAAGGGAAGCCTGTTTACGGGAAGCTGAAGCTCATGAAAACAATAAAGCGTATCTTTTAATTGTTCTGGTGATTTTTTTTGGGTGGGGGCGGAGGATAGGGGTAAGAAAGTGACTAACTGCTACTTGGAATAGAGTACTTCGCACATTTTATCAGCCTGCTTGGGATGTCTAGGTACTTATTCAGAAATTATTACATATATTCTTTTTAAATGCCTACAATTATGTAATGTCAGTGTAACTCAAATGTTATTGCAATACTTTTAATAGTATTTAGTAACCTAGAAAGAAGTTTAGATAAATGTGTTTTTTTTCAATTTTTAGTACAGTAATACTTTGGTAAGTTGCATTTATTCTGTCTGTAGAAGTAGGGGGTTTTGACACCTTCCCTACAAATGTAGTGGATTTGATACACTTTTTTGTGATTCATAGAATTGGAAGAGACCGTCAAAGGCTGTCTAGTCCAACCCCCCTGCAATGAGCAGGGACATCCTTTACTGGATCAGGTTGTAAAGAGGCTCATCAAGCCTGGCTTTGAATGCCTCCAGGGTTGGGGCCTTCACCACTTCTCTGGGCATTCCTTACTTTTAAACCAGTACTTGTGTAAAATTTTGCATGCTAATATTTTTTCTACATTATGGTTTTGTGGCTTTTATCCTTGACTTTGACAATGTTACTTACTTCCAGTCTCTTCCATGCTGCCAAGTAAGTACAGAAGCATTGACTAATCTGAGTTAAATTTTCTAAGATATACTATGAGCATGAACTTTCACTTTGATCTCAATGTAGTAAATTGTATGGTTCAAGTGATTTTTTTCCTGTTTTAAAACCAGTTTAATTAATGGAAGTGCAGGATAGGAGAGTCTGAAAATCTGCAATTTGAAGAAGTGGTGATTTTGACATCCTTCAGCACCTTTTTGACATACTTTTTATTATGTGAACTTTCTGTAATTTTGAAATTCTCTGCATTCTTATAGAGAAGTTTTTAATTAAAGAGTACTTCAAAGCAATCGGATTGCAAGAAATAATACAAATATAGCCTATGAGTCAGATTGTGAAAATATGTTTTTTAATGGGGAGTGTGTTTGGAGTGCTTCATTTGTGAAAGATAATGTTACACATGCACTATATCATAAAATAAAACACTTAAAAAATCTTCAAAGTATTCAGTGAAGTGATAGCTGATGCTTGTTATCTTTTGCTGTGTAACTACACCTTGCTCATTATCTAACTAAACTGTAAATGTTTTCTCTGCAGAGCTTATGAACAAGCTGGCATGATGTTAAAGGTATTTTCATTTATTAGTTTTTATTTTAAAATCCTGTTCTATAGTGAAAATATCTTATGCATTGGACCATCGTGCACATATATGTATTGCATATTCAAATTGTGTTTTTTCATTGACTCATAGTCATCACTGTTACCCTTGCTGTGTTAGGGAAGTGACATTTTTAGTTAGAAATGGAAATAAAAATGGTTTTCCTTTTTCAGAAAGAAAGGTAAGGGCTTCATGTCAGAGGGTAATGGAAGAGTGATGCTACTTTTGCTCTTAATTATCATTAATTCTTGCCTTATATAAATGTTTGGTACTTCCAAGTGAGCTAATGGTCAACTGTCACTAGCTCTGCAAGTTTGTAAATAAAAACTAAAGTTATAATAAGGTATTACAGTTTGATTTTATTTATCTCATAATCCCTGACAAGATCGTCTGTGACTGTTACTTTGCAGGAG
The DNA here is from genome assembly GCA_013400935.1 of Turnix velox. NCBI lineage: Eukaryota > Metazoa > Chordata > Aves > Charadriiformes > Turnicidae > Turnix > Turnix velox. Next base: position 408,126 of record VZTY01028901.1, read on the forward strand.
ATGCAGAGACTCCCCGAAGCAGTTCAGCTGATCGAGAAAGCCAGTATGATGTACCTGGAGAATGGGACACCAGATACAGCAGCTATTGCACTGGAACGGGCTGGAAAGTAAGTCTGTGGTCTTAGTGGCTAGAATGCATGCAGGGCATGGGTACGTATTTGGTTTTCTTTCTTGCCTCTTCAGTGTTTAGAGGTTAAAATGTACTTCGATTTCATCTGAAAAGTTTTTTGCTTATTGCAGGTTAATAGAAAATGTGAGCCCAGAGAAGGCTGTGCAGCTCTATCAGCAAGCAGCATCAGTGTTTGAAGTAAGTGTGAATTTTTGATCTGTTTTTTTTGTTTGTTTCTTTGTTTGTTTTTCCCCACTAGCAAAACAGTTCTATCAACAAACTGTGTCATTGTTTGAATTAAGTGGGGATGCTTTGGTTGGTTTACCATCAGCAAAGAGTCTTCCAGTCCTGTATAGCATATGAAGATGAATGAATTGGTATTTAAGATCATCTGTAAAGTTAATAAAAAGCCCAAGATTAGGTTCTAATTTGCTTTTCTTTCACATTAATGGCTGAGTAGGAAAGCTGAAGAATTTTTATGCTGTAGAGAAGGAGATTATAGAAGTTAACAATCACTTTGCTTTGCCTTATTCTCAGTTTGGGACTTGTCTGAATATGAATTTTGTATCAGATTCCTGCCTCTTAGTGGGCATCTTGGAGGGTAGAGAATGTGGCTGCTTTTGAGTCCCAGGGTCTAAAACAGTTTGAAATTCTTGAAGGCAGAGAATAAGTTTGCTTTATGCTCTCCACATCCCATGAGCCTTTTTGGTTGTTGGTTTGTTTTTTTTTTGCTGCTGTGTTTGGTGTACTTCTCTATTGCCAGTTGTTAGGTGTTTACCAAATACCAAGTTTTCAGTAGTGTTGCTTTGCTCTGTGGATGTCTGTAGGATCTAGCTGTGGGACTTGGGTGCATTAATGCTCTTTGTGTTTCCCTTGAGTACATGAACTGCTGATAGAGTTGTGCTAAGTTACAGGTGACATTTAGATTAAGGTCTAGTGGTCTCATTTCTATGCAAATGAAATAAAATGCATGAATTCTTCTTGTTCTTCTCTAGAATGAAGAACGTTTACGGCAAGCATTAGAAATGCTAGGGAAGGCATCAAGACTTCTAGTCAGAGGACGCAGGTATAGCTTTATGCCTTTTTTTCCCCCCCTTCTTAAATGTAATTGAATCTTTAGTGGTGATTTTGGTTGAGTTTTGGTTTTTTGCTGTGGTTATATACTGTGACTTAATTCTTCTTTGAGATGCACTTCAACCTAAAATCAATTTCTGTGGGATATGCCAGGTTCACCCAGGATTCATCTGTTTTATATTCTGGAATGCAAGAAAGTGGGGTGTAAGGCATTGTATCCTTCATGTTTGTTGAATAGCTAGAAAGCAGATACATCAGTTTTCATTATTTCTTAAACTACTTCAGGAAATTATTTTTTGCTTCTGTCAGTAATAAGTACTTAGGAGTCTTGTAGCTACAGAGTATAAAACAGTGAAATGATGACTAACATGAGAACAGCAAGCTGTTTGCAGCAGTCTGATTTTGGTGTTCTTAAAGAATGTTTCTCAGAGTCTCAATGTTTATTTTAATGGCTGATTGCTAGCACCAAAACTGATCTGAAGTTCAGCTTAGACTTGCTTCTCAGAAACATGTAGTTTCTTTTAAGAAATTGTCTGGTTTTCAAACTCTATTTCTAGGACACTATTTCATTGCAGAATTGTAGTTGGAAAAGGAAGTTTTACAAAGCAACTTGAAAGTCTGTAAAAACCAGTCACTATTGCTTCAGAGTATCTGAAAGGCATGGCTACTCTGCTGCTTTAAAACAGTACAATGTTATGAAAAATTAAGTTTCTCTGAATACCAGTTGTTCTTAATCTGCATGTGATCTAAAGGGATCTCTGACTATATAATAATGTAACCTATTAGTAAGGTCTACTACTAATTTTTAGTTGTGCTGCTTTTATTCCAATATTAAGCACTTTGTAATTAGCCTCAGGTTCATTAGTTCATTATACTGTATTCCTGGCATTTATTCTTAAGGGTTTTTGTGGGTTTGTTTTGTTTTCTTTTAGGTTAGATGAGGCTGCATTGTCTCTTCAAAAGGAGAAAAGTATTTATAAGGAAATTGAAAATTACCCAACATGCTATAAGGTAAATTCTAAGTCAATTTCTGATAGTGAATTTCAAGCTTTTCTGGGTAACTAGTAACATCCAACATATATCTGGCCATATGTACCTCTTGATGAGATTTGTGTCAGTGCATGTTTTGCAGCCTCTAATTGTTCTTTTGTACTAAAATCTTGAAGACAAGATGCTGTTACCTGCACAGTAGCTGTTGGTATCAACAAACACATAAAAAATTAAGATGTTATCAAAAATAACAAACAGTAAAAACTGTTACTTGGTGCAACAGTTCACTCCACTTATACCAGATAATGTTTCATACTATCTGAAGATATAACTCACTGCATTTTCACTATGATGTTCTGACTCACTTGTGTCAGAGAATTTAGAGTCATTGCAGATTGCAATGACCTCTTCCATGCTAAAAATCAGCAATTGGTATTCTCATATTTTGCTGTTTAATTTAAAAAAAAATCATCGGGTTGTTTTTTCATTTGCTTTTTTTAGAAAACTATTGCTCAAGTCTTAGTTCATCTTCACAGGAATGATTATGTTGCGGCAGAAAGATGCGTGAGGGAAAGCTATAGGTAAGTCTGCTTCATGTTCTACAATTTGAATCTGTTCCCTTAATGTAGGTCCATTCTTATGGAGTAGCATGGAAACATGATCTGTTCAGAAATCTTAAACCTGTACTTCTTTTAACTTACGGTAAAATAATAGCATTCCCTGGTGTATGGCTGTCAGGATTTTTTTTGACTCATAACAAGTTTAGCTGGTATTACTTTGATGATTCTTTTTAATGAATCTAGAATTAAAAGTTAGTCATAGAAAAGAAGTTTAGTGCAACATGTGAAATGAGAGTGGAAATTAGAAGTTCTTACGGTGTTTTTTACTTTGTTAAAAGCTGAGCAGAATACTCTTAAGGCTGGGATTCTTGCCTTACTGATATCCTCTGGCTTGTGTCTCTTTTTTTCAAATGTAACAGATGGATTAGTTGTTGCAAACAAATATTTAGGATTTGAAGTGTTTCTGGGTGCTTACAACAGAATTTTAACGTCTTTAGAATTTTTTTGCCATGTTGTGTGGAGGCCCTTAAAAAGTTCAAATTCTAACCTGTCATTACCATGTTTTTTTAACACTTTGAGGATGGAAACATGGAATGCACTCTCAAAATGCAGAATGGCAGCATCACACTGTAAATCAATAAAGAAAGCTAATATGGTGATGAGACTGATGGAAAGATTAACCTAAGTATTTTTGTAAAAGAAAAGTTCACAACATGTAAATTGCTACACTTCTGGTTATGCTCTTTAAAGCAAGATTTCACCTTTCTGTGACTCTTTTTATTTAAATAGTGGGTTGAACAGAAAGATAATTTAGGAAGCAGAAAGCTGTCAAGTTGAATACATTGAAATGGAGAAAGCATTCTTTACACATCCAGAAGGAAATTGTGGTGTCAAAATCTGCATTAGTGTTTAATACTGGTTCCAGAGGCTTTTCCAGCAATTCTTTTTTTTAGTTTTCATTTGGACTTAGTCAGTGAAATACTGAAGCAGCCCATTTTTACTTAAACTGCTTTTGTTAGCAGAATGACTTGAACATATGTGTAAGTTAAATTGTACTTTATTTTTAGACAGAATCTTTCAAGATCAATCTCCAAACATCTTGCCCATATTTTCCACGTCTTCAATTTGTGTTGTGTATGTAGAAGCTCATTACAGAATTTTTCTGTATGTGAAGTAGAAGAGTTTATTGACTAGTCAGGAAAAACTGAAGAATTCTAATACTATCTTTTTGCTTAACTGTTATTTTATGCTCAGCATGCAAAACAATATTGCTGAAAGTTTACTTTTTTTAATATGATCTGTGTACCTGGAGAAATCTAAGTGGCTGTTTTGTAGAATAAACAGCCGACTAGATTTTTAAAAGCTGCTTGCTCTTCTGCTGTTAATGATAGTTATCATAGAATGATCATAGAATCATAGAATGGTTTGGGTTGGAAGGGACCTTAAAGATAATCCAGTTCCAACCTCCCCTGCCATGGGTAAGGGCACCTCCCATTAGACCGGGTTGCTTGGTGCCCCATTGAGCCTGGCCTGAAACACCTCTATGGAGGGAGCATCCACAGTCTCTCTGGTCAACCTTTTCCAGTGTCTCATCCCCCTCACAGTAAAGAACTTCTTTCTTCTATCTAACCTAAATCTACCCTCTTTCAGTTTGCATCCATTTCTCCTAGTCCTGCCATCCTGTACACTATTTAAAAGTCCTACCCCAGCCTTTTTGTAGGCCCCCTTCAGGTATTGATAAGCTACTATCAGCAGCATTTAAAGACAAAATAGCAGAGTATTGAGTAGATTGCTTGAAATGCCCTAAATGAACACTTCAATTTTTTTCAGTATACCGGGATTTAATGGAAGTGAAGACTGTGCAGCACTAGAGCAACTTTTAGAAGGGTATGACCAGCAAGATCAGGATCAAGTTTCTGAAGTTTGTAATTTGCCACTGTTCAAATACATGGACAACGATGTAAGTAAGAAGTTGCTGTTTACTTTTTCTAATAATGCTTTTTCTTGTTCACATTCAGAAGTACTTTTTTCTGGTAGAGGAAAATAAATTCAAGGTCTGTGTATTTATTACGACTTATATGTCTCCCTGCCCTGTACCTGTGAACTTTATATTCTTTTACTTTGCTGCCTGCCAATGTAAATTCCCATATCACTGTCCCTTTCTGGGAAGGCTTAGGTGAAAGAGAAGTTTATTTTGGATTTGCTGAGTTTGAGTACACTGAATTTCAGTTTCCTTCTTTTTGACTCTTTAGGGGCTAGAACAGTTTGTTGTTTTAACTCTGAAATGCCATGTACCTGCTATGTGTGCATAAACATTGTGGAAGATGGTGCCTACAGGATGATATTATCAAGTGATTTTTTCAAGAACTTACTCCTTTTCAAGAGTAATTGGTGAAAGATTATTAAAAAACACCCTGTTCTTAATTATTTTACCTTTTTTTAAATTGTAAGGGTATATAAAGTAGGGAGGGTGTGAAGTGAAGGAGATACAAAATTTTCTAACAATATTGACTGATTTTACTTTGTTACAAAGTTGAATATTAGAAATGAAGGTCTTACTGATAAGCACTTGTAAGAATTCTTACATGAACCTTTACTAGGTAATGCATGCAGAGCTGCATATGGAAAAATTTCTTTTTTTTTACATAAAGCTTGAAGTNCAAGTGATTTTTTTCAGTACTTACTCCTTTTCAAGAGTAATTGGTGAAAGATTATTAAAAAACACCCTATTCTTAATTATTTTACCTTTTTTTAAATTGTAAGGGTATATAAAGTAGGGAGGGTGTGAAGTGAAGGAAATACAAAATTTTCTGATTTTACTTTGTTACAATGTTGAATATTAGAAATGAAGGTCTTACTGATAAGCACTTGTAAGAATTCTTACATGAACCTTTACTAGGTAATGCATGCAGAGCTGCATATGGAAAAATTTCTTTTTTTTTACATAAAGCTTGAAGTGCAGAAGTTGCATGAGGTAGACAAATTATTCTGTAATAAGCAGTGTCAGTACAGATCTGACATGCCATTCAAGAGTGTTTGAGATTTTTTTTTTTCCCCACTGTTAGGCTTATGCTAGGCAGGAGTAATGCAATCTGAAAGCAGCTTCAGTCTGTTTTCTGTACTGAATGTTGTCTGCTTGTTTATTCAGTGCAGTGTAATTTTTTAACAAGATTTTACTTGTGTGGTAGAACAGAAATTAAACTTGTCTTGTTACTGTCAGTATGCCAAGCTTGGTCTTACCTTGGTGGTCCCAGGAGGTGGAATCAAGAAGAAATCGCCAAATGCTGCACAAGACAAAGCAAGAGGACCGGCCACAGTGGGCTCTCATGCTGATGAGGAAGAAGATGAATATTCTGGTGGACTGTGCTAGCTACAGACATAGGTTATCTTATAATTATCTGACTTATTTGTGATGTTGAGCATATCCAAAGGTACCAGATTTACCAGAGCTTCATTGCAATTGTTGTATGGAAATGCTAATATTAACTTGGCAGCTTCTGGGTACAATACAGAAGAAAAAGCATGATTGTACCTACCATCTTGAACCATTTTTTGGACTTAATTTCTTACCTGGTAGGAGCTTCCTCAGGGCCCTGCCATCATTTGATGGGGAAAAATGAGAGGGAAATCTTCACTAAAAGCACAGTTTAAAAGAAACCAAAACCCCAGAAGCACTGGAGTTGAGAGCAGTAGAAAAATTAAGTGCTGGATTTCGACAGCTGACACTTTTTGATCCTAGTAATGTGTTTGTGATTATTTTGTGACTTAAATAGATGATAATTTATCAAGCTATTTATCCTGTTTAATGCCATTTAAGGCACCGTGCTAGGCAAAATTTTTCACTGGTATGAGCACTAGGGGGAGCATTCCGTTTATTTTAAACACATTTTTGCGCCACTTCAGAATATTATTTTAGTACCTTATTCTTTACACACAGGATTCAAACGGGTGAGGAAAATATTGAGTAACTAGTTTGAAACTGTCTTGCCAGCATGAACGCCCATCTTTCATGTGAAGGACTTGATTGACCTGAGGTATATGGAAATAAATGTGTACGTTATGTTTGTAATGTACACACTGGGAATGGAAGGAGTGGACATACTGTTTCATTATTGTTTCTGAAGCATGCTGTAACCAAAAAAAAAAAACCAACCCACACCTGAAAGAAGCAGATATTGGAGACAATGTTTAACAAAAACTTAGGTGCAATGTTTCAATGCTGGGTTTGAGTTCATGGAAATTCTAGGTGTTTACTAATCAATATGCTAGTTTTCAAAGATGTTTCATTCTTTTAGATTTCAAAGCAGAAAACTATTTTACAAATGGTGTTTTTTCAAACAAGTTCAGAATCCATAGTAACCAAATTTTAATGCATCTTTATTTTTGTTTGGTATCAAGTCATCATGTGTTTTTCAGGCTTCTGTTGTGTCTTAAATTTGCTTGATCATTTACACTTAGAAGCTGACAGCACTGGAAGCTGTATTTGTGGTCTGTTTCTTGGGAAGCACTCAATCAAGATTTGCACTAGGGTGAGATTACTTGGGAGTACAGCAGGGGTTTGTATGTGATGCCCAAAGTTCAATAAATAATAGACCAAAAGCACGGTGTGAAGTGTTGGTACAGTTTCTGCTATATAAAGGAATTGAATATCTTCAAAAATACCAAACATATGTCTAAAGTGTGTGATGCGTGACACCAGTATGCCAGACACAATGTTGATGGAGGGGAAGTTTAGAGGGTTCACGTTTTCCTTGGGATGCATGGAGCTCAAAATAGCATTGTGATCGGTGCATGAGCTGCAGCATGATTTGCAAGTGGGTCTGCTCTCACCTTATTCAATTTAGTGAGTATACAGAAAGCAGCGTTTTATCTGTATAATGTAATAATCAGCTTGGATTTTAAAGCTATTTGAGACTACAACTGTAGTTCTGTACTGACAAGTAATTTTCTGTTGTTATTAATGAAGCATACAGAAAAATTGTTTGGCTTGTCTATACAATAGCCTATATTTTGGGAATTGTGTTACTTTTCTCTGATTACCAATATGCATGAAAGATGGCTTTTGAAGACTTCCCTGTAACTCTTTTCACTGCTGGAGCAACTCAGTTTGCTCAGCTCCTACCTTCTGGATTTGTTCTGGAAGGTGACCATGCACGTTTTACGGTGAGTTTTTATCACAGGTAGAAAAAACCAGCACATTTAGGACAACTGGGAACACTAATGTTCAAGTTTTTTTCTTGCTACTTCCAATTCAGTTTTTTTGGAGGTACCAAGTAGCTTACTTTTGAGTGTCTGTGAGCAATTGTGTATGTCTGAGATAATGACATACAAAAGAAAAATCTGAGAGCCTCGTGTGCTCCAGTGCAAGAGCTTGCAGACTTTATTTAAACTGTGCTTGTAATGCTAGCAGGCCTGTGAAAGAAAAATTAAAATTCAAACATTAGGTTCTTAAAGCATAATTTTCATATTTTCCCCTCCCAAAAAAATAGATGTCCAAATCATCTTCTCACTTCCCCCCACTTTTCTTTTTTTTTCCCTGTGCCAAGTATGGAAAATCTGGTACTAAAGTTGTTTGTACTGAACAGCTTGAGCTGCCATCAAATTGAAGGGGCTTCTCTGAATTTCGGAAGTAGAGTCTTAATCTTTGATTGCAATGTTGCTGCAAAGGCCAAATCTGCAGAAATTGAAGTGTCTGAAAATAAGATGGTCTATTTTATATAACTTATTCTCCTATTTTAGCCAATGAAATTGTGATAGGAATGTTAACTGTCTTTTAGTAAATGTTTAACTATAGTAGAGGCTGTCTGTGTATTACGTGTGTTTGTTTCTATCTTTCAAAGCACTTTGCACACTTATGTAAATATGATTTTAGTGGTTGAAAGTGGAAAATATGCCATACAGCAAGAAAGTTTCCAAAACCAGTGTTGACTGTAAGAACAAGAAATGATGCATGAAGGCTGACTGATGGCCAATGCAATATATGTGTAAAATCAGAAGATTCCTGAATTATCTGTAATTTAAGACTCAGTATGGCCAAGTGCAGTGTGAAACCTGTGCTTTATTTGTTCTTCTTCCAAATCTGTGGTGTATTAGAGTACAAAATGTATTTGTAAAAGCTCTACAGATGCTGCTTCTTGAGAAGAGGCTATGTGTTTCACCAAGATGAAAAATAAAACTTGAAATCAATGCGTGTGTGCTGACTTTCCCTGTTGCTGAGTTGCTGATCAGCTCCTGTTGAGCATTGTCATTTGAAAACCTGTTTTTGGTTGGTTTTTTTTTTCTTTCCAATTTCAAGCTGATTTGGAGTGTGACTGTCAAATAAGCATTGCAGGAATGTTATGTATTAAGGATTAAGGACTACACCTTGAGAACTTACTGGCTCAGGTTTGAGTGCTGAAAACCAGTACTATCCAATCTTTGCCTTGCCTACTATGTTATGCTTGTAGCCCATTTCATTTATCCTGTGAGGTTTGGATTTCTCACCAATCTTTTCTTGCCTTTCTGCTGGCTTTCATTATTTGACACAGTGACACATGTCCACATAGAATAGAAGGTACCTGTGCATTGTACCTCTGCCAGTTGTAGTGTCTGTTGGTTCACTCTTAACTCTTCACTCACCAAAGGCTTGTATTCAGAAATCAAAATTGCTGCATTAGGTGACTATGAGACCTGAATTTGTCATCTTTAATAATGTGAAATAGGGAGAAATAGTTGATTATCCAATCTCTGGTCCTCCTCAATCTTGTCTAATTCTGCAAAGCATAGTTAGGATTTTAAAAAGACTGTGTTTCTAATGATAAGGGAGAACATACGGATTCATGGAGATAAAGATCTTGTTTCCATAGTTGGACTGGTTAAATGAAGTGTTCTGAAGAACACACCCATGATCCAGGACTGGCCCAAATATGCTGAGATCCAGTAAGGTCTAAACATTAATGGGAGCAAGAGAGATATGAGAAAGGTTCTTGCACCAAACTGAATAGTACTGTGACATGTGCGTTTTGTGTACCTCTGGGACCATTTGAACAGAGGATGCCCTGGCCATTAGAACTTTTTCATTTCCAGGAAGTATAATTTTAGAAATGGTGTTTGCCACCCAGGAAGAACATGTAAAAGTGACTTAATCACTATTTAAGTCATAGGTTTTTGCTGATTTAAAACCAGGATTTGGGAGTGTGATGAAGAAGTCTAGTTTTGTCTCAAATCATCTCATTCTTTACCTGTCATTTTACTTTTACATACTGAAGTGTCATTGGTGTATATTTAAGCAGCTCTATATAGACTTCCATAGGCTGTTTTTCTCCCAAAGTTTGCCTTGTAATTCAGTTACAGACTGGGGGGGGAAGGAATTTTCTTTTAAAGCAGGGGTGTTAAGTGCTACGTGTATTTGAATGAAAACTGACTTAAAAATACATAACTTGCTGTATGTTTTGAATTCATACAGAAATTGTGAAGAGCACAGGGTTACTTGAACTAAAAATGTGAATTTTAAGACTGCTGTGTTTGTTAGAATGAATTATATTTATCATTTGGGTCAGATTCCCAAAGCTGTTCTCCTCCACGAGAATTCCAACTTGTCATTATTCAGTCGGTTCTTCTGGGGATCAACATTTCAGAAACCCTCCACACTTTAACGATGTGAACTCCAATCCTTCGAGGACTTCACAGTTTCAGAAAAAATCACATTTGAAAACTTAATTGTTTCAGAAGAACTGCATTTTATACCATTTTTAAGTCGGGCTTTCTGGAATACTTGAAGGCAGAACAGCCCCGGCACAGAGATTTTCAGTGTGACAAGAATCATCCTTCTGATGCTGTGAACAAGCAGCTGTAAAAATGTTAAGAACTAAGCTGCCCTTGGATGAAAAAAGCAAAAACAAACACTGTAATAGGTAGTAGTGGTAATAAAGTTGGAGCAAGTAGATGGAAATGTTCCAGCGCAGGAGGACAGACTTGGCATCTGTTGCTGTTTCAGTATGAGCAGGGTTATTAATCTCCAGGCTAATGGTCTGCAGAGGCTAACATTCTCAGAAGCTGGGCTTGGCTCTTCCTGGACCTTAGTACCTGTTGGAGACAAAGCCTGTTGAGTTCTGTATCCGACTGCCTTCTAAAAGGCTGCTTGGGCTTTTGTTTCAGGGTTGTTGCCCTTCAGCCACGATTCCCAGTGTGTCTCTGGCTCAGCAGTGTGGCTCCAGCCTGGAACGAGAGTGAGAGGCAGCTGCGAGGCTGCACGTACGTTTAAGAAACATATGGCTGTTGGCTCATCTGCTGAGCCCCTTGGGAATAGTGATGATGAGTGTGACCGGGCTCTGAGGTGCAGGATGCTGGGCTGTCAGTTGATGTGCAGTTTGCTGGACCGAAACGTTTTGGCACTGGAATGAAAAAAGTAGGACCTGCCACGTACAAAGGGTAGGTGAGTTACCGTTAGTTGTCTTGCATGTACTGGATATGTTTTTATGTGCTTGACTTTTTTTGCTTTAAAGTCGGCGTAACCCGGAGTGGATTTTTTTTTTTTTCCCCTAAGAGCCTTTTCGCTTTGCTAGCGCTAGATGGTGCTATGGAGCAAGCAAAGGGCTTTCCTCCTCTGGTGGGACTTCGAATGGTTTCGGTTGGAAGAGACCTTAAAGATCATCTAGTTCCAACCCGTCTGCCCTGGGCAGGGACACTTCTCACTAGATCAGGTTTCTCGGTGCCTCGTCCAGCCTGGTCTTAAACGCCTCCAGAGAGGAGGCATCCACAACCTCTCTGGGCAACCTGTTCTAGTGTCTCACCACCCTCACAGTAAAGAACCTCTTAGATCTAGCTTCAATCTCCTCTCTTTGAATTTGCATCCATTACTACTAGTCCTATCATCCTGTACCATATTAAAAATTCCTACCCCAGACTTTCTGTAGGCCCCCGTCAGGTATTGACCACTATGAGGTCCCCCCTGAGCCTTCATCTTCTCCAGGAAATGATTACTCTCTAGTCTAGGACAGCTTCTACTTTTAGGTATGATCAGTTGGAGCTTCAATTTGGCTTGCAGCATTCACACAAGGACTGGCTTTTGCTGCTGCTTCTCATTACTTGAAAACCCCTCTTGAAACTGGTGGGGAGAATAGCCTTGCAGTGCCTACCCCTCACCTTCTCCTCTAGTGCTGGCAAGTGCCACATGCTCACTGCCATGTAAGTCTTCTACCATACCATGGCTGCCATGTGAGGTTTCATAGAATCACTGCATGATTTGGATTGGAAAGGACCTCTGGATATCTAGTCCAGCTGTCCTTCTGGAGCAGGTCAATCAGAACATGCTGCACAGGAACATGTCCAGGAGGGTTTTGAACATCTCCAGAGGTAGAGACTCTACCACCTCTCTGGGAAGCCTACCATCTGCTGATGCAGATGGGATTGATGCTGCCTATCACTTTGCTTGAACAAAGTTGCTTGAGTTACCTACTCCTATGGGTTACTTTATGGTCAGGCTTCCCAGCCCTACAGTTGCCATGAATCATGAGGGGTGGCTCAATCAGGCTGGCAGAACTTGGCTGCTCTGTTAAGTCCTGATTTCAGGGTTGGTGGCAAGGAGCTGCCCTTGGCTGCTGGAGGTGATCTGCTAGATGCGCTGCTGCTGGGCTCTCAGGCAGTCCTGAGACTCTTATGCTGCAGGTAGGGGGCAAAGGAGCTGCTTTGCAAGAGTCTGGCTCTCGTCATAAGGAATAAGACTTAACCCATCCTGTGTTTTTCAGAATGCCTTGAGAATAAATAAAGGTCTGTTCATTCTGTCCCCTTGTGATGATACCCATCTCCTTCTCACCAGCCCCCCTAATCTTAGACATATGCATTCATTTTTTGCTGAAGAGTTTTAGCATGTGATAAATGGACCCTTCAAGAGGTTTGGATTCCATCTGTGATGGTGATGCCATTTTTCCTTTCTCTCCTCGAGAACATGAGCTGGGAAATCAGTTAAGAGACAGGTTACAGTGGGTGGGTGGATGAAGAGTACATGAAGCAGTAGCTGGTGAGTGGTACAACTTGCTAATAAAATACTTTCAGCTGTAGGGCTGGCTGAGTCTGTTGCAACTGCAACTCTCCTTGCTGCCACAAAAATTTTAAAAAATGCCTCAGGGACAAAACGTGGCCCCTAAGGACAAGAATTTGGCTGGGGGAGGGAAGTTAGCTGAAAATGGGAGTGAGGAAGTCGGTAGTTAGGCAACGGTATGTTGGCTGATGGAAGTTAGAGCTCCTGCTGGAATTTGCCAAAAGGACTATACTTCAAGAAAATGCCACTTTCCAATTCCTCTGCAAAGAATGGAGGGGAGGGATGAGGCATGACTGCTCTGTTCACAACGGGGAGAGGTTCTGCTGCCATATTGCACTGAGAGGCAGTATTGAGCACAGATTTGTTCTGGGATTGGTGCCCTCTCCTTAAAACAAACTCGTGGCAATTCAGGAATTAAAGGTAAAAAACTTTGTAGCAGCAGACAGGGACTTATTTTTGTGTGTCTGATTTTGTGCAGCTGACAGCTTTCTAGGCAATGCTCTCTCTGCTCCACCACTCAACAACTGCCCTGGAGTAATTGTGTTAGTAATAATATAGCAGAGAATTCATGAAGTGTAAAGACCTATAGTACCCTATGTGTTTTATTGGTGCCAAGAGTTTTATTTAACTGACCACCATCCAGTAATTTTTCTGGCTCATGTCTTCTATAAATGTAGAGTTTTCAAGCTGAATAGCTGGAGGAGTGAAGAACCCTCTAGCTGCACCAGAGCCCAGGCTAGTGAGTAAGGAGTGACTGGTTAAAGTTGGGTAGACTCAAGTAAGGCAACTGTGTAGCAGCTCTAACTAAGCAAAGTATTTTTAATCTGTGATAAACACAGAGGGAGTTTGTATACTAAAAACTTTTCCTCTAAGTAAGATGTTATTCTAGTGCTTTAGTGAGCTTAATGTTCACCCTCCCAAACTCATGTGATACTGTGTCTTTTGGGAATTCCAGAGAGGTAATTTTTCTTTGAAACACCAGCACGGAGTTACCACTCCCCAATTCTGAAATTTCTCATATAATTTCTGATGGAAGGAATGAGTTTGGTGTTAAGCCCTATAGCTGAAGAAAGCCCCCTGGTCCTCAGTTGATTCAGGCACAGAGAGATGTATGTAAAAAGCTTATGTGCTTTCCTTCTCCCTTCCTCCACAAAGATCTTAATAAAGTTTAATGCAAGAATCAGGGTGGTTTTCCTTTTTTTGCTCAGGCATGTTAGTATGTGACCAGAAACTGAGATAAATGGTTTTCTGTGCATGTCATTCTGTAGCCATTAGGGAGCAAAAAATCTCATGTGGTTGAGATGGGGACAGGAGGATAATCAAGAGAGAAAACATGCTCATGCCAGTCACTTGCTCATCTTCAAGTGTGTTGATACAGATCTGCTTGTGATCTCTTGATGACAGTTTGTAAAATGGCTTCATGTTTGCATGGTTTTATCATAGAATCCCATGGGTTTGTGTTGAAAGGGATCTTAAAGATCATGTATTTCCAAACCCCCTGCCATGCGCAGGGGTGCCTCCCATTATATCAGGTTGCTTAATGCCTCATCCAGCCTGGCCTTAAACCCCTCCAGGGAGGGGGCATCCACAGCCTCTCTGGCCAACCTGTTCCAGTGTCTCACCACCCTCATTTTGATGTTTTTTTTTTTTTTCTGGAGGTGCTATGATGAAGTTGGAACAAGTGTGAATGCCTCATAGTTGGTTTAGTGCAGCCAAACAAAATCTGGTATTAATGACAGGCAGCCAAAGTACTAACAGCAAGTAGTAGCCCGAGTGCATACATATGTTATAGACTTATCTCCACTTGCATTTATGACATCAGAATTTTTGTTTTAGAAGTCTGTGGATGTCTAAAAATGGTAACATATTTCATAAGTAATGTTTCTTCAGAAGAATGAAGTGCAGTAATGGTATATCTTGAAGTTTGTAATTTGGAGTTCATACATTAATCGCGTCAGCACTCTCTGTTTGAAGGATAAATCTCTATATATCCTCCATGCCTGTGATCTCTATATAACTCCATGCCTGTGATCATTCCACTGAACTTTGAAATAGTTTGTTAAAAATGTAGGTTGGAAATTCAGTGTAATTTTTAGGTTAGAAAAAAGAAAAAAAGCTAAAGAAAACCCCATGCCTGCTGAGTTTCCCTTATAGCAGATTGTACTCTGGATAATTTCCTTACTACTGTGTGTAGTCTTGTATCACTGTAACAAAAATTATTGGCCATTTTTAAGCATAGACAATTGTAGTTACTTGAATTCTGATCTTTATGGACCAGAAGATGGGAAATGTTAATTAACAGATTGGGTATTGAATCTATCTAATTTGAAGCATAGAAAGAGGCAGGTAGGCAGTGTCTGATGTGCCTTAAAGGCTCTTAGGGAGTAGAAACTAAGGTGGGTTCCAGCCAAGTACTTGTGCCCTCATAAGATTTCCTGACCGTAGGCACAAAGAAAGTTGAAGGGACAACTGGAAATGTAACATGGTGTTTGACAAATAAGTGAGAACCATAACATCAACTGTGCATCTGATGATTTGTGTAAATCACACCAGTCACTATTTTTGCTAGAGATTTAAAGGCATTCTGAGCTCTGTTGTGATGCAGGAGGAGAAAGCGGTTTTCTTTGGTGCCCCTTCTATTCATGTCAAATTTGTACTGCTCTGATCTCATGTTTCTTCAGTGAAGCTTCGAGATGTACATCAAAAGAACAGAATGTAATAAAGGGGATCCTATTTGCTGTTGGCTGCATTATTTTCTTTCTTTAGTGTGTATATATTGTCTTTGCTGTGGTAGCAGCAGGAGTATTCCTTAAAGGCTTTGCTATATAGCTGTTACCTTTTTTCCTCTGGTTTACTCTAAATGGAACCAACCTTTTGCTGTGGTGGGACATTGCAATAAGTCTTCACCCTTTTGACTGCTTTTTCCTTGATCTTAGAATCTTATTAAAGCAGTTACTTTTCAATTGTCAGATTGCCAGATATGTTTCTTCTTTTATTGGAGAGAAACAAGTAATAAAATTGTCGTACTATCATGAAGCTAGGACTGACAGAAAGCTCGTGGTCTCTGTCATCAATTCAGGATATATTATGTTTAGTTGCAGAAAGGCTGGAATTTTGTCACTGTTTTGGGATTTTTATCTTTGATCAGAAACAAAGAATATGTGAATGTGACATTAGATTTCATCCATATCTGCAGTGGGAGTTGTGGTAATTTAAGTGAAGGCTTGAATTTAAAATATACAAACTGTTCTGCAGTAACTTTCCACTCTGATGCAGACATTTAAGTGCTGTTATATATCATCAAACTTTTTCTTTGACTAAGGAATTAGTGCTCCTCTGAGTTAATTGTGGTGTGGCTCACTAATATAGCACAGAACATACGATATAGAAGTATAGCATTTTGAGACAGTTGGGTTAAATGTGAGTCAATTGCTTAAAATATGAATGCTATGTTTCTTCTCAATCTTCTAAGTTATTTCAGCGTGGTTATTTGTGTCTTTGGCTCTCTTCCCAATTTTCCTAAACATCATCTCTAAGTAGTGTTTAAAGATGTTGGTATTTCTGATGTCTGAATGAATGTTTGAAAATCTCTGTCAGTGATTTACTCTTCAGATGAAGACTGAAGTTACTCCTAGACAGCTGTGGTATATTTTTGTTCACCCCATCAATCTCCAAATTACATTTGCCCCTGTGGTTCATTTTGTAAAGGGGATGCAACACTACATATCAACTGTGTGTGTCAGTCTCTGATAATTCACATGGCTTTTGAAAGCATTTCAGACTTTTTTGGATGAATGACTGGCAGCCTATGGGCTTCTGGCAACTCTTGTAGCCAAGCTATGAGCAAGTTGTTTGTATCAGAAGCCTAGGATAATTCTTGATTATAATCTAGTTCCTGCTGGTTGAGCTTTTTCATATAAAATTCTTGATGACTGGAAGAAAGGCTGCACGAAGTATCTGGGAGCTTCACATCCCAGCTGCACTGAACTTAAAAGAATCAAAGGGTGAAACATCTGTAACCAGCAGGAGAGGATGAAATACTGTGGCAATACGTGCATAGATCTGTCCCTACATGAGTGCACATACCTTAAAAAAATTGTTTTCAGGAAAGGAAAAGAAATAACTACAATAAGGAAACAGCAAGTTTCTTATATAATCAATTGTGAGAGTGCTTGATTTTTTTATTTGATTTTATTTATTTTATTAGTATGGATGTGTTTGTAGGCAAGTCAATGTCGTGACTACAGAGCTGGGAGCAAATACTGAAGTCTAATCCAGACCTGGATCAGCAATTGAAGTTCCCTGGAGCTCATTGTGGGAGATAAGTTGGAATCCAGTGCACGTCAAGCTGGAGCATAAAATCTCTCTCTCTCTCCCCTTAATGTTCCTGCCTACAGACTTAATGCAGCAGATCCTCAGCTGTGCACAAGGTGTGCTGCCTTTAGGCAAGCCAACTGTACCCACAGGCCAAAATTCCTGCAGCAAAGGATTGCAAACTTCTGACTTCTACCCCTTTCTCCCAGACAGGCCTCTGAGGCAGGAAAGGGCTTGATTGAGGCTCCAGTATGTGTTTACCAGCCACATTCTCCCTCTCTGGGGAGAAAGAGATCTGCTTTCATCTTCTGTAAGGATATTGGAGTACTGGATCCTGCTTGCTGAGCCACTGAGTGGAAAAGAGACAACTAGACAGGCAGGTAATGCAGCCAAGGATGAGTTGGAGGTTGAAACAGCATCTACCATTTGTCAAGGCCATTTAACTCCAGGCAAACAGTCTTTGAGCTTCTTAAACTACACCTGGGCAGTTCTTCAACTACTACTGCAATGCAGCTGTTCCCAGAGCTGGAGGTATCAACAACATAACAGTATGGAGAATCTCCACTGTTGAATAACATGAAAAATATTGCTCTCCAAGTAATGCTGCAGGATGGACTTAAAATAGGAATTTGGTGATATTTAGACTAATTGTGGGGTTGATTATCCTGCAATCATCACTTCTCATTGCCTTGGTTCAAAAGTTTGTCAGCTATTCTCTTCCACTGTGAGCCTTTACTGTCACATATTGCAGTTGTGGCTCTGTTACATCGAGTGTAACAGTCTCCTTGTGTTTGTTGCATAGAAATCACTGAGTTTCACTCTGTTGGTTTAATAGACTGTTAATTAGGCAGTTTCTAAGCAGTGATGCCAGATAGGTATTTATCTGCCAGACAGTAAAGACACTAGCTCTCCAGTTATAGTGAGTGGTAACATCAGGTCAATGACATTTGTCTTCTGCATTTAGTGAAACCTGGACTAAATGAAGTATCCTGGAAAGGCAGAAATATATCTGAAATATTAGTGTTCAGAAATTAGGAAAAAAAACCCTCTGGATGTTATGCATGGGAAGCTTTAGCATGGTTTGACATACCATATATTACTCTCAGGCCTTAGATAATTGATGACATTAAAATAATCCTAAGACTTGGAGGCTGAAAGATTTTGGCTTCCTCCCCTCCTCGCCACCTTCCCCAACTCACCCCCTCAAAAAAAGAAAAAGCTTTCTTTCTCTAATTTATGATACACTCTCATAAATTACATAGTGGAATTAGTTGTCCAATTGCCTGTGACCTACTGGATATTTGTTGTAAAAAAAATAAATTATGAATTCTAAGAGTTTCATGAATCTTAATGTGAATGATTCTCCATCTGAAGGTTTGGACTGGATTGATTATTCCCTGGTTTAAAATATTTCCCTCTTCCATTCCAGGAGTAGTAACATTAACATATTCTTAGAGAAGCTTCACCCAAAATGCAGATAGCAAAGAGCTGGAGAAAAGAGCTGGCAATTCACCAAAATTTCAAAATATTATTGATCTCTGATTATTATGTTAAAGGAAAGCCAGAATAATTTCATGCATGACTTGCTAACCAAGTACTGAGCTAATTTTAAAGAGGGCACTCAAAAATCTTTTCAATGCAAATGTTGATTCTTATATCCTCAACAGGACATAACTGGAATTGTTCAGTGAATTGGAGTTGGGGTTCTGAAGTCTTGCTCTTCATATTCTCAAAAGGAGAACATGCTCTGCAAACAAGTTTTGAGATTTATTTCTTTATTTTTACCTTGGAGATGAGTTTTAGATGCTCACATCGTTGATACCATGGTGGATGGACAAAATTTTGCTGAGAATGATCAGTACCATCTCGAGAGAGGCAGTTTTAGTTAGGTAGTTAGGATGCATGGAGACAGGGCATGGCAGCATAATGTCACCTCTGCACTATCTTAATTTTAAATTATATGATCTTCAATGTATTGTAGTTTTCTTGACACCACTGCCTTTGAGAGGGCAAAGTTAGGAGTCATTCAGCTGTTACCTTCTTGTACCCATGAGTTTGCAGACCCTCAAGGTTTCTTTAATTCAGCTTAAAGGATAGGGATAGTGTTTTGTGTTGGAAGACCATTAGGACTATGTGAGAGTTGCTATGTGTATGAGAATGGAAGCGTAAATGGTTAGTGCAGAAAACTGTGATGTTCATACAGTTGCTTTGTGTCTGAAAAGTGATATGATTGTGTTGTGATTCAGCTGGATCATCTGGAAAGGACATTTTTAGTATGTCCATTTTACTGCTAAAAAGTGTTACCAATTCTGTAAACCTGCAGCCCAAATTTGTACAGTACAGGAGACCCACCCTAGATTCATAACCCATGTAATAGGAAAGATGCTGCTCAGCAGCAATCCTTCTTTCTTCTGTCTTTACCTTTTATCCAAGTGCATTCAATTTTAAATTCTGAGAGATGTGCATTTGTTTTAATCTGGGAGTGATGCTGAGTAGCAATCTAGCCAAAATGAGTGCAGTGCAGCTAGGGACACCAATTCTCCTCCAGGCTTGGTTCCTTCAGGTGAGAAAAGTACTGTTCAGTTCTACTTCCTCATCTGCACAAGCCACAAGTAGTGTCAAGAGGGTGTTGTCTTCCGAAAAGGAGATGACCAGCAAAAAGGGGGGAGATATTGCTCTGGTGGCTTCTTTTAATTTGAAATATAACCTCATGTGACTGAAAGGTCCATATTTTTTTTCTTACCCACTTCAGCTCCTGGAAGGAGATACAGCACTGAAGGCAAGACAGGGTATTGTGAGAAACTATGCTACTCATATGGAGCAGCTGAAGAAGTCTAGCATCTGATAGTAATTGATTAGTAAATTAAATTTTAACAACCTAGAGGCTGCACGTGGTCCAGCCCTACTCCTCTAATATAAATCATCCAGATTTGCAAATATGAAACACATGTTTTCTGTCTGACCTTGTCTTTTATGGAGCAGTGGAGATTGCAAACGCAGATGCTCAGGTTCATCTGTTTTCTTGGCTGCCAGGGCCATAAATGGCAGCTTCGCTCTCAGAGCACACGTTAGGTTGATGTTGCTTCACAAACTGGAGATATGGCGACAGGCATAAAGTTGGGCTGGATCCTGTTCAAACAGCCTTGCTTCTCTTAGGCTTTGTTCACCTGGAGCGGGACTGACCTCTGATTGTGAGACAGACCCCCCCCTGCCTTGTCTGGGAGGCAGGAGGATGCCAGGTGTCCTCTTAACATAGCTAACAGGAGAAGACAGGCTCTCACCTACTATTTCTGCCTATGGTAAAGTGAAGATTTTGCCCATTTTCTAGCTTGTCTGGCTTAAACCCAACATCAGTGGAGCAGTCTCTCAACTAGTCCTTGATGGCTTTCTCCAGGCTTGTTCCCTGTAGCTACAGGCTCCAACACTGACTTGGTCACTGTTGATGCTGCTCACTCTTTTCCCAGAGATGTTTAACCAACCTGCAAAGTCAGTCTTCTCCTTGAGTGCCAAAGCTCATGTGCTGTTTCCCCCAACTTGGAGGAAGCTGGGGCTCTGTGCATACCGTTGCTTCCCCATTTCTCATCGGAAGGGCATGTCCCAGTCTGACACTTAATTCTTAGCACTGCTATTCTGGAGCTGAAGTGGAGACTGCATGTTTAAAGCCTCAGATCTGCTCTGACTGCAGTCAGTGGGAATTTTCCTATGTAGGTGCTAAGTATTATTCAGTGTAAGCAAAACTTGGGCCATTAGTTTTAACTTTATTTTCCATTATAAATCAAATCCTCTCTAATTTTTGCCTGAAATCTTTCCTACTGGAGAGGAATTTACTGTAGCTATAATGTTGCCATGAAGTATTCCAGCCATGAGAGCTTAGAAGGAGTTTTCTTCCTTTCTAGAAGTCATGTTTCTTAGGGAATCTGACTTGATCTAAGACTTCTGAATGTGATTTATTGATGTATTTTGACCTAAGGAGTAGTGTTGCTTGTGGTTGGGAAAGCAAATGAATTCAGTCCCGAAGCCGACAGCTTTGTAGACTCTCTCTAGGTCCCTGATGAAGGCATTACTGATGAAGACCTAGTTCTGTGGATCTTCTGTGTTTCTCCATTCCTGACCCTGCCACTCCTTCTCCCCAGAGGGAAAAAGGTCTGAAGGAATAATAAATCTAGTCCCATGGACTAGGTTAACTGCCAGTAAGTGGTTATAGCACATTAAAATTGTATCCATCGCATGCTCTCTGCAATAGCTTTATACTAAAGGGGTTCAGTTCATGCCTGCAAAACCACCCCATAATGCAAATCAGAGTTTGGTAAGATGGAAACACTTGAACAGCTGCCCTCAGTCCAGCACCTCACATCCGAAATACAATGTTGTGGAATCACCGGTAACAGGAAAGACAGATATTTAAATTTTACTGCAAAGAGGAGTCCCAGGCGAGCCCTGATTTAGCTTCACATTTAGTAACACTCAACACGATTTTGTTCTAAAAGGATTCCATAGCCAAGCAATATCTGGAGAATTATTTTGAGGTGGGAGAGAATCCTGTAAAGCGCATTGATTTAGCTGCATGAAAGAGTTTACTCAAGTGACTAGTGGTACAGTATGCACTTAAACATTGCTTTGGATGTTCACAGATCATCTTAAATCTTAGCTGCACTACTGATCTTTAAATTGTAGTGATTACATGTAGTATGTAAAGCTGCCTTTGTACAAACTGTGGTCTAAAGGCTTATACACTTTTATTTCCACCTTTTTGTCCAAGATGCTCAGTACCTCTTGTGTGCATAGTTATAGCTTTATTGTTTTATTATTTTTAAAGGCTAGAGGTCTGAGTATATAGTGTGTAGTGTGGATGGAAATTAAGTTTTCACCTACTGAAATTTTTTATTGTTAATATTTTTAACATAATACTCCTGCAACAGCTGCTTAATAGCAGCAGTATATACTAATGTTATTATTGTATCTTGTAATTCTATTCATTGTAGGAACATCTTCAGACTCTACAGTCCTTTCTGTTAGAGGGCTTAAGTGCTTGTAGATACTAATTTCATGTAGGAAGCTAAATTGATGTACTTTATTCTCCAGAGTAATGAGATTCTATTATTTGAGGCAGTGTTTTTTTAATCACTTGTTTTAGGCTTTTAAATCTCAAGATGTTAGTCATCAGAGCCTATTACTGTAAAATTTAAAATTACTGCATGAATTGATTTTGGATTATAAATTCCTGCATTTCGTTATAATTTCGATTTGTGTGTTGCTACTGCCTGGAGCTGGTTTGCAGATATGCATTATTTTAAAATAATAACATCGGGAACTTTTGGTGGTTTTTTTCATTTTCCTCTGAGGAAAGAAGTGCCATCAACAGTCTTGGTTATGTGGTGAGGCAAGGGCACAGCAGTGGTCCATTTCCAGTGAATTTGCAACCAAATGATCTTTGATCCTGCATTGTGCATATACACCAGGATCATGAAAACACACTTGGAGTTTTAAGCTGTTCCCTAGCTTCTCACTGTTGTACAGACTGCCTTCATTGTCCTGCTTTTTAAAAAAATTATTCTAAGCAGCATATTTTTTTGTTCAGTGAGCTATTCTATTCCTGCAACTGCAGTGTCTCTTGAACTTGAGGCAAGCTGGAAAATTAGCAATCAAGCAATCTTGTTTGATACAAGATTTTACTGAATTTGCCTTCAGTTGTGTAGGTGTCATGGCTCTCTCCAGCTGGACCCTAGTGGAGCCAAACCATTCAGGGAGAGGGCTTGTCACCTTGCAGAACACAGCTTAGTAGTTTTAATGTGCACTAACTGGCAGGGAAGATAAAGAACAAGTCTCTGTCTGGTATGATGGGAGATTTCTGAACCTTGCCTTTATTTGAAGTCCTTGTTACTGCTTTGTGACCACCAGGAGGTGTGAGGTTGGAGACTCCAGGCAATAAGGGCTACATGGAGGTGTACAGAGACTGAAAGTGAAAAATGTGTGAGGTGTGTATCTCTATGATACCTGTTGCTTTGGAAAAGGCACCAAATATAGGGCCCTGTTGGCTTGCAGGCTGTCAGCATGTTACCTAGTTACTGCTTTGCTGCTCTGGGTAAACCCAGCCGCTTGCCAATTGCCCTGCACTGCTGGAAACAGTCACTGTGTTGGGGGGGACTGCTCTGCAGTGCTCACGTTTGGGATTCACCTAATAGGGGAGACCACTTACCATGTAAACTCATCATGTTCCATTGTTTTCTTAAATGCTCCCTAAACCACTACCCCGAGGGGATATAATTTAATTTTTTTTAATCACAGATGACTTGAAGTTCTGCTTTTGCTGAAAAAAAAAAAAAAAAATCATGTTATAAATCTACCAATGTAATAAATATATACACTATACGGATGCAATACATACCAACATATGTAATATGTACACATATACAGCAATTCTTTAATGCAGCATCACTCAAACATGCTGTAAGATGCCACATGCTGCACATGAGTAAGCTATAAATGTGTTTTTCCAGGCTGTTCTATGTATCTGTGAATCTCTGGTCTTGTTGGGTGACTACATGCAATATCTTACTAAAGAAACTGCAGAGTCCCAGACTTTGCTACAAATGAGACTGCATGGAAAGGATCTTCACTCCTGAAGGCTACCCATCTTGTTGCATTTTGTTTTAATCAAGACTGCTGTTAACACTTATTCCTTTATAAGCATAACTTTAAGGTGCAGAACCAGGCCCTTTCCATTCCTCAGTCTGTCTGAGAACACAAAGTTCCTATAATGATTTTTGACTATTTTCCTCTGCAAGGACCTCGGGGCCAGCAAGTTACTTAGGGCCACAGCTGAGATGGGATCAGCCATCCTTCTGTGACAGCAGCAAATTCCACTCGCCACTCATTTAGTTAGATTTTCATCTATTTTTCCCTTTTTATTACAACCCCTGGGGAATGAGGGAGTTAAATTTTATTTAATGACAGCCCAATTGTCTGAAACATCTTCGAGTGTGAACCAGGGTGTCCCTGGGAGAGTTTTGGAAGTACTCCAAACTCATAAGACCTGCAGACTTTAGGGAGCTGTTGCATGCAGTTTTTCATTGTGGATTTCTTTGCCAGATCAGCTCTGAAACAGATTAGAGATCACTGTGATGAATGCTGAAGAAGACTGAATGCTAAAGAAAATATAACAGCTGCTGGAATGTGCAAACATGCGGTCAAAACTGTATGTGACTGAGGAGAGAGATCCAAGAAAGAGAAGTTCATGGGATGAGATTCACTGAAATGATATCAATTATGGGACTGTACAATATAGCTTCTTCAGGTGCACCTGCATATAGGACATACAGGGCTATAGAGATTTAGCTTTTTCAAATCTACATGCAATAGTTGCTTTCTTATCCTACCTGATGCCTAGCTTCTCTCCATCCTATCTTTGAATTCCTTCCATGTGTGCCTGTCCTGTCGTCCCATTGATTTTTATTTCAGGGAAAGGTATGACTGGTTCTTGAATCTCTTTCCTTCTGTGTTCATTACTTGATGATGCAAAGCCCTTCATATGGGCATTGGGCTCACCAGTATGTTTTAGCTGGGATGAGCTCTCTTATTTCACATTCACATAATCTTGGAGTATGGCAACTGCTTTATCTTGGAGTATGGCATCTGCAAATAAACAAAGTGGTGAATGCAGACGTACTCAGCCATACAAGCCCTGTTGGCTCTAAAAATTAGCCTGAAATGTAGGTAAGTAATGAGAATGATCCCTTAACCAATCCTGGAAAAAACTCTGCCAAAAAGGAGACCTAGTCTTCTCAGTTGCAGTCTTCTTGTTAAGTTCCTAGAAATCCTAGGAACCTATGTCAGATGGATGATCTCTGCATAATCTCTGGGATCCAATTGAAAATAATAATTAAAAAATACCTGCTTTCCCTATTGCTGGCTCATTCCTATTTTGGGGAGTTGCTCATCTCCAGGATGCTGTTTCCCTGTTTGTTGCAATGCATCCATGAATTTCCTTCTCTAAACTTCATTTAATTCTTCTATCAAGGTGATCTCGAAAGAGTTAGCAAGCATAAGTAAAAACAATATCTCCTTTTTTTCCTTTGTTTTCCTGCTCATTCCATTATGAATCTTTATCTGTGGAAGTCTGGAGAGAGTGTGCCTGTCTGCCATTGAGAGCCATATAGCTTTACATTAGGAGGGATCTACTAACCTTTTAATTTTACCTTGTCATTTTGCTCAGCAGCTCAGAGGTCATGTCTGCCTTGGCTTACCAAAGAATCCAGGCAGAAAGGATGTATTTTGCATTACTCTCACAACCCACTTTTTCAGTAAACTTTATTTTCTGTGTGTCTTTTGCCTCATGTTATGAAGTCATTTATTTCCTGGTGCAATTTTGTTATCCCACTGGTGCAAAGCTGTAAAGACAACCTAACCCTTGACAACTGAGGCTCCATCACTGCTATAACACATGGCATTTATAATCCTACCACTTGATTAGGTGCTGAATGGGTGTCTGGAGAACATATGTGATAATTCAGTTATCTTGAGTGATTGTTATTAAAAAAGCAAATCAATCAACTGGAAAAAAAACAACAAAACCCAACAAACCCTCTCCCCCAAAATAACGAAAAACCCTGAGGAAATTATGTCATAGATGTGCACAGCAAAACCTCCTTCTGTTCAGGGGTTTGCACCACCGATAGATGCTTTAAGTAATAAAACTTCAAGCTTTTAAACAGTATATTGAGATTTTATTAAGAGCCTCCATCTTGATATCAGCAGGTACTGTTGATGCTGAAGATGTGAAGAGAGATGGCAGTTCTTGATGAGCTATGTAATTATGTTGGCTAGACAATTGTACTTCCTTTGACCTCCATAAAACTCAGTGTCTACCCTGACGAGGGTCACATGTTTCTTCTGGTAGTGCTGTGTCTCACGTGTAGGCTAAAGGTTCAGACAAGGAGAACCAGGAGTGCTGGTACTTTGTGGTGCTGTGGCAGTACTGAGTGATGACTGGAGAAAGGAGGAGTGTCCTGGAGGAAAGGGCAAGGCATTTGCTGTCCTGCCAGCCTCCTCACCACCTCCCTGCTTGCCCGTTCACACCATCATGTCTAGACTGCCTCCCTGCATGAAGCAAGGACTCTGTGAGCTCAGCTCTTTCAAGTCAAGGAAAGCTCCCATCAAGGGAAATTTAGGAGATGAATGTGGGCTGCAACATCCAGTGGATTTGTAAGCACTTCGTATCCCTAGGCTCTCCATGCCTGTATTTTACTGGCTAGGGGCTGTGAGCAGGTCAGTGCTTTGGGACGTTACCACTAATGGCTGGCAGCTGGACAGCTTCCATCTCACAAAGAAGTTTCTCTGCTCTTTCAGAACTGGTTTTGTTCTGACCTGGGGTGAAATCCACAGCTCTGGAGAGTTTTATGGGACAGAAACACCAAAAAAAACCTGAAAGCCAAAAATAACATTTTCCCACCTCCCTCTTTTCACCTTCTGCCCTGAAAAGGCAGTATTCACTCAGGGCATGGAAAGGAAGGAAGAGGAATGACAAGGCTGTCATAAAGAGCAGTGGCTGGAAAACCTTGTGAGAGTGGTGGGCAGCAGCATCTGGTTTGGTTGCTGAGTTATGAAGAATTTAATCAATCATAGAGCTTAATTCAAATATTTTTGTTGTGATGGAACTGCAGCTACTCTTGTTCATTTTATCAGCTGTATTCAACACCTGCACAGATTTAAGAAGTAGTAGCTACATTCTAAACTGTCACTCTTCACTGGAATAAAGTCTGAAGAAATAACACTTCCCCAGGAGGTGGAGCAAGAAGGCAGCATGTTCTTCAAAGACAGAGTGTGATATGGCTAAGGAGAATAGTTTCAAAGCAAAATGCAGGACATGGGGAACCATCACAGCCAAAGTGGGATCAGTTTGGATTAGGGATCTCCAGAGGTCCCAGAGGCAGCAGCTCTCCAGGCAGGACCAAGGCTCGTAAATGCATCAACTGTCTCTGTCCTGTCTGAGCCTTGGAGAAGAGACTGGCTCCATCCTCTCTTCAACTGCTTAGTAGTTTGTTGAAGATGGCAACTGTCTCCCTTCTACCACTCCAGGTCTCTCTGCCTATGCTTGCTTGTTTCCTAATACTGATCTATATTTTTTGTTGCTTCCAGAGATTAGATCTAGGATCAGGAAACAGCATCAAATGTGGGTTTGTCCCACAAGCTGAATCTAGGTGAGGAGCCTGGAGAGTGCCAGAATTGGAATGAGAGTGTGTGGGAGGAAGGGTATCATGGGGAGAGGTGGGGAGGGGGGGCTGCTGTTTTAGACCTTTGGATTGATCAGAATAAACCTTTCCTATGTCATGTAAGTGGATGACACTAAATCCTGATATTAGCCATCTATAAACTTATATGAGTGATTACTGCTGGAAGAAGTCAGCTTTTATACTTTGTAATGTACTTAAGAGTTATGGACAGACATGTCTAATAAGTGTCCTTTCCACAGAGGTTTGGATTTTTTTCCCTGGTGTGGAACTTTATCATAACTGTATATGATGGAAGACCAGGTGGAATTGTGTACCAGTAAAAACAGCCTATTGACAGACTACAATGGCTTAATTTGGCTTTCAGTACTTTTAAAAAAT
Source organism: Turnix velox (assembly GCA_013400935.1). NCBI lineage: Eukaryota > Metazoa > Chordata > Aves > Charadriiformes > Turnicidae > Turnix > Turnix velox. The sequence goes on from VZTY01028901.1 coordinate 435,798, forward strand.
CTTTATCAGCAGCTTTGATCACTGCAGAAAGTGGCCCTGTAGTGAGCATGGACATGTACAATAGGTCCTGAGAGTTCAACTCCACTTGTTTGCTGGTTGGTAACTATTCATGAGAGAAGGTGGAGGTCTAGGGGAAATTTCCAGAAACAGAAATAATCAGACACTTGCTCCATAACTAAGAGAACAGTCCTACTCCACTGGCTGAAAGAGTTATAAAATAAAATAAAAAAGGAGAAGTCTTGAATAGTACTACTCTTAACATGTGAACCACTTCTGGTTTTATATGAAAGTAGGATCTGTGTTACAATTCCTTTGGAAATCCACACTTTATACTGTTTGACTTCTGTGAGACTATGTTCTCAATCTGCCTGTTACAATAAACACATAAATTGAATGAGGCTATAAACACTTGCAAGTAAATGTCTTGATGGCTGTGTCAACAACATAAGCATATATGGCTTTTTTAATGACATGAAGGACTATATCTTCCACCAAATGGCTTGGAACCTAACAATTGAAAATCTTCGTGCCAAGACTTGCTTAAATGTAGCACACTTATTTTTATTACCCAAAAAAAAAAAAAAGACAAATGACCTGCCAAGGTTTTTCCTTCTTTAGGTGATGCCATATAAACTACACCAACAGGTGTGGTAGGAGAAGGGGAACCCAGGACCCTGTTTTGCAGCCTGTCTCTGATGTGTCTGCCTGTCTGAATCTCTGAAAGTCAAGTGCACCGGGACAGAGGTCTGTTCTCCATCAGTCTTGGAGCCTTTGTAATGCTGGTGGTGGCTGCCACAGCAAAGCTACATGTCATGCCATCATCCATAGCATCTGCAGGTCTAAGAAAGAACAAGCACAGTGGCACAGTGCAGAGGCCTTGCCAGCAATGTGTGTGTATGTGCTGCAGCTTTTCTGACCTCTATCATTTTCTCCACATTTCACCCTCTCTCAAACTCTGTTGCCTCCAATATCCTCTTTACTCTTTCCTCTTTGTTACATGGCATTTACAGGAATTAGGGGGTTATACACACAAAAACACAACATTTTTCATCTGTTGATTGAATTTAACTGCAGTCCATGGAAAAAACGTTTTTGAAAGTCATAAACTAAAGTGTTGGCTCAAGCTGACTCTCAGTGTCTGAATCTTGGTGAAATGCAGCCAAATCATACTGTTGATAAGGAGCAACAGTGCTTGATCTGTTTTGATCCATCTTGATAGGTTTCATGAGAGCAGGTTGGGGAAACTGATGAGGGGAGGGGAAAAAAGATTCAATGCACTGAGATCTGGCTAACCTCACTGCTTTGCAAACCTTCCAGATGAATTTGTAACAGCAAAGGAGGAATGTTTTGGAAAAAGGTATTGCTAGCTGAAACAGAAAACACATTTCTGTAAACACGAGTGGTTGCATTTGATCTTTCTTCTAAGAACTGAAACTGATGTTTTTTTCTTTTAACAGTCTCTCAAGTCTGGTCACCCTTGCATCATTTTCCTATTACCTGTTGCAGTATTATCCAAGTAATGATGCCAGCATGATTTGAGATGAGTGAAATCACACTTTGCTCTGTGTTTACTTTTGACTTGGACAATGAGAATGTCCGAGCCACATCAGAAATCTAAAACTAGTAAGAACAAGAACTGCATTTGGGTGAAGGTATTCACGTACACAACTGTAAGTTTATCCTTCATCTCATTCAGCATTTTGGCTCATTGAGTGGTCAGTGGAGAGAGATGCTCCAGTTCAGATCACACACAACCTGGCAGTTTGCTTTGCCTTCAGCCATAAAGGGAGCATAAACAAAAACGTTGATACACAGTTCTTCTCTCCTCAGCATACATTTGAATAGGCTTATTGTTCTGATTTTGGAGTTCTTTTTGTTTATTTAATAGGTTGTTTTGTTCTTTTTTGCCTTGTTTTCATAGCCATACAAGAACTTTTTTGTGCTAAAGGAAGAAAAACATATGTGATCTTATGAAAAATACTTAATAACATAATTTCCTTATCTGAATGCTGTGTCTTGCTGTTGCTGTGCACATTCTGCATTGGAGATGATCCGTATTCCTTAAAATATTGCTACCTGAGGGCAAACATATAACTTGCATGCAGTTTGAAGGAGAGAGGGAGGAGAGGAAGAATTATCCTTCCAGCCTCTCGTGTTGAACTGTAGCCCCCAAGTAAGATCTTGCCCATATGACCTATACTAATGTTAAAAGATGAATTGTTATAGTAAATGAAAGCTTACAGCTGTTTATGTGATGGACAGTTCTGATAGGAGACAATGCATGACCAAGAAGGACAAATTTCAGAAAGTGCATCCTCTACAGACCCCTTTAAATTAATACCTCTACTTGTCTCTTTAAACTTATTCCACTCCTGATCTGTAAGGCAGAAAATATCTTTCCTTAATTATCAAGCATTGTAATAGGTTTATCCCTTTTCAGATTGGTCATGTAGTCAGCCTGCTTTCCCTCATCCCATCATCCTTCTTCCAGTAGCTCACACTCTTGTAATGGGAAGTGGAGGAAACCTCAGCATCAAGGAACACTCAGCTGCAAGGAACACTCCAACATATTGCTCAGATGCAGATGGCAGGAAAGATGCTGTCTTCATTGCTCTGCATGTCTTTTCATTTCAAGGAGCCTGAGCTCAGTGCATGGGTATCAACAAAGGCTGACCAGGAGATGAAAGGATCTACCTTAGATTGCAGGCATTGAAATTGCTTGCCCCCAGCTACAGCCAGGAAGACTAGGGATGTATGCTTAACATCCTTCTCCTGCTGCAACACAGTGGCCTCATCATCTGTCACAAACACTGGTACAGACCAGTGCTCTTCATGTCATGACCAAGACCATAAAATCTATCTTCTAAAATTTAGGAGTTTTTAGCTGAAAGTAGTTGAAGTAGAAACATAATTCCCACAGCCCTGGAGCAATAGCTGTGTAGTCTGTCTAGGCAGAATAAGCAGGAGAAATATTACTTCATCAGGACAGTACTAAGGATATGTTTTGAACCCACACATCGTGAGCTAATTACCAGATGGGCTGAGTAGTGCAGAAGAAACAGTTATGATACAGATAAACATCAAAAAGGATGATTCCAAAAGCCATCTGAAATGGATTTTGTCTTGTCACTCACTCAAATGACCCTCACTTGTCTTGTTTTGCATCACTGTACCTCTTGTTACATTAGTTTTCATAATTTTTTTTGCAGTGTGTTTTTCTAGGGTAGGAGTGCAACTGTGATGTTTCAGAGGAGAACCTTTGCTTGAACTTTCCTAGTGCCTCATGCTAGTGCAGGAGTGGGAGCCTGACTCGGCAAGAGTGAAACCTAGGGCTGGAGGTGGGCTGGAACCACGAGGGAGGAGGAATTCTGCAGCAAGGCTCTGGCAGCTGTGAACTCATGGAGATTTTAAAAGGGCAGTACAGGGGATCTGAGAACTGGCATACAGGAGAGTTGATGGCAAGAGACAAGGAATCCAGCAGTAAAAGTCACATTGCTCTTGTTAGACATAAGGAAGAAAATGAACAGAATCAAACCATAAAAAAAGTAACAGTTTTTGTCCTCTGGATGCCTCTTCAAAACAGATTTAAGAAATATACCTTGTTTATTTGGCCAGCAAAACTATTGCTAGATAGAAACATTCCTTGAGGGTTTTTTTCTGAGCTAACTATTTGTTCCTCAATCTGTTTTCTTTTTTCTAAATCCCATTTCTTCTGTATTTCTGCTAATCTCTGAAGCCATCAGTAGTGTGCACCAAGTCTGTGCTCAGCTGATGGTGAGCTATGACTATGAATAAATCCAAATGAAAGCATCTTTGCTTATCCCATGTGACATTTGGCAGACCAGGAGTATCTGGAACTCCCTATTTTGTGATGCTTTTTGAGAGAGAGTATTTTTGACCTTTAAAAGGTACCTTAGAAAGAATAGAATCTTTCACCTTTGAAAAGGAGGAAGACATCATCCAGTTTTTTGTCCTATGTGTTTTTGAAATGCAATGAACTTTATGGATAGCTGCCATTTTCTCTTTCTGAGGGAACCAGCACTGATTAAAACCAGGAGAATTTTGTAGCTGGATGGATACACAGTTAATACACTGTCTTGACCTCCAAAGTTTAATCTCTGCAGCGCCTTTAAAGATGTCAGCTGAAAGAGCTCATGAATATTTTAATGCATTACCTCACTCTTTCTGCCACAACGATAAAAATGTGCTTTCCCTGAATGTTTGTTGCAGGAGTCTGATGGGCACATCATCATGGACTGTCGATGTCTGCTGGCAGCTTCCTCTTCCACCCCAGCAGGGGATGCAGAGGCAGCAGCTTGAAAAATTAATGAGAGCTAATACAGCAGTTCTGTGTGATTTAAAAAGAAGACACACATACACATAGGCACAGCTGGACTGCCTTGAGGCCTCTGAAGGTGTCAGACTCCTCAAAGTAAGAGCAGATTGCCTCTGAAAAATTGTACTGTTTCGTCAGGAGGTTTGGCTTTCAACGGAAGGACTGAGAAATTTATGCTACCAGGAGATGTTCATGTGTTCTGCTGTGGTACACTGCACCTAGCAGGTGCCAAAGACAATGAGGAAAGAGCATGAGATAAAAGAATTATGTATGACATTACCAGTGAGAGGACGTAGAAAGAGAAGGTCATAATGCCGCCAAGCTCTGCGTGATGTGTCCCTTTAGATAAACCACCTTGGCTTGGGCTCATGATGCTTGGACTCTGGGCAGAGACAGGGCTGGGATTTTAATTTCATGCATTTTGCTGCTCAAAAGCATATAGATCTTTTCTGCATATTGAGGAAAGAGAAAAACCATTTCCTTCATACATGAATAATCTCACAGTTACTGAGAGAGCAAGTGCTCTGGTCAGCAGCCATTGTCCAACTAGTCTTCTCCATAGCAAATGATTATTTTAATTAAATTTCCATTTTAACAGCAGCTCAGAATTGGAACTGGCCTTGAGATGTGGCTGTCAGGCCAGGAGAGGCAAGGTGCAGTATTTGGTGACCACCTGGATGGTGTTCTACTTGCGCATTGCATCCCTGAGGCACATCTTGAAGCTATAGTGTGAATAGTTTCTTATACCATGATCTTTATCAACTTGAAAAATAAGATTGAAAGGATTCCTTCATTCCTAATAGTCTCACTGAATGACCCTGAATACTATTTCTCCTCTTGCTCTTTTCCTGCTGTCCTAAGTGTCCACCTTAACTCTTAATGTGCCTTACAAAAAACTGTGGGAGAAGCCCTTCAGAACAGCAGGGTAGGGTTGTACTGCACTCATGCAAACCATCGGTTTTCTGTGTTCCCAAATCCAGGGGAACAAACACTTGTAGTGGTTTTGCTGCCTTGTAGCAAAGGAGAAAAGTAAAATGGTGAAGGGTTTTGTTTGTTGGGGTGGCTGAAGATAAAGGGAGTGGCCATTATAAATGGTACATTTTAGGTACACCTGAATTTAAATCATGGCTTATGGGCATAGGCTTTGCTTCTGCTTGGAGAAACCTGCATAGCCATTGGTCCTGCTTGTGAAATTCAATCCCAAATAAAAAACTCTGTTAAATAAAGTTTTTTGGTTGAATTTTTTTTTTTTTTAGTTAAAACGATAGAAGAGCAAGAGAATTAACTGAAACTCCTGTTTCTCTTTGAAGGTACTGTCACCATAGCCCTAGTGCTGATATGTCACACTGCTGAGGCACGACATCAATCATAGAATAGTTTGGGTTGGAAGGGACCTTAAAGATCATCGAGTTCCAACATCACAGGTGCTGCTAAGGCTGGGACCTGCTTCTGCCTCAGCCTTGCCCCTGTCTCAGCCCGCAACACTAGGACAAGGCCTGGATGTCAATCTCCTGAGGTATGGCTTTTTTATCTAGGGCTCAACTTCTCAATCTAAGTTTTTGATTAACTTCTTGGCTTTTATAGTGAACACAAACTGGTATTGTGGCTCCTCTTGCAGATGAGGTCCAGATCAGCTTGTGGCTTAGGCTAAACATGGTAGGTCCCTGCCATGGGTTTCTGCCATCAGAACCCCATACTGCATCTTCAGCATTCACATTCTGTTGAAGCATGAGCACTTCAATTTTAAGCAATGTCTCTTTAAACTGTGTTACCAGATAGATGCTGGAAATGAGATACGACTGAAACTTCAATGAAGATGACATCACCTCCTTGGCTATGCTGCTTTCCTCATCTCTGAAAAGTCTATTTGAAATAGCAGAAAATGTTAATTAGATTTGCAGCCAGCTTTCTGTCACCTACCAGCTGGGTGGTAAAATGCCCACAGGCTTCATGTGAGTGGCCTCACTCTGTCTTACCTATTGGTGCAGTGTTACACTAGTAAACTGGATGGGAATAAATGGCCTGGACCCCATGTTCAACAACAGGAACCACAGAATGAAAGGTGGGGTGATGCTCACCACAGCCACATGCTTGCTGTAAAAGTGGTTGCAGCCAAAATGCAATTTCTAGTGGAAAAATGAAAGCTCAGCATTGAGTGCATCAGGGCTGCCAAACTTGAGGCTACAGAAAACTGGTTCATCTTCAGTTTTGTCCTTGATTCTGCAGGAACCACCTGGGTTTGCTGGAAGAGGGAAAGTGTGAGAACGTGCTGGCAAGCTTGATGGACTTTTGCCCCTCTGGCTCATGAGTGCTGCCTTGCACATAGACAAAATATAACCTCACCTTTTAACTCAACAGAAAATTGTGTTTAAAAAAAATAGAGCATCTGCTTCAGTTTAAAAGATGAGTTTGAGGTAAGATGAAGAAACAGAAAGCAGCATTCAGCTTTGGATCCTTGGGCTCTTCCCTGGCCCTGCAGCTATGTCCTTTTCCTAGGCAGGAGTGAATCTGGGGCAGAATCTGCTGAGGGGTCTGTTTTCATTTATTTACCTAGCTGCAAGAGAGAATGGTAACCAGGGACATCTTGATGTATTAACATTACACAAAGAATTACAGGTTTTTTTGTCTTCTGACAGTGGTAACAGTGTAGGAGAATCAAAAAATGGGATATTAGGAAAGCAGCCACAAGTGCCTGCTGTATGGCAAAGATGCATGGAAGCTGCAAGTTCACCAGGACTAAACCCTAGGAACAATCCCCCTCCCCCACTGGCACCTTATTTCATCTAAGAGAAAGGGCTGATCTGCTCGAGAGCAGGGGGGAATGAGTGATTGCTGTTGCTCTGATTGCAGCACCACAGTGACATTTGCTGGAATGAGCCACTGGGTGCATTCCAGGCAGCAGCAGCTCCTGTGGGAGCACTAGGATTTTCCAGAGAGCACAAGAGTAATCAGACAAAACCCCTTCCCAGTCTCCTGGCTCTTATGTAAAGTGAAGTGCCAGCATCAAGTTGATGTCCAAGTGCTTAGAAAGTGCTCTAAACACAACTAGGACTATTCACCAAATTTGACAAGAATTTGAGGTAGAGATGCCAGCATTAGATCACATCAGAGTTGGCTGCCTTCTTCCATGCCCATGTCTGCATCAGGCTAGTTGTATTAATCACAGTGCTGTTAATATGTGGTAACCATAAGGGTTATGCAAATTTCTGCTTTAGTTTCATCTCACAGATGTGTTTTCCTGCTAGCTACTTGCACTCTGGGCAAGATCCAGGGCTTAAGAAGAAGTGCCTGGGGTATAGGCTACTTCCAGAGTAGCACTCTGATGAGGGCAGCAGAACTGAAAGGCTGCAGACCCTGCTTGCTGTACAGTTTAAACACACAGTGGCCTCATGAGCAGAAAGGACAAGTTAACGTGATACAGAGCTGTGAGAAGGAAATCAAAATGGATATGTGGAAAAACTCTGCTCAGCTTGAGGGTGGTTAAGTATTGGGATGGATCACAAAGGTTGTGACAACGCCCTATCTATGATCTGCCACACCACAACTGGACAGCTGGCCATTAGGTAGTGACAGACACAAATAAGGTCTCCCTTGGGACTTTGTTTTAAAGGCTGAACATTTCCATCTCCCTCCATTCCTCCTTGAACGTTTTGCTCTCCAGCCCTCTGCTGGACTCACTCAGTGTCTGTCTGTCTTGCACCAGAGACCCCAAACCTGCATGCAGTTCTCCAGATGTGTTCTCACAAGTGCTGAACAGAGGGGCCTGATAATTTCCCTTGACTATCAGCTGTTGGTTTGCTTTGCCTCGAGGGCTCATTGCTGATGAACACACAACTCCCATCCCTAGCCCTGGCTCCTTTTATTGTGAAGTTGTTCCTTACCCACCCACCAGTCTGAATTGTTGCTTGGGGTTAGTTTGCCTCAGCAACTCATTTTTCCAGCATGTTGAGGTCCACCTTGAAAACTGTTCCTCTGCCCATCCCAAGCCCCAGGAGGCCAGCTGACATATTTCTGTTATCACAGACCTCCCCAGACCTGTACTCTGCTGTGTCCTCCAGGTTGGTGATGAAGAATTAGATGGTGCTGGCCACAATATTGATTCCCTAAAGGAAGCCACTAGAAACTGGCTGACAGTTTGACTTTATCTGGATGGCTGGGCCCAAAGGATGGTCACCAGCAGTACACTTTTCACCTGTTGTAGTTAGCTATCCAGTCCATGTCATCAACTTGTTTTAAAAAAACAAATAAAAAACCAACAGAAGAATCCTTTTATTTTCAAAGTTTGATCAATCCATGAAAGAAAGAGCAGCACATTTTTGCAAAGCCCAAATAACTGTACAGCTCATTCTGCAAACAGATTTTTCTCACCAAAAAGGAAGTGTCTGTTAAAGAGAAGGAATCAGGGAAGGAGCTAGGACCAGCTAGGCCAGCATGATTCTGCTGGCTGGTACCTTTAGAAACGCATTATACCTTTCACAGTTGTCCTTCCAGTGCTGCTCTCCTTAAAATCACTGAACATCCAGGTGAGAATCCATCTAACCACAAAGGACATTCCAGCATAACTGTTGGATTCTATGTCAGGGCTGCCCTGTATATTTTGATTTTCATCCACAAGTCCTATGGAAGAAAGAGAGCAAAACTCCCCACTGGGGAATGCTGCCCAGCTGTATGAGCAGCCTCCCCTCCATGACACTTGGTAGGAAATCAGGTTGTCTTCCAGTGAGTTCCAGTCACCAAATGATTTTATTGTTACAATACGACGAAGCTATTTTTATTTTGTGCACTCCATGGTGCTCAGAACGTTAGTTTTCACAGTATAGAATGGTTGTGACAGCATTTGTCATGGAAGCACTCAGCAGAGTATGTAGCAACTTCATTTAGTTGTGCTGTTTAATGAAGTTCTGCAGCAAAATGTGCCAGCAAATTAAGTTGTATTAGTTTCTTTCTGGTGATTAACTAATCATTCATATAATGAATTGCAGCTAACTACAAGAAAGAGATTTATTTGTCACAGAATTAGAAGAATGTCAAACTTTTCCCATTTCATGTAAAAAGGCAGAGGAAAAAATACTTCTAAAATGACTTTGCAACATGTGCTTTATTTTAAGTCATTACTGAATCAAAACTACACAGTATGCCCTTTCAACATACCCTACCCACTCAATGATTTTTTTTCTCAGTAATCTTTTTTAACATGGAATAAAACCTACATTGCAATTGTAAATTTTCATGCTACAATGTTCTCTAATGAGCCATTTGATTCACTAATAATAGTAATTTAAGAAAAAGGCCATTTTTCAAGCTCATATGTATGTCTACATTTGGGAACTTAAAAAAACCCCGTCTCGGATGTAAAAATGTGACTTGGAATATGTAAACATTTTCATATACCTGAAACACTGGAAGAGGATATCAGCTAACAGCAAAACAACAGTTGCCTTAAATCATCGAAATGGGAAAAAGCATGTCATGGGGAGCAGAGAGAAGCACACACTACTCAGAGTCTTTAAAGGGTTATAAGAAACGAAGTAGCTCTTTAGGTCACTGAATTCACTTTCTTTTCTCATCTAATGGAAAGCAGTAACTTTGAAGAGAATGGCCCAGCAGAATACCCCAGAAAGTCACCACAATGATTCTAGCCATCAGTTAACCTTGACGAAGTGTCAAGTTTCAGTTGCTTTTTTTTTTTTTTTCCTGAGAAAAGTCATTGATGTTTGGTGGAAATGTCTTCTGTGACTGTACAAATAAAATAAGGCATTTAAAGAGATTGTTACATGTTTTCTTTTTGCTAACAGAGGCTTGTCCACAGTGTCCTTTGTACATCAAAACCTCTGCTTCTTATACAAATGGGTATGGCTAGAATGTCTTCAGTTCCCATTGCGGCTGTGGGTGTCCTGAAGGCGAGTCAGCGTCCCATTACTGTAGCATGAAAGTCAGTGATGTACAACAGCATATTGCACAATCCAATCTGTATGGCTCCAGAAAGGGTTAAGAAGGTATGCTGGAGTCATCTGTGAGTTCACTCCTTTCTTTTCTCTTTCACTTGTAAGGATCTAGTCTGGTAAACTAAATCAGCCAGACAAAGATGCAAACATTTTGTTGACTAAATTGCAAAGCAGTCCCCAGACTGTAGAGGAGTGGCACATAAAAACAACAAATCATCCAGCCTTCACACTGTTGATCCTTAATTTGAAAGGCAGCATGGATTCCTAAGGCCGCAGATTCCAGGACTCCTTCTGTGAAAAACATTGCTACCTAACTATAAAAGGCTTAGCTCTTAAGAGAATATTGTGCTTTTTTCTTTTTCCCTTTAAAATTCAGATGAAATCAACTTGATTCACGGTGTGACACCAAAGAGATCAATTAGTTTTTTCCCTAGTCCACTTGATCATAGTCTCTGGTGAGCGATACAGGAATATTAGTTTGGCATACAGGTCTTCTTCTAGTTCCAGTTCTCCAGTCTCTCGCACTAAGAAAATGTCAGTACACAGCTTCAGAATTCGGTCCACATTTGGTAGCTCCTCAAACATGATGGAGTGAGAGATCCCACTAAAAAATTCTCGGACAAATTTCCCTATCACCAAGACAACCGAGGCATATAGTCCCATGATGCTGGAAAGAAAGGAAGAAAGAAAGGACAGAGTTGAAATCACACCTTGAAATAGGGTCAGCCAAGTGTAAAGGAACTCATCTATAGGGCAGTGTAATCTGTCAGCCGAATGAACATTAATTTCGAATTAGTATCATGTTTCTGCTATGCTGTAAGATGAAGGAAAATAAGGTCTTATTAAACACCACAGAAATCAAGGAACATAAACAGCTGAGACTGCTGAATTAAAACAGTTTAACCCAGTTGCTGATGGTCTCTGCTACAGCCTGGAAGGCACAGTGGGAAATCTGGCAACTGCTGGCTGCTAAAGGCAAATGATCTGTCAGGTTTCCTGTCTAATATTTTTTATCAAAATAAGTGTCACTGGTGACAAATCAACATTTCCCTGTCTGCCCCTGATAATCCTTCAATGAGGAGCTCTCCAAAATCAAGGCAGAAAGGCTTGTCTCCCGGGATTGCACAGTCTCTTGCCTTCCTCTGTCTATGGAAATATATTTCATAACTGTTTCACACCTGGGGGCCTGGCTATAAGATTGGGAAGGCTGCCAATAATGGGCAGAGTTTGGGCAGAACTTGACCTGTAGTTAAACTAACAGCTTTTGAACAATTTAACTCCAATAAGAAATTTATGTGAATGATGCTTCTGCCTTCTTTACCACTGAAGAGCAGCTATTTGGGTTAACATAATTCATTACAAATATTAAGACACCTATAAAGGACATTAATAGATATGAATTTGAAAATCCCATAAAACTCCTTTTCAAAATGTTCTAATGTTTGAACACAACAATAGCAAAAAAGAAATCAACCCCCCCAAACCAGCAAATAAAAACACTTCTATCTTATCTACATTATTTCAATTCTATGCAAAGATATCTTCTTACCCATAGCCAGCCAAGAATCCAAGGCTTGGTGGACTGACTTTATCACTGAATATGAAGAGTTCAAGACTCTCTTCAGACGTTTTGTATCTTTTCCCAAGCTGATTCAAAACCCACCACTCACGAACTCCCTCTTCAGATACATTTTTGACCAGGGAGACTGTAATGTTTTCCCATCTGCAGTCTATTCAAAATGAAGAAATGTTAACATAGGTACCAAGAATTACAAAAGTCAAACTGTTTTGAGTCAAACTTCAAACATCTGTGTGACAAAATGATTGAGTAAAGGTTCATTATAATTCTCCTTAAATCCATTTACATTATTCTGTACAAAAGTGTAATATCTAGACTTCTGTGGTTTTCCTTCTGCAAATCTCATCTGACTGTCCATTAAATAAATTAAATGTTTCATATCGTCTCATTTTCTTCTGTGCAACCATCAAGTCATTTCAATAGTTTCAGGCCAAAGTGTGACTGACCATCAGCATGTCTGCATTTCAGGCCTAAAAAACGCCATTTAACCTTGGAGGGACAGTGGACAGCTTTCATGAGTCAAAGTGAAACTATTACTGTAAGTCATATTGTCATATGAATGATGCTATTTTCTTGCACGAAGAAAACTCTGTCTTCCTGATTTCTGCAGAGTATACATTAGCAATGTACCTAAAATCCCTTTGAAAAACCTCAAATTAAGAATTCTTTATGAGACAATCCAACTAATGACAGTGAAAGCATTCCTAGCCTATTGCTAGTCATAGAGCCAGATTCATCCTCAAGAATTATTTTTTCCTATTAATCTAAACATGGCCTCTGAAATTTGAATAGAGATGCATTACATAGTAGTACTACTATACCTGAGCACTATATTTAACCTCTGTTGGACAAAGTATTCTTAGATAAAAACTTGTTCCTACTTTTCCAACCCTAAATGTTTTTCACATGTGCATATGAGCACATACATACATGCATTCCCTATGTCTGTGAGTGCCTGTAGGCATTCTGGTTGGGAAATTAAATTATTTACTTAAACTGTATTCCTTGTAGCCAATAATGAAGGAATACCTAAAAAAAGTAATATCACTCTCTGTCTTTTATTTCAGTTGAGGAGCTACATTTGCAGACATGCAGCATCACTGACTGTGGCAAGGCAGCAGGGAGATGCAGAGAACTTCAACTTGTCATCACTTCTCCAAACAAAGGAAAGCAGTTCCTGAAACTAGACTTGAAGGAAAGGAGCTGGATTTTATCTTTAGTCTCCTTACTGTTAAATACAAAGCTAAAATATATCAAGATGCGGTTTCTGTCTCACACTGTGTTAACTCATCTCTCCCTAAGCTCACAGGCACCAGGCAGAAACCACTGTAAAGGTATTTCACCTGAGCTGTCCCAAGACAGCTCAGTGAATGTGCAAGTGCAGTATTGCTCTTCTTTCAACTATACACTGTTTGCTGTGGTCTGGACACATACCTGTCAATAGCTGCTTTATGGGTTTTGCCAGAGAATCACTAGGAGCCTTGATGTAATATGGATACACTGTCTGTAATGTCCTGGAAAAAATGAGAAAGCAAATATTTCATATTTTTATACCTTTAAAATAAGTTAGAAATACCTAATGGAGATACAAACAGCTCTCAGTAATTCTTGGCTTAAACTATGCTTTTATAGTGTACAGATGTCACATCTGAAATTTAGCTGGATTTATTAACTATGTTTTGTCGGTACTGCAGCAAGGAGCTCCATCCATAATGTTGCCATTCACACGCCATGAATCCCACACACCTGAGGCATGTGTGTTTGCAAGGAATGTAGACTTTTATATTTTGTTCCCCCTTTTTAACAAAGCAGCTTTTATATTCAGCTACATAAGCAGCACAAAGAAAGGCAACAGACTATCAGGAGTAAACAAGCTAAAATGATAGATACATGGTGAGAACAGTTATTATGTACTTCCAAGTTGCAAGAGTTTTGATAATAAGACCTGAAAACAGTGAGGCTTTAGGTCATAATTTTTCACTGTGAAATATTTTCACACTTTATGGGAGGATTCCAAACTTAAAAGGAATGATGCTTTTTGAAGTTCTTCCACTGGACTCAATATTAAGTCACCTTAAATGGAAAAATACACCAGCATCCAGGAAGAGAGCTGTTTCATTGAAAGTAAAGACACTGTCCTAACTTTCTCCTTTAAATGACTGAAAAATTCATGGGCAGGAGAGCTCTCAGGGAAGCTCTGTGACACTCTACTACACTGTATACACCAGGTGGGGAAAGACCAAAGGTGGCCCATTTAAAACCACTCCTCATCACTGCCTTAAGGCACAAAGAATGAGTAAGAGCTCAGCAGGTAAGTTTGTCCCAGCAGAGGTACTGGCAGAAAGCTCCCTGTCAAAGTAGTCAAAAGTCTATTAGCTGCCACAACCAATTTTTCTTGATGATAAAAAAAGCTTAAGTCAACCATATTATTACAACACAGGCAAATGAAAGTGCATCTTCTATGTTACACAGTCATAGGATGTTTTGGGTTGTAAGGGACCTTAAAGACCATGCGGTTCCAAGATGTTCCCACTAGACCAGGCTGCCCCATCCAGCCTAGCCTTTAACACTTCCATGGATGGGACATCCACAACTTCTCTGGGCAACTACTTCCAGTGTCTCACCACCCTCACATTAAAGAATTTCTTTCTAGTATCTAATTTAAATTACCACTCTTTCAGTTTAAAACTGTTAACCCCCGGTGCTATTGCTCCCTGCCTCATAAAGTGTTCCTCCCCATCTCTCCTGTATATCCCCTTTAGGTATTGGAAGGCTGCTTTAAGATCTCTATTACTACTTGCCTCCTGCAAAGAGCGAATTAGGAATTAATTACCTCTTCCCACAGAAAAGCAAATTCTACTCTCCTTGGCACTACATCACCTTAGAAAATATTCCACTATCCTCACACAGCAGCAAAGGAAGAGGCATAAAATAATTCTTAAAGGGAAGGATCAGATGTGCAACAGCAATCCATTTGTATTTATGTGTGTGTGTGGATGCAGAAAAGGAACTGTGCACAGAGAAGACAAATCTGATTTTCAGCTCCGAACTGACATGAACCCCTCAGAGTTTTTCCATTTTCCAGTTGGCCACATCTTTAACTTTTCAACTCTTGTGGCCACAAATGAGATCAGGAGCCTTCAGGGATGACGTGCTGGCTTAGCATTACTTAGAAATTACTGTTGTGAAGTAATCTCCAGTGAGCAGAGGGAACAAAAGAGCCAGACTCCTTTCAAATCTGAAGGGAGCCACCACTGCTGTTAATGCTATAAGGTTCTACCCATTGAATAGGGTTTGATATTCATATGAAGAGCATGTTTTTTATACCTTGTGAATTTCCATTACAGGAAAAGGTGTGATGTCAGAAATTAATGCAGATATTACCCTTTGACAGCAGTGATTTAACATTTCCTTGTCAATCTATTATTATTAAAGAATAATAAGAAACACTACAGCTTGAATGCTTATTCACAACAAAATTTTATCAATGTAACATCCTCAGATCAAGCTGAACTGAAGTAACTCGAAGGAGAGTGTAATGGTGAATATACTGTAATGAGCTTGTACATATCCAACAAATCAGAGACATAACTAACAGCTTCACCATCCTTGCTGGTGGTGTTCCAGCATTCATAGTCTTAGCCTACATTTACCACAGGAAACAAGCTTTTACCTTTAATGTTGCTACTATGTAACTTCAATACTGCTGGCTTCTGTGAACTAGGCTCCAAAGTCATTAGAGAGGGATACAAGGGAGGACAAATGATACCACTGCACAAGCCTGACCTCCTTCTGAAATTAAATCTAAAAGGGAGGCTTTCATATAAATAGGCAAAGAGAATAACTTACACCTTTTCCAGTTGCTGCCCAGACATCATTGTAGCAATATCTCTTCTGGTGTTCTCTGGTAGGACAAAGGTAAGTTTATCTGATGCTATTTCAGCTTTGGCACCAAGGGTGAGATTTCTGCAGTAAGTAAAAAGAAAGACACCTTGTCAACCTACAATGAGAGCATAACCTAAACACTTGTGTACTGAATGCTAGAGCTAGCTGTTCGATTAGTCTAACTGTATAGACCCTAACTATCCCAGTCTTTACTACAGCAAGCATCCTACCACCTGTACCTCAGGTGGTGTGGTTTCCCACAAAGGACATCTAGCAACCTTAAAGCTATATTTTTCTAACTGGCTATGCCTTTGTATGTATTAAAGGGCAATGACAAATTAATATATTTTTTTCTCATTATGTCAGTCAAATCAGAATAGGAAATAGAATTTGCCTGCTCTGATTTCAGGCAAGAATATCTGCATTACCACATGCTCTATGTCAGGGCAGCTAAGGATGCTGCAGAAGCTAGAGCTTCCCCAAACCCCACCTCAGACCAGCAGAAAGGTGTGGCTAACAGGCAGATAGGACATCCATGCCCCCTCTCAAGCCTTCAGGCCAGATGGAGAAAACAGCCGGGGCAGGATCAGCTTTTGTACTATGCCTTGTACCATGCCCTGTGATCAGGATACAGCTCTTGGGCTCCTGAAGGCTGTAGAGAAACATCCCCAACAGGGAACACCTGTGCAAAAGCAGATTTTGTGTCCCTGCTTGAGGGACGCAAAAGGGTCATCTTGTAGCTGCTTGTGGCCTCCTGGCCTAAATGAAATACCCTTCATGGAGAAAAAGTCACTTTGGTAAGGCTTTACCACTTTCAGTCATCCATGGTCACGATGTCATCCAAGGGATATAATTTGAGAGTGAACAAGGTCTCTTTCAACCAGTGTATTAATGTTTTGAGTTATGCAAGCATATGGGCAAACTGAGAAGCAGTATTAAAAATTAATATAAGGTTCAGAAATGATGGAGTGATGTAATTCACAAGCTAATGCTGCATGCTTCCAGGAAAATAAGGAGGGGGTTTGTCAAATAAAGTCGAAACAAGGGCGCAGATTCATTTCAGGCCTCTTTTTGACTATGGAAGGACTGGCCCAACATGTTCAGAGGTCCCACAGTGATTCAGCTGACCTACTTCCTGGGAAGCCTCTTTGTTTTTACAATCCAGTGTCCACTTCCAATAAAACAGGCAGACATTTGGGCTGTAAAGGTACTTATGTCCACAGAGTGATGACTTAACTCCAATTTAATCCAGCAGTCTACAGGGATCCCAGCTGGCTGACAGCACCCAACAAACCACCTTGCTGGCTGGGTGTGCTTTAACATGTGTGCAACTACTTTATATCCTGGGCTATCCCTTGGAAAAACTTCACTATAAAGTAATAGTTCACTGAGGCCAAAGGAAATATAAGCAAACAGGCAAAAGGTCTTCTTGAAATTGATCTGGGCTACTGCGATGCTTTTAGCATAACAAAGACTCTGAGTACATGTGCATTTAAAAAACATTTTGTGTCAGCTATAGACTCATTCAGTAAGAGGACCATGCACTTCTGTTTGAATTTCTTCCATAGATTTTATGCCTTAACAAGGTCTAAGTATCCAGTTCCCATACATGCTAATGTGGCTGTTGTTTAGGGCAGTTTATTTTAACAACTCCATCTATAACCAGCTAAAAATTTCTCAATTTCTCCAATTCCCCTCAAGTCCCTTGAAAACTCTACCCTGCCTTTTTAAATAATCTACTAGGAAATTGCTCAATTTCTTTATTTTTTGAGAACAGCAATTAGAGTGTTTTTGTGGGTAACAAAGGTCACATCTCTCCACCTCTCCCGCTCCTACTTTTAGGATTTTTCTGCTTTGCAGTACAGTAGAAATTGCTAAAAAACTAAACCAAAATGCAGTGTGGAACTGTTCCGCTGAATGAACACTTGACAAATCACAGGATCATAGAACTGATGCATCAACCTCACAGCAGCCGTATTAATTACCTTTGAATGCTCCATGAAAGAACTACAGTAAACTCAGCTGAAAAATCCAGCAGTCCTTGTATCATTTTCTTTCTACTGGGAGGGCTGATGGTCCATAAAGAGTTTGAATTTCCCTCTAGATCTGCTAGAGTTATATCTTCTCTTCCATAGCCCTCTAGAAACTGCAAAGCAGCCTGTAGGTGCAGAAGAGGAGAAGAAAATTTCAGTACAGTGATATTCACAAGACAGCCACATTTCCCAGTCAGGCAGAACTGCAAATGTTTCATTATTTCTAAGTGCAATGGTTTGCACTCATTGTTTTCCTCTGGCACCAAGTGGGGCTTTATATGGTACAGGAAATAAGCAGAGTATAGCTGAGCTAAGAAGCCAAAACAGAATTTGCCCCATTGTTTGAAAAATGATGGCCTTATTAGTCCAAACAAGCCTGAAAGTTCATCAGGTGAGCTCTGTAGCCTATTTAAGGGAAAATTTTATTCTGTTTTTTCTTAAGTGTCCTTCTGAAGAAAGAGATATCTGCAAGGGATAAGCCAACTTGAAACTGGTAACTTCCAAAATCAATAAAGATTACAATATTACTGCTGTGATACATGGTCTACTGGCAGGATATACTATCAAAAAACATTCGTTCTTGAATTGGCTAGAAGCCAGTACTTATTTTAAAGTTATATTTGATCAAACCCCAGTTACTTAAGTAATGAAACAGCTTCTACTAGTTACTAGCCTTTTTCCTGAGAAACTCTGTGGACATTGCCCCATGAAATAGCGAGACAATGTTTAAGTGTTCATGTTTGAGCACATTAATGACAAAACTTTACTTGGCCATATACACTTTCCTTTAATGGCACCACATCTCCTTACCGGGAGGTGAAAGCTTCAGGAAGGAGCACAGGGCTTAAAAGTACTGACACTGTTGTGTCCCCCACAGCATATTTGCTCTGGCAGCACACCAACAGCATCATGCCTCCTGAAGGTCTGTGAAAACTTGAGGGGAGGTTTTTATTCAAGTGACAGGACAACTAGGGCTTCTGTCTTCCATGATTTTGTGCAAAGATATCTTGATTAATGGTAACTTGTCTCACCACAACCCAACCCTGTCTGTACCTTTGCTCATGCAAACCCTCTTTATGGAAACATATTCCAAATGATGGAAGTGATGTTCATCACTTACAACTGCAAAAAAAAACCTCACTAAAGGCCTCCATGGAAACACGCACACATTTTAATGTAATGAGTTATTCTGCATTTCACTTACAGTGTTACCCCTATAGCTTTTCAGAAACGCTTCGAAACCAGTCTGATTCAAATCCTTGAGTTGACTCTGCTGAGCACTCATTGTAAAAATAGGCTGGGAAACAAAAGAACACACTTTTGTCACATTTACTTCACATCAGCTGCCATATACACAGTATAGCAACTTGCACATCACCATCCAAGGCAATTATGTTACTCAGTTCAACAGGACAAGGTTATGATCTGATTCCACTGAGAAGCAAGCTACTTCCAATTACATTATATTTACCATGTGGACCTGTAGGCAGTTGTTTGAGTGTACCTGACATAACATAATTTATTCAAGTTTCACTACCAGAAGGTTTTGGTTTTACCATGGAAATGAAGATAATATTTTATGACATTGACAAAGTAATGTGCCTTGAAACTCAAAAGGAATAATCTGTGGGATCCTGCCTGATCTCTTGCACGTGGCAGGAGAGTTCAATTAAATGATGAGAATAAGGGATAGCACAAGGAAATACAGAGCAAAAATGGAGTTTGCTTTAGGATTTCTTCTTTTTTACCTGATAACCTCCTAGAGTTATTGTTATTGATACATCTAGAGGCTTGTTGGTGATGCCTGCAACAGATTTGATTAAAGACATGAAGAGCAGTGGGAACCAGACAATACAAATCAGCAAGACGATAATCATGCCACCCATTCCATACTTCACAACTTTCTTTTTCTTCTGGCCTCTTGGTTGGGGATATCTCTGCAAAAGCAAACAGCAACATGGTAATGTCTCTTCTACCAGAGGTACACTTGTTATGATTTGATGAATGAATCTATAACAATCTTAAGGCTTCCCGTCTTCTCTAATAATTTGCTACCCATTGTCAGGATGGTTATTTTGAGATTGTCTGTCAAACCTGCACAGAGAAAGAATTGTTTGCCAGCAACTGGCATGCACGATCAGTAGGACTGTCTGATGTTGTACTACCTTCACATACGTTTCACACCTCTCATACATTATTTCTCAGAGTTGTTCACAGGCTTGTTCCAGAATCCCACGCCAATTACACTTAAATAATGTTTAAAGGGTTTTTTGCTGCTCCTAAAATCTTGACACTGGTGATGTTATGTACTTCTCTTTTTCAGCCCCTCAGACCAAAAGTGACTCTGATTTTATGCTTTTTTTTTCCCAAAGCATGTGTATTCTGTCCATAATTCCTGTCTTCTGTTATCTGCTTCATGATTGAATATTTTAATGGATATCCCATCCTGTAAAATACCGTTCCATAACTTTAGTTTATTTTGGTGTACCCTGTTATAGGATTTAACTCCACACACTGTATTAGGATCCTGCCTTTCATGCACTGAATATTGCATGTACAAAATAAAGATACACTGTATTGCACTGCACCTCAAAAGCATGCCAGGAATCTAGCTTTCAGGAAATTGCTCTTGCTTTACAATATGAATCCATAAAGCCCTAAGAGAATATTAAATTTGTAACACAATGATATATTTAAAACAAATTAGTTACTTTACAAAAGCAACATATCAAGTAATTTGTCTTGCAGTACAGAATGTTTTCATTAAAATATCATATCAAGACCAGTGGGGATATACTATTTGTCTGTAAAAGATTTTTTTAGGCACCTTTAATGATGTTACAGAACAGCTCAGAGAGCAAAGTACTTAGGCATATGACTCCATAAGGGACAGAGAGAATCAAAATATTTTGAACAATATCCATAAAATCACAGGTAGTCATTTTGATGCATGGCCTCACACACATGCTAGCTTAGATGTGGAAGCCTTCCCACATCAGAACTATGCTGCATATAAAGCAATGACCCTGCTGTATCATTAAAAAATTGCAGTGAGATGGACAGTGAAAGTAGAACTTGATTATTATTTCTCTTTCTCCTGAAGCCTCGGATGATACTCCATTCGTGGCAGACAAGGCAGTCACATTGAAAAAGCCTATATACAAGATCTATGTCCTCTTCAGCTCTGAGTTAATCTAAGTGACATACATGGAAAGTAATTGCCAGTAAGAGACAGGATTATAATAAAAGAGAAATATGTCAGTAACACTTAAAAATACAGCCGTTTCATTGCAGATGTACGATTTCTGACTAGTGGGGTCACTCTTAAAAGAATGCTTAATTTCTTTTTCAAATTGGCAAAATAAGTGAGCATATGGTTGCAATCTTTATAGCAGTTACAAGGAATCCAGAATTTGTAAGTTTAATTTGAACTGAAGATTAAATGGCTTAAAGAGACTGAAATTTCAGGCAGACAAATGGCGGGTCTATCTGGCCTGCACTGCAGTTCTGGATGTGCAGGGGCACTACTGAGGTAAAGACACCAGGTGAGTTCTCTCTAAGGTTATATGAGCCAGATGTTGCTGACATCTACCCTGTGGAGCCATGAGTTCTTCCTTCTACCAACTGCTCTCTTCAGCTAGAGCTTCCCTGCTACCCAGGGTTATTCATTTAGTTGTTATGGACAACGTGAGTGTATGTGAATACCAGGACTTTCATCTCTGGCCTTGAAACTCAGGCATGCAATTAAGCCAGAAGGCACATGCTTGTGAAGTTCACACTAATGATGGAAAAATCAGCTAGGCACAAAAGAGAAGCCTTTTGAAATTTCACTTGTGGTGACTGCCAACTAACATAAAGCACTCAATAGTCTGAATATTTCTGAACATAAACACCTGGCGTGTCTTCTAACAAACTGTCTTTATGGTATATTTCCAGGTCACTTGGAGAATCATATCTCTTCATTTCTACAAGGGAGAGAAGAGGCCTGGATCACTTATATGGGGCTTCCTTACTTTTTCTGATTCTCGCCAACACTTCAAGATGAATATATGAGCATAGATATCTTCAACACAGATCCAGCTGGAAAGACTGAGAGTGGTATCAGTCCAAACCCAGTCCATTACTGCTCTCAGCTCAGTCAAAAATGGTACCAGACGGAACCTGAAAGGAGACAACAGCAGATAACTCATGAGAAGTGGGAGGATTATATTAAAGAAGCACAGAAAGCGTATATACAACAAGAGGGAGAATTAATCCAATGTTAAAGGGCTGTTTAATGGGATATTTTGCAAAAAAATAGAATTGCATCCTGATATTCCATCGCTAGTACCAATTTTTAGGGGTGGGATCTTTTGCCATAGCTCATGCTCCACTAGATAGATGCCCTGGCAGCCTGTAAGCATGTTTTTGCATCATTATGTCCAGTAACTGTGATTGAGCCACTAATGGAATAGTACAAGAGAGACTTTCTTGCATCCCCTAATCCCTCTGATCTTGGACTGGTTACCTTTTCCCTAGAGGAACACCACTTCCATGGGATGGTGAGAATTTGTTTTATACTTGTTCACAACAACTGGTGCACAGATTCTTTGCAGTAGGTGGGTAGTCCTTGGCTGCATATAGAATTGGGCATTGTGATTCAGAATCAAGCAGCAGAAGAAGGTGGGCTAACAGGAAACCAACACATACATAGTAGCTGTTCAATGTGCACCATTCCCTTTACTAGTCCCATGCTTTTCTGCTTGGCCAGGTCACAAAGACTATTTTATGTGAAGAAATGTTTCTTTTGTAAATTTTCATACCAGGAAGTGAGAACTCCATACTGAAAATACTGACTAAAGGCTGAAATTATCAAGCTTTTCTGTGAAATACATAAATGCTTTGAACTGGCTTAATCACAACATCATGGTAATTGTATAAGTTGAGCCCCTCTTAACATCACCTTTCACTCTGAGGTGATGCTGTGAATGTTGCACTAAACCTCCTAATTCCTGAAAAGATTCAAATGCACAGCACTTTCCAACAGATTAACAAGGGAAACATTTTTTTGATGCATAGCTTGTGTTTCTTATTTCTGTTGTCTTTCACTTTCTTCTTTTCACTTACCAAGGCAGATCCTGGAGACCTGCTTCAAAGATCTTGTTGGGTTTTGATGCCTTACTCCTTTTCAGGATTGTAGGGCGTATAGCATTACCTGTTTTCTAGTACAATTTGTAGCCCCTATTTCTGTACATAGAGATGATTTCTTAGAAGTTTCAAAAATGTTTCTTCCATATAGACTGGAGTAGCTGACTGGTTTGTCAGTCTTCTCGATTCAGAGTGGGAGACTGATTTTTCTGAAATTTACAGTCCTGAAACATTGATTTTTTTTTACAGACAATAGGAGACATATGGGATACAAAGCGTGTGCTTTGCAAAATATACTGCCTCATTTCCATCAGCCTGTGAAGAGAATGCATGAATAACCCCAGCATCTCAAGATAACAGATCCATATTTCATGGAAGAAAGGAGGAGGGTAGTAGGTCTAGACTTACCCTTGAAATAAGAACAGGTTGACATAGTTATAACTTTTTGTGAGGAAGTTGCCAAGAACACGAGTTGGATATCCACAGCGTATCTGATATGCTGATAAGCCAAAATAAACACATTTCACAAAATACCAGAGCTGGGCAACTGTATTCTGGCTAAATTTCCTGTAATGGAAAAGACAGATAAAGGAAAATGGTGAGCTTCCCATCTGTATATAACCAAATTAGCTCAAACTGTTTTGTGTTCCTGGCAGCTTCCCTTTCCTGAGATCTTGTGGAAATCCCACTGCAAGGTTAAAATAGTATTTGAGAAGTTCTGGAAGAGAAAGTGTACAAACAGAATCTGCTGTAACCTCACAGTACAGGGGACAGACTGGAAATAGGATTTCTGAAGACAGGAGGTTCTTGGGCAGTGCCATCTCCCTCCAGGTACTAAAGGTGTCAACGCACGCCAGTGTGCCTCTGCCCCCTTGATGACACACTCCTCCATGAGCCCTGCTTTTCTTGGCTTTTCAGAGGGCTGTCATCTGGACTGAATCTCTGCAGCTTTAATGGTTATTCACGCCCACAGGGGCACTTTCAAGACCACAAACTCACACAGGAACTAAGACTGGAGCGATGTCTGAAAATTAGCTATTTCATTTTCCCCTGCCTCAATTATATCTAATTACACCAAATTGTATGGGCACCTGTCCAATTGAGTTTTGAATATCTCTGAAGATGGAGATCCTGCAACTTCACTGGGCAACTTGTTCCAGCATTCTACCATGATTGTGAAAAGATCTCATTATATCTAACTGGAGTTTCCCTTTTTTTCCAGCTGGTGGCCTCTTCTCTTATCTGAAAAGAGTTTAGCTTCCTCACAGTGTCCTCTAAATAGGTAGCTGAGGACAGCTCTTTCCCTTCTTTTCTCTAGAGCCTTCTATCCTGTTCCAGCAACCTCTCCTCACATCATATACTCCATCTCTGCTTCTGCAGTTCAACCGCATGATGGACAGGATTTGTGAGCATACCATGATCCAGTATTTTCAATTACATCCTGCAAAACTATTTTCATTAATAAATTTTCACTAATAAATTTCAGTTTGAATTAAAAAGAATAGAGGAAGTTTCAGATACAGACTTGAGGTTAATAACCTGATAACTTTCATAAAAGATCTGAGAAATTAAAACCAACTTTATTATAGTCAAATCAAGCCACAAGTTTTATGCAAATTCTTAATACTTGGTAGATAGAGGATCTACTTTAAAAATGTATTTTGTTTTTCAAGGTCGTGCACTGAGGATATGAGACATTTCAGTCTCTCTTCACGTTGTGCACAAATTTTGGTTTTGTTCTTTTTGAAGTAATTGACTGTTAAAAAAGTGTAATTTGCCCAGGTGATGCACCCAAATTTCTTGCACAGTCAATGGACCAAGGTGAATACTTCAAGGCAATTTAAAGTCCTAAGTGAGAGGGCAGTTAGCCAAGCAATAGAGAAGAAATCTTAATACACCTGCAGTACAGACTGAGCTGATAACTGCCTTGAGCCATGCCATGAGAAATGTTAGATTTAGGGGTGAACTTGACCACGTGTGAGAAACATAATTTAGACAGCAGGTGTGTCCTTCACATCACCTCCAGAGCTACATGGCAGGAACAGGGGAGGAGAACTTTTGCTTTTCAGAAGAGACACAGGTTTTAGAGATTCCTCAGTCTACAGTTCACACATTACAAGAAACAGAAAAATTAATACTCTAAGAGAGACATTTTCTCCTCACTCTTCCAAACTCTTGTGAAGGAATCTTGGGAGTAGGGACCCAAATCAGAGGCCAACATTGTCTCAGTTGAGGACTCTAATCACCCAGTTAAAGGCAAGTTCACTTTCACCTGCTTGCATTTTGGCCTAAATTGAGAATATTTGAGTACATATTTATATAATTAATTCTTAAATTTTTGTTGGCCACAGTTACTGCTGTGGAAAGGTACTCCCAACATTTTGCTTAGAAAAGAGAGCAAGAAGAAAAACTGTTCAGAATTCCAAAGCTTAGCTGTAGCTATCTAAAACTGAAATACAAAAAACTTGGTAGAGCACCAGTAATCAGTTCATATTGTCTGACTATAAGGGCTGTACCTTTCTGTCACTCCAGGTAAGATAAAGAACATCCAGAAATGTATTCCAAAAACAAGGATGACTTGGAAGATAACCTTTCCCATGACTGTCTTTTTGAGATACAGTGCTCGATCTACCACCATGGTACCAAACTGAATGAGCACCATCACCAAAAAGGCCTCCGGCACCTGGTCCTCTGATAATGAAGAGGTGATATCTGCTGCTGCAGAATGTTTCTGAAAAGGAAAACATAACAGAGTTGTCAAAGGAGGACGCTCACATGGCACTTAGCACCTACAGCATGTAAATTCTATTGAGGATTTATGGGTAGATAACTCTGAGACATACCCCAAAGGCCCAAAATCCAAACACAATGATGATGAAATCCACTGTATCTGCGAGGAACATCAGCACATACACATCAGTCACCGCACTGTAGTCTGGATGAATAAGGTTGTAGAAAAACTGCCTGATGGGTACATACACCTGGAGGGTCCTAAATCAAGACAGACAGCAGTGTGATTTAACAACACTGTAACTTGCAGTGAACAAAAGAAAGGTTGGGTGTGATATGATTAGTGTTTCTAAAGACATCTAAGATATATTCTGATAGCCCTCGTAGAGCTTCACAGATACAGTCTTGTTCTGAATGCTTCCAAACCACTGAGCTGATCATAGTTATCAAGTTCACCCAGGATATTAGGGTTTTCTTTATTGAGCAGAAGCTATTTGAACAGCTGTTGATTCATCTGATGTTCAACGGCTGAGACTTAGAGTGAAAACATCTGTACATAATGAACTGATACATACCCATTCATCTCCATAAATTAATAGCAGTAACCTGCTCTCCTTAAAATGCTGTTTTAGTGCTTTGAAATTTGGAACCTCCCACCAAACTCACACAACTCCTCATTACTCACTTTTTAATTGTAAATGCCTTGGCTTTGATCATTTGTTCTCGAAACTTTTCCATAAGAAGCTCTTTCCTAGATTTTTGCTTGATGCTTAAAACACTGCTTCCTTTCTGACTGCTGTTTCTTGTACTTGTACTTCCTGAAAAAAGAGGGAGGGAAAGAAGACAGAAAAGCTAACACAAAATCAAAGTTTAAATACAAAAACAAGAAAGGAAGGAATCTTGAGAATTCCATCCCATATGGAAATCCCTCATTTGAAAGAAGCCTTGAAATTGATTCTTATTGCTTTTTTTCCAATACGATAAAATCTTGACAGCATTCAGTAATGCTTTAGTCCCCGGCAGATCAAAAATTGATCCAAAAAGAGAATACTAGAGATACAGGTAAGAATTTGATTAATCTGACTCAGTCATCTCAATTAGTAAAATATAGGTTCAATATTGGTTCAGGCTACAGTAAGCTCAATTTTTTTTTACATGACAAATAGGTAAACTTCTTAATATACCAGATCAGAACTCTGTAACTTCAAGTAACATCAAATGTGGATGTGAAAAATACAGGTATACTTAGCATTCCCTCAAACTGGAGATTATGCTGAACTAGAAATTCTGGATCTGGGCCACAGTGAGCATTCCTTTCCCAGTTTTTGGATAATGTAAATTTAAAAACATTGTGAATCACAAAGTATAGCTCTTCATTTGAACTTTAAGAAGGCTTGGAATGTGTTCAAACATGAAGATTCATTGACTCATATCCTATTTCCCCACTGAGAAGTAGCAGCATTCAGTAGCCTCTGGGATCTCCAAAGCAATCATCATGAGGTTTTAACAGGATGATCCTTGGGAAATGAATGTTTGCTCTTCAAATTTGTGCCATGAGAGTTACCTCTCTTAGATCTGTGTGAGGAGAAGCTGGACCTGTGCGAAAGCTGTGATACACTGCTAGAGCTCTTCCTCCTGATAGCAGTTTGCTGCTCAGGGAAGTGGACGTGGATGGACTCCACTGATGCTGCAAGATTGACAGATTTCAAAGAGGCAGAAGAGTCTCTCCTGTCTCCTGGCAGAGAGAGCTCATCATCAGTATCATCCTTATTACTGGAGCTATCCCCTTTCTTGTCTTCATCCCATAATCCATGGCACTAGTGGAAAAAGAAGCAGACAGCATTTCAAGCTTGTATTTCTCTCATGGTATTTATCACATACATTACTCAACTCAGTCAGGCATTCTCAAGGGTGAAGCAAATTCATTGAGTTGGGATAGCACATCACTGACAAAAACTCTAAAAATTAAATATCAAATAAGAAACTACAAGAACTCAAATTACCTTCAAAATGGATCTGTGGAAGAATAAAGCAAGGAGCTGAACAAGATCGTAGTGCACATAACCCTCTTTCTTCTCAATGCCAATAATATTGGGTGGATGATAAGGTTTATCTTTGGTGTAATCCACATATTTATTCCAAGGAAAGAAGCCAAACTGGAAGAAGTACTTGATAACAATGGCCACCTATTCAGAAACATAACAGTCTTGGGATGTTTTCTAAGCATGGCAGACACATTAACCTACTGACATTAAAATAGGAGAAATATGGCTACTTTTTCTGTTTTATGAGAATATAAACAAGCACATTTGTTGCTACAGAGGAAAACCAGATAATGTTTCCTCAGTAATAAAGTCAATAAAAATTTACCAACAAATGATGCTCAGCAGAACCTGAGATACAAAATCAGTGTATCTCTTGAGTATTAATCATATAGTAGTTATTTGTAAATGGTCTGTTCTTGTGATAACTGGTAAGGAGCAGTAAGGATACTGCTCATTGCAGTGAAGAAAAACACAAACAAGACCTTTTCATACCAGAGAAATTGCTGAGGACTGTAGCAAATATTTATATTAATATGACGGGTCAAAGGCTTGGATCCTGGAGATTAGAAAGAGAAAAGAGACCATGCAAAGCTTCAAACTTCACTTTCCCATGTTAGGCATATGGTTGCAAAAACTGCAGCATACCTCAGTGTAGACAATGGCTGTCATCCAGAAGCGTTTGCTTGGCCGAGGAACAGATAGCATGGCCCAAAGGAATATAAGGATGGGAAGCACCAGGGTTATCATGGAGGCAGAGATCATGTGGTTAAGGATGATTACGAAATAGCACACCATTTCTGAACGGGCCACCAGTGTATTGTACAGGGCATAAATAAGAAGCAAGACTCGGGGCTGACCAACATAGAACTTCTCTGACTCCTCCAGCTCGTCATCATGAAACATCCTGTGAGGAGCAGAGTACCATAAATGACGTGAGAATTAAGTTCACAAGAGCTAATTTTTAAATTGCTACCTTTTTTCCTTTTGAGAAGGCATAAATTCTGCAATCACAGAAATAATTAAGAAAAAGCTGCTAGTTGACATTATATCCAAATAATCCGATTATAACCTCATAAAACAAGAATTTCAGGCAAGATACCTAGAAGTATTGTTGAGCTTTTTTTCAAAATACTGGCCTGGCTCAAGAACTTCCACAAATGCTGTTTTCCTACAGATGCCCAACTAACATATCTCATGTAAATTGCAGTATGCAATTACATACATGCAGTATACAATTACATACATGCAATTACATACATAGGGACAGGTGTGGCCCTATCTGGATTCATATCTAATTAATCAACATAGACAGGAATGTGGAGAAACTCTAGAGGTCCATTGGGAGACATATGTTAAGGGTAAGTCCTGTTATATAAGATTAGAACACAATAAATGCCCTTGAGCATAACACAAGTCCAATCTTTTCCCCAGTCCCCAAATAAATATAAAAGGAACCAAGAAATCATTATGACCTTCACATACATTCACAATTGTCTTTGCTTCACATAAAAGAGTGCCCAGGCCCAAGAAGAGATCTCATTGAAAAGCAAATATGACTATGGAAAACAAGAAGAAAAGACACTGCATCTTCAAAATCAAATCTCCAGAACTATTCTCTCATGCTTCAGATGAAGTCAGGCAGAAAGGCATTTTAATTTTTAAAGGGAATTCAGGGAAGCCCTCCCTGAGTCAGGCCAGAAAGCAGAGGAAGAGCAATGGCACCACCCCCAGCTCAATGCTCCTTGTGTTGCTGACCATGCAATCCCTTATTAAGGTACTTAGAAAGGTGGTCTCTTTTGCTCCCTGCTGGTTTAAACACAAAGGTCAGAGTTCCCTCTGTAGTAATCCAAGATAATTAAAAGAGAAACATTTTCCCAGATAGCCCTGGAGGAAACTTAGTTGAAATCCTAGATGTCTGGAGTAAAGAAGCCCCCTCCACACTCCACAAGGAATATTTTAATATGCCCTTGACCCCAAGACAATTGCAGCACGGAAATATGATGCTAATTGGAACAATTAGCTGTGGTGTCTGGGGAGAAAGCAGAGATTCTTTCCAACATGAATTTGGATCATTTTAGAAATCTGTAATTAGAACAACTCCACAGGAAATGAGCTTCTTCCTTTAAATCAAACTTAGCACAAAGTCTATATCAGAAACTATAGACTAGTCATGCAACAAAAGGAACAAAGTCAGGTCAAAACTTCACAGATAGGTACTACCAATTTTTTCCTCACTGAAGGTCCTTACTTGTTCATAAGCAGCTCACTAGCTGTTAGCTCATGTGTCAGTGGAGGGAGAATTGTATCATTCAGTCTGTCCGTCCGACTGTCATCTGGGCTCACCATCATGAGGCTTTTACCAGCTGAGTCACCTGGGGAGCCAAATGGAAGGTGTTCAAAACTGACAGCTTTGCTGTAGGAAGGTGGAGCTTCTGCATTGCTATCCACAGTGGAGTACAATGGCACATCGGTATCAGGAGTATATGCAGCTCCTTCTGAATCCAGGCTATAATCCTCCACCTCCTCTTCCTCCTGCCTTGATGAAGAATGAGCTCTTTCCTCTTCATGCTCCCCTTCAACTTCCTCAATGGTTTCTGTTGTCCCCTGACGAGAATAGAGCATGGTGACCTGTGTAGGTTCACTGTTGGGGACAGGATGAAGAGAGAGAGTTGGGGCTTACAAGGCTCATCATCAAGAAAAGTTTGTTAATTGTACCTTTATGTAAACAGCTGAGCAACCCTATCGCACTCCCAGGACTCCAAAGTTTACATGATTTGGTAGAAAACACCTCATAATGAATTCCTCTTACCCAGAAAGATCATCTGGGTCCATCTGTCCACTGAATGACATCCCAGTGAACTCACAGCAATTCCCTATCTTTTTGCACCAGCAAAAGGCAATTCATATCACCGCCAAGAGAAATTGCACTAATCTTCTGAAAACAGTTAAAACATTTTCAGATTAGAATCAGGACTTTCAGATTTACCTAATGCATGCTCCATGCCAAATGACAGGCAGCACTCATCTGATTCCAAGTAAAAGAACAACTAAATTGCAAACACTGAGAAATACAGTCAAGGTTACAAAACTGTTCCAGTAACAGTTCATCTTGCTTACCTTTAGATTACCCTATGCTCTTCAATATAGCCTCCATTTTTACCTTACCTACCTGCTTTTCTTATTTATGTAACTAGTTTCCTTTTCAGCTGTTCTTATTCACTCCATTCAGCTCTTTGGTTGTTTGCCTTGCATTCTCTCACCTTTGCATGTCCATAATCACTTTATCTCTTAATGTTCTGGGCTTTGCAGCAGTCTCAGCTAATGTAAACACAGGCAGCTTGATGACTCCAGATGGGAATCTGGACACCTTTATTTTAAGAAAGATTTTCTTGGCTCACAAGTATTTTATCAGCTATTCCCCAGAATATCAATCTCCTTTCAGCCTCCTTTCCCATTCCTCTCTGAAGGTTAGATAGTAGACACTCACTGAGTGTGTCTTTTGATGGCCGCATGTGCTTGTATATCAACAGAGATATATCTGAGTCTCAGACTTGTGCCACGGCAGATTTCACATGCTTCCTATGAAATGAATGGGGCTGTGTTTCCACCTAAAATATAACCTTCTAAGAAGACCTGGCACTGGCAAAGCCAGCTGGCACTACCATCTCCTGCCAGAATTAAAATTAAATTCCAACTCTTTTCCTTTTGCACTACTTCCAAGGTCATTGTGGCTATGTTAGGCCACTATTTCTAGAAGACTTTTGATCAGAACACTAGTGTTAGGATGCATGTTTTGATGATACACATTAGCAGTCATCCTGTCTAAAATGCATAAGACCATTAAATCCCACCATTTCAAAACTGGTATAAAAATTATGTAAAACATAATATGCCATAAAAACTCATATTTATAATATTCCTAATACTAGTTGAAACATTGTTTCCCAATCTCTCATAAACCTCTTTTTTTACATACTAAAAGGTGAGTGAATGGCTGTGACCATTTCTCTCTTGCACTGGATATTAATATTGCTCACTATCTTTTCGTAGCAATTTTCCCTTTCTTAATTCAAGCAGCTCACAGACTGTAAATCAATGGTAAAGTAATCAAAACATATTTAGCAATCTTTCCTATAAGGGTAGAGGTAAAATTGAAATAGCAGTTAACATTTGCCCTTCTTACTTTCTAAAATCAGACACCTAAGTCCACATTTCAGATAACTGATTAGCTGAGAAACTTCACTTCCAGCTTCTAATTTTAACAAGAACAACCATCAGCTCTGTAACTCTGAAAAGCAGACTCTTTTTTAGCTGAATAAATACAGACTTTCACCTGGTTTTAGTCATCTGGTGTAACACAACATAAAAACAAAAAGCTTTAAAAACCATAAAAGGATTAAAAACTAAAAAGACCAAAACAGAGTAAGATGTGAAATGGCAAGCGAGTCACAGATTATGACCCAGACTTTGAGTCTCAGACTTGTGCCACGACACAGAAGGGAGTCAAGCTTCCATTAACTATGCAAACCACTCTGTACACCACGTATCTACAAAGGCAAATCTTACGTGCACTGCAGTAAGTACAATGGTATGGGTAAATGAGTGAACAAAGCATGCATGAGTTAAGCACCTTGACACTATACTGCCACTGTCAGCTGATGAGGAGGACATATCCATGCTCTGCATTTTACGAAGCCTAGGTCGAGCGCGCTCACTTGTTTTAGGAACAGTGTCTGGTCCATCTAAATCATCAAGAGTTGACTGCCTTGAGAACAGCATGGTTGCTTCTGTGTAGCAGCTAGCAGCGCAAACAGTTACAAAGACAACGTTAAATACAAATGATATTACTATAGACATGGTTCAGTAAACAAATATGCTCGCCATGCAGCAGTACACCGACACAGAGAAAAAAGGTTCAGAGAGGAGATAAGGATTAGTTAAGAATCAACATGCAAACACATTTCTATCCACATGGTCATATTCCTATATGGGCTATAGAAGGCAAATAACCATCTATTCACCACTCAAAGAGATGTGAAGCCAGCACAGCACTCTACATGCTTTCCAGGGGCACCAGCTTACATATGTGAGGAGGTTCTATTTTCTTTGTATCACCTCTAAATTTCCAAATTCCACAAAAGTATTTGGGAAGTGACCCCCTCCATACAAATTCTATTTTATTAGTGATATATTGTGCTGAACCTTTCTACACAGGTACAAGCACTGAGCAGCCTGATCTAGTGGGAGGTGTCCCTGCCTATGGCAGGGGGGTTGGAACTCGATGATCTTTAAGGTCCCTTCCAACCCAAACTATTCTATGATTCTATGATTCCTAGAAGACCCCTTAAAACTGAAAAAGCTCATACTCCACAAATAGAAAAATAGCTGTCAAACACTGGCTAACCCCTCTCTGAACCAAAGAGCCAAACTGGATATGTTACTTAGCCAATAGATGCATGCCAAATACAACCTGCTCTACATGAGATGACTTTTAATTTGATATTTATTAGTAAGCCCTGATGATTCTTTCCAGATTTTATTTGTTGCAATCACAGTTTAAAAGCTATTATTAAATTGGTAACATGCACATCATGAAAGAAAGAACAGGTATAATAAATCCTTATCTCCTTTCACTTATCAAATGCAACAGGACACCAGAGACATCCACTATACATCGAGCATTTATGTGTTACTGGAGAAAAGAACTGGATGAGTAAAGAGAAAGGAAATATATGATTAAATAGAAGCTTACAAAATAGCAACAGGAAAGAAGCAAATACATTAATGACATATGGTAGGTAAAAGAATTATTTCTCCTGTAAAAATGTTTGAAAAAACACAGATGTCTCATATAAGTTGGTGCTTTAACACATCCAGTGACCTGCCAGAGTCTTTCAGAAAGAATGCAAGAAGAAAGGACCCCAAAAGCGGGATTTAAACTATATTTTCTTCTTTTGAGCAGTGGCAATGAGATTTTCCTCCTTGGCAAGTGTTATGTTTGTCCAGAGGCACAGAGAATTGGGAAAGAGGTCAGAAAGGAAGTGCAATGGCATTTTCCAAATTACATTGGTCTTGATGGCTTTATGTGATACAAAAAAAACCCTGCTGGCATGAAGTGACGGTTTGCAATTATTGCTTTAAGGAAAATGGGGAGGAAATCAGCAAAATACATGGAGTGAAGTAGCAGCTGTTCTTAGGCTGACACTCACTGATGGTCTTCTTTGACAGAGTGGGTTGAGGCTGAAAGGATGCTTTGGTCTTGAAATAGAAGAAAACTATTACCAAAATCCCAAAAGCACTGTAAAATATTTTCCTTAAAAAAAGCATTAATGACAGGGGCACCTCTGTCCTGCCAATTCGTTTGGCCAAGACCCTTTACAAGGCACTTCATTACTTCTGCCTGTGAGTAAAGGCACACAAGAAGCCTCCCAACAAAATCTGGAGGGCTGACTGCACGGCTCAGGGCTTTGATGAAGCAGCAAATGCTGCTGTCTACAGGAACAGGAGATTCACCCAAGGGGCCTGATTCAGCAGCATGGAAATCAACCTGAGCGCCATGTCACTGACTCCAGGGCTTCAGGATGGAGGAGGTTTCCCTTCTCCCAAAAATCTATGGATTACAGCCAGGTTGCTGTCAAATCAGTAAGGTTTTGCTGCTAAAATACAGGGAGACAGCAGCAAGTAGATAATGTATTTTTTGCAGATAACCTTTTCTGTCTGTGTGCTACAATGTTATCAACATATCATTTTACATCTCCAGTGCTGAGTTTCCTCTATTCAAGCGTAATACCTCTTCCTAAGGTGTTGAAGTGTTTTAAAAGCAGAAATAGTTCAAAGAGAGCCTCCAAGGGCTTTAAACAGAGCAGCTGTTGAAATCAAAGCAACACATGCCTGCTCATGTATTTTCAATGGAAGAAACACATCCCAGCTGCCCTGCTGTCAGATTTAAGTTCTGACCTGGGTCCCAGAAAAATCAAAGAAAAAACATCTATTAATCCAACTAGATAAAAATGTTTGCCCAGACTTAGTCTCAGTGATAATTTGGTTTAAAGCTGTTCTAAATTGAGAATGAATCATCAGAAGTATTACTGACTGAGGAGCTGCTCTTTATCCTTCAATTGCAGAAGATATGTATGAGATGTCATCTGTAGCACTATATATTCTTTATGCACTTCAGAAACATGCTTCTGAACGTGGAGGAAATGAGACCACCATTAAACTGGAGGGATTTACACCTGGCAAAGCTGATGTTGATTCAGTCAATGACTATCACATAAATTTAATCCAAGCACATCTTCCTGAGTGACTTTACAAATTTGTGCCCTTGGAGACCTGATGAGCATTAGCTTCCTGAATCATTCAAGGACTAGCTATTTTAAATTGAATGTTCATTACACACCCAGAGTTCAAGCATTAGGTACCCATTTCAAATGGGGTATATATAGCAAAGATGTTTTTATCCTCAGTGAGTAGGAATTTTCTTATTTTATTACTTCCTTTTTGCTAAACAAATTTACTTTTCCCACAAAATTTATTAGTTTAAGGGGTGACTTACAAATTTTTCTGGTTTTCTTCCATTCATGGGCTAGTTATGGACTACCATTCCCTTATGAACTACAACTCTCTCAACTCCTACAAGCAAAGTTCCTAAAAATTTCCTGTCATTCATGCTTCTAAATTAGACTCAGTTCCAGTCCAAAACTAGGACTCTTCTATCACTCTTTCTCCTAGCTCCTAAGGCAAATGTTACTTCCTCAATACTCTCTGTCTCAAACCCTTATTCCCCCATCTGGTGAAGGAACAGCCTGAAGACTCGTGTACATTTACTCACACAGGAGGTCACAGGCTCCCATCTGCAGTTCCTATAAAAGCCCACAGACAAGTAGAGTTGGGGATTTGGTATATTATTTGTGATAGACAAAAAGCAATAGAAACTGAACTGGATAGAAAATCTCAGATATTATAAAATCCAACTCAGGACTGGGATCTAGCTGCCATTTCATAATTGAAGACAAAACTCCCACGAAGGCAGCCAAGGGGCTTTAGTAGATTCCCAACCATATTACTGAAATCCACAATCCATTTAACCCACTAAGCAGTTCAGCAGTCATACAGCAGCAAAAACTCTGCCACAGCTCCTGATTCCTTCTAGTGGTGTTCCCACAGTGCTTATTAAGGGTCAACATCAGTCCCTTCTCCTGCTGGCCTATATGAACTATGCAATTTGCTTTTAGGATACCAAATTGTTACATTATGAATACCTCGTTACACCTCTAGCTACTATAAAGAAAAATGTTTAAGAATAAATGACAGCCCTAGTACAATGGAAGATCCCACAAAGGATTACCCTGAAAAACTTATTTTAGAGCTTTATCTAGGGTAATAACAGATCCCTGGATAAGACTTAAAAGGGTCGGCCCTGAACTTCAAAAGAATTTACAGTTCCTGGAACTGATCAAGAGGGTTGGTTTTTCCAGAAATCCAGCACTGAGCAGATATCTACAGTAATTCCTCTCCTTAATACAGAGCAATATGTATTATTATCATGGAATAGCTTCTGTGCTTCTGCAGCCCTGTGTACTTCCAGATGCCCATCTTACTGAGGGACCTAATGTCTACATTAGGTCAGAATTTTGTGTACGGCAACCAAAGAAGGATAACCAGAATGCTTGTTGGAATTCTTCTTCCCCTTTCACATGCTTTCCATTGCAATCCTATATGCATGATCACAGGGAAGCTTTAGATATAATTAGTCACTTTTATATTTACTGGAAATCTTTATTTTGAAGTGTGAAATGCTCATATCTGTTGTTTGAGCAATTAAAAAAAAATAAATTCACAAGTTTTAAGCATTTTGTATTTCTACAAAAGCTCATAAGCACTTTTGCAACCCCAGAAGAGACATGCAATAGTGTCTCAATAAGCAGATGACATTATCATTCAATCAACAGACTCATTCTTGCTTCCTGTAATTACAGGTCACTGTTATTATAGCAGATGTGCACAATTTGTAGATACTCTCAGTGCGAGTATATTTGATTGTTCATTACCAAGAAGAGAATATGAGATTAGAGAAATCAGCCTTTGTTGATCAGTCCCATGAAATCTGAGGAAATGGACATGACAGTAATTTTTGAAGTTGCAAAGCACCTCCACTGAATTTTATGAGTTTAGAAATATAATTTAAATACGTAATATACTCAAAGCAGGGTGTAAAATGGGTGGTTATTCTGAAAAAAGTCATAAATGGAGCTCAACACTGGATATCTCATCAAAGAGGCAGAATTTATAAATGAAAATTACAAAATTTGTCTTTTTTAATTATTATTGTAAACTAATTTTGGAACAGTCTTCCCTTTGCTTCTAGTTAATGATCTTGCTAGTGTGGTTGAACTTTTATGTATAGTAAACTGTGTGACCAAAAGCCATTTGATGAAAGTGGTACCAAAATCACTATTCTTTCCTTAAGTGAGACTGAACTATGTGGAGTTAAATTCTGCCCTGAAGATATCCAAGGGGCTCCAAGTGAGGTGGTAATAGAATTTGACTTTACAGTTTTCTCACGTCATCTGACTCCTGTAAAACTTTGAGACAAAATACAAAGGTGTTGCTTAGTTGGGTAGCTGGCCACCAAGAAAGATTTGCTCATACTTAGTGTTTTTACTGGAGTCAACTTCTCAAAGGCCAGTGCTCACCCCAGGGAGCAATTTGTCAATATTTTGTTGAAGTACAGTACTCACAGGCACTCTCCTACACTTGCTTTCCAGTAACACAAGAAAGAAAGACAAGTCCTTGTTATTTTCAGTCCTCTAATGTCTCCTCATATGTGATTAGTAAATGCTAAGGATAATGTACTGTACACAGAAACTGAGTTTTCTGGGAGTATCAGACACAATATTATACTGCCACACTCCAGAGAAGAACAGGAGACAGCAGAATCCAAAGGACTATAAAACAGCTGGATTTCCAAAGCCTTCCTTCTCCTCATGTTGGACAATTTTTGTAGTCTCTTAAAATTTAAGAGCATCAGGGACAGAGTGGGAATAGGTGGCCTCTGTAAGAGAAGGAAGTAAATGTGTGTTCCTCTGTGTGCATGGAGTAGCAGGAGCATGTCACCATTTTGGCAAGGGACTTGATGGCATCTGTCTTCAGAAAAAAATGGGAAAAGTGGTTTTCCTTAATTAGTATGGGTATTTCATCCACTGACTGTGTAGCTTGGCTGGACTGTAATCATGGCAGACAGGAAATCAGGCTCTCTAGATGATCTTTGCTCTGTGTATATGAGAGGGGGATTTTATTCTCTCAGATCCAAAGCCTTTTTTTGTTTGTGGGCAATAGATAACAATTTATTTTACAAAGACAAAATATTCACAATGAATGATCATTCCTGGAACTCCACTCATTAATTCCTAAAACAGTATCCCATAAGTTCTTCAGCAAGCTCTTACTTTTAGGTTTTTTTTACCTGATTAAGACCTCTGTCAATGACTCCTAATTCTAGGAGAAATAGAAAGCAGAGGGGTAGTC
Source organism: Turnix velox (assembly GCA_013400935.1). Taxonomy (NCBI): domain Eukaryota; kingdom Metazoa; phylum Chordata; class Aves; order Charadriiformes; family Turnicidae; genus Turnix; species Turnix velox. The sequence goes on from VZTY01028901.1 coordinate 474,005, forward strand.
ATGCAGTGGAAAAGGATTTAAGTCAACAACTAAGTCCACTACCACAAAGGAATAGCAACATATAGTAATGCCTTTTCACTATTAAAATGTCATGGGTAAATAAAAAAGAGAATTCAACATTGGTTTGTCAGTTATTAGGCATTATTTAAAATGGCATCTACTTCATGATCCCTCTTTCACAAAATAAAATTAAATCAATACCTGGAGATACTGTCACGAGAAGCTGCTGAATCTAAACTATCCATTCTTTCAGATGCTTGCAAGCCAGAAGCTTGACCAGGATTTTTATCAATTGAGTCCAGTCCTGATTCTTTAGAAAGCTTCATCATGTGGTTCTGGTAGTACAAATGGATGCTCTCCCGCGTTGGAACATTTCCCTGTGGAAGACAGTATAATGGTAGAGATATGTGGCAGTGGGACAAGGAATGTGTCAAGGAACTAGATTTTTCCATCATTTGGCAAGGAACGGAATAAGGACTGAGCAAACATCTTCCTAGTGAATAATAAACTCCCACTAGTAGTTCCTTTTCAGAGTGCAAGTCACATTTTAAGCAAATGCAAGTGGTTTCAGGCTTTATATAACCAGGAAAACCTGAATGGACTGCAGCATGAAAATGAGATGTGAGCTGGGACCACGACTAAACCTGTACTTTTAGCTAGCTTCACGGACTCAAAGAGCAAACACACACCTTTTATAAGTGGTTAGTAGCTGTTTTTTCAAACAGGAAAAAACAAAACCAGGTCATGTACAATTGATCTACATTTTCATTAGCGTTCCAAAATAAGAATTTTTTCCACAAAGAATGGAAACTCATGAAAAATACAATGAAGACCTTTACTCTTTCTCTGTGAAGGTGGTGAGACACTGGAAGAGGTTTTCCAGATAGGCTGCAGATGCCCCCTCCCTGAAGGTGTTTAAGGCCAGGCTGGATGAGGCATTGAGCAACCTGGTGTAGTGGGAGGTGTCCCTGACCATAGCAGGGGGGTTGGAACTAGATGATCTTTAAGGTCCCTCCCAACCCAAACCATTCTATGATTCTATGACTTCAAGATCAAGCAAGTTCAGGAAAGGATGATTTTATTAACAGTCAGCCCAGATCTGGGCACAGAATTAAATCCTTCTGGCTATCATACTGCAAACAGAATTCTAGAAGAGTGTCATAAGAATAAAACTGAGAACTTTATAGCCTGCTTGTAGACAGAAACACATCAAAGTCATTCTATTAGCAGTTGCATTGACTTCGGAAGGAGCACTGAAAGAGAAGATTGCTATTTTAGAATAGTAATTTTTCTTACTTAATGATGCTTTATGGAAAGACTTTTTCCAGTTAAATTAATAAAAGTACTCTAAAATACCATCTGCATTCCTTTTATTAATATTATTAGTTAGTAGTATTTCAACTCTCATCCTCCATACTGTCCCAAATTCAAAATTTTCAAAATCTGAAGTTTTGTCAGAGAAAATACCTTCAGAACAAAATCTGATACTCAGGTTTTTAACTGTGTTTGCTTTTATCCAAGTTGTTTTCTTTCTGCACTACTAAATGTCTGTGTCCTCATGACAGTATGCCTCTGAAATTATGGCACACACTATGTTCTAGTTTGACTGCGGGCCTAGGATAAAGAACAAGAGCTGTGACACAAAAAGTGCCCAACAGTTTCACTGGTTGGGAGAGAGATAGAAGGAACTTCATCCACCAGGACAACTTTTCTCAACTCTATACTGGACCAAGAAACACCTCATGATGGTTGCAGCAAGAGCTTCCTTTGTTGTTCAGCAATGACAGATACAGAGTTGCTACAGAAACTTAGGAATTATATGGGGTAGTTGGTGATTCTGATGTTGTTCACAGAAGAGGAGTGAATGATTTAATAAAAAACCCCCTGAGTTTAAAGCTATTGACTGGGGGAGGAGTTCTCTGAAGTGCCCCTAGTATCAGAAAATTTAGGATTCAACCAGGATATACCAGTCTATACAAGGACATGGGATCTATTGTAATCAAAATAGCATTGAACTGCTGACAACAAGAAATGGAAATAAATACATGAATAAATCTATTACAAACAAAGGACAGAAAAAAAGTTGAGGTTGGATACCTTGGGAAAAATTAATAGTAACTAAATATTAACAGAAGAAGCCCTCTCTTCGTGCTCAGCAACTCCTGGCCTAGCTGGGTACAGACTCCCTCCACCAGGAAAGCCTGCCTCTCGAATCTCTCATGGGCAGCCTCCTTACTGTGCTGGCAGATATTGAAAGTAGCATAGCAATAAGAGGAGTTATTAAGGTCAATAGTATCTCTTCATCTCTGATAGAGTTCATGGTTTTTTATAAAAACTGGAAAGAATGAAAAACAAGGCTTCCAGGAACAGTTGGGTAGTTGGTGACACACATAAAAAATACCCAAGCTTAAAATGAGTGCTTTATCTAACCTCAAAGTATCACCTACTAGCATTCTGAAGACCCAAATGCATTTTTAGTTACACTAATCAACACTTACCTTCTATAGTAATGTATTTTACTAATACGTGACTAGTTTGTAGAGGACCACATAGCTTCACTGAAGAAATTTATGAGTCTATGCTGTCAGTCATTTCTAAGACAAGTTAGTCCGCAAAAAGAGTGAAATATGAAGACTGAGGTAGTTTTTAAAAATGCCAAACCTTTTCTTCTCTGCTTGAGTCTATCTCAGAAGTGTTTTAGTCAAATCAACATCTCAAAGAATTATTTTTCCAATAACTTGTTTTGTGTTTAGACAATAAATCAAGTTATTTATTGTTTATATATTTATAAAACAGCTAGCAGTAAGAGTCCAGATCTATTTTTAAAATGCACTCAATATGTGAGAATTTTACAGTTTTTCTCCTTAACAGTGATCTGAATAGGCAGTTTGCACTGAGCTGGAAATGGCATTAGCAGACAAAAAAGACCAAAAGCATTACCTTCTTAATCTCCCTCGTCAGCATACAGCGCTCAATTCTGAGCACAGTGGAGATATCAATGTGTTCCCTTGAGATGGAATTAAGCCAGGCTGTAAAACTGTCTAGTGTTGCCAGGAAAAGGACCCAAGTGAACTTCAAGATATTAAATATCCTCTTGATGATGTTATCTGAGGGAGAGGAAAAGCAACAGAGAGTTAATGAACAAAAATATCTTTCACTGTATTTCTGCTTGGAGTTAGATTTGGTTTTCCTTTGTTGTCTAATAAGAGTAATCCAGGCTGCAAGACACTGTCACAGTAAGGAATCTCTGAAGATAGCTGGAGGCCTTTTGGCTGTCTGGGCCATTTTCCTGACTGTATGTCTATGCTTATAAACTGGAATCCTTTCCCTCCTCCCTGGTACTGCAATCACAAGTCATATAAAAGGTCCCTGATTTTAGAGAGAAGGTGCGTGCACAGGTCTGCAAAATGAAACCCAAGAACTAGGCAGCTCCTGAGAGCTACTCAACATCTCCAGCTGCCATGATCTCAACAGTTGTTCAGCTCCTTACCTCTCTTTTTTTTTAACAGGCTGTGCTACATCATCAGTGATCTCAGATCATGTAGCCCAAACAGGACTACCAGGAAAAATCACATAAATCATCCATAAAACATTATTCTTGCATCTTTTGCCAAAACAGTACACTTTTCTGTAAGTAGAGCTTATTAGTTTATAAGAACAACAGTAGCTTTATTTTGCTCAACACAGCTGAGTCTTCTCTCATTTCAATAGTTCCTCTAGCATTGCTAACTGAATTTCTCACCCAAATACAGCTCTTGCACCTTATTTTCCTTCCACTCACATACACACCACACTGCAGTTCTCATATGGCTTTGCACAAATACTAAAAAAATTCTTCCCAGCTAGCCAGTTCCAGAACTAGTTGCCCTGCTGAGTCGCTAATCCCAGAGCCCTCTTTGCAAAGACCAATTTTTGAGTAACCAGCCTAAAAATGACTAGAAAGCTGGCAATAATCTGCCATAAAGGGGCAATGCTTGAAGTAGAGCCAATTTATGTGTTAAGTATGATGCTTCCCACAACCTCACTTCTTAGCTGTACCACAAGATGGCATGCAAAACTTTGTGGAGTCCACATTCGCTCCTTAGAAAGAATGTAAAGGTGAAGGAAGCATGTTCCTATGGAGGAACATGCTCGTATATCTGTGAATGTGGGCAGAATTGTATGCACATACAAGTGGAGAGCAAATGAAGAAAGAATGTATTAGTGGCACATTTCTGTAAAGAAATGGCATTACGTACCATTTTCCTGATCAATACCATGGAACTGGTCTGGTGTCTCTGAAGTATTTAGTATCTCTGGGTATTTAGCCCTCTTCAGTTGTTCATACAGTTATTTCAATAATGTTTTGTCCATTTTCATGTTTTTTCTTTGTCATTTAGAATTAGAAAAAATTTATGATCTATCTACTTAAATTTTATTCACTTATATTTCAATGTGCATTTCTTGAAGCTAAGGAAATCTTGCCATTGGAAATGAAATGAAAGGCTATTATTACAGTAAGGAGCATTCATTTCCTTTGAATTCAAGATAATATTATGACTAGGTTAAAAGAAAACATAGCACCCATACATAAAAATATACAACATATAAATGTTTATTTTTAACCCATGCTCTTCCTTTCTAATATATGTTTTCTGCTACTAACTTCAGGAGAATCACAGTTCCATGTTAAAATTCTGTTTATTGTTGGCCACCATTAGCATGCCATAGTGTCACCACTGCTCTAACAAACATTTCCAGTCTAATTTAAGAGGTTAGTTTTCTCTCTGGGATGAAGGTGATTTAGGATACATTTTTAATGATGTTGTAGCTGGCAGCATTGCCATTCTCCATATCTTTTAAAAAATAATCTTTTGGGGATCGATTGCATTGAAACACCCTCAAAAAGGGAAACAAGTATTTATTTTATGCAGAGACTGTTCTGAATTAAAGGGACAAATGCAGAGAAGGTTTCTCTCTGAGAGTGCAGGACAGGATTGTGAGATAGAAATGTGAAACTGATATTAATGTTCAGATAACAATTGTTATCTCATTTTTTCAACCATCTTTAACAAATTTTGCCTAGGAGTGGTCAAAGTTATTACAACAAAATTATAAAGCACCTTAAACTGGCTTATTCCAATATACATTGATTACAAATTTCTCTTTCTTTCCCTAACCCCTGTAGAAATAGTATTTCTCTAGAGATGTGTTTGAATGATTCACTTCAGCATTTTAATACTAGTAATTGCTTTGCCAATAAGTAACATGTAAAAAAGATCCCCAAACCCCACCAAAAAATCCTGACAGCAATGCATCTCACTTATTTCTCACAGTTCTCGTAAGAAATAAATATCTGCCACATCCCTATAACATTTTCTGCCTTGTGGCTCACTCAGGGATACAATTCTAAGCTTTTTTTTTTTTTTTTTCTAATACACTTTGGAAGAAAGCTTTCCACGTAGACAAGACCTTACAAATGTCCGGCATTTCTTCTGTTTGTAAGAGCATCTGTACCTGATTAAGAATGGATGAGATCGGGAAAATCCCTTTCCTTTTAGTGGAGATTACTGCATCTTGCTGTATGGGTGAGTACTGGACACAAGCATCATATTAAACTTGCTAAAACACTCTGGGTCAATGTGCTAATAATAACAACATTTCAGATATTGAAAATCAATATAGATTTTAACCTAGGGCTATGTGCCACCAGGAACAAAAGCTAAGCTCAGGCATGAGTTGTTCTATGACTAAAATATGCAGTAAGTGATCAAGTCTGAGCCTGCAGGTGTATTTACTGAAGTATATAGAGAATGAATGCAGTAGCTAATAGCCAAGGTTTAAAAGTTCCTGTACTTGTAAATCTGGTAATTGAAAACCCAAAACTGCACAGGTTAGAGTGGATTTGGGGGTTTTACAGAAGTCTGGGATCACTGCAATGCTGTTTGTGATATGCTGCTTATACCACCAGCCACAACAGCATTGTAACAGCAAACAAACCCTTTTCCTAGCCTTCATACCTGGTCCATCAGATTTCTTTTTGACAGGTTCCTCTTCACTGTCTTCACAGTCTGCATCACTACCACCTATGGAGAACGATGAGCAAAATAGTGTTATATGTCCAAAAGACCATGTGTAAAAGCCTTTCAAGCTAGAAAATGCTACAGTTACTAAGCAATAGGATCTGGTTCCTCATCCACCACTACAACAGAAAGAGCATTTGTATTTCTAAAGGACTCAAGTAAAAGGCCAACCCCATCAGCTGAGATGGTTGCAGATGACAAACCCACCTAGTAATGTAATTTTCTCATTAGACAGGCAGCTGGGTAAGATCAACTGTTGGTGTAAACCCAGGCAATTTTCAGTCACACCACTTTCACCCTGCAGCAGCCTTACTTTTCACTCAATCACAGAATCACAGAATGACCCGGGTTGGAAGGGACCTCAAGGATCATGTAGCTCCAACCCCCCTGCCTAGCAGGGTCACCAAACAAACACATTTACTAGATGAGGTTGCCCAGGGCCCCGTCCAACCTGGTCTTGAACACCTCCAAGGACGGGGCATCCACAACCTCCCTCGGCAGCCTGTTCCAGGACCTAACCACTCTCCTAGTAAAGAACTTCCCCCTAACATCCAACCTAAATCTTCCCTCCTTCAACTTGGATCCATTTCCCCTAGTCCTGCTATTGTCAGCCCTTTCAAAGAGTTTACTCCCTTCCTGGGTGTAGGTTCCCTTCAGGTATTGAAAGGCTGCAATGAGGTCACCCCGCAGCCTTCTCTTCTCCAGGCTGAACAAGCCCAACTCCCTCAGCCTGTCCTCATAGGGGAGGTGCTCCAGCCCCCTGATCATCTTCGTGGCCCTCCTCTGGACCCTTTCCAAAATCTCTGTCTTTTTTGTACTGAGGGCCCCACACCTGGACACAGTACTCCAGAGTGGGACAATCACCTCCCTATCCCTGCTGACCACCCCTCGCCTGATGGAGCCCAGGATTCCATTTGCTTTCCGAGCTGCGAGAGCGCACTGCTGGCTCATGTTAAGTCTCTCGTCCATCAGGACCCCCAGGTCCTACTCTGCCGAGCTGCTCTCAAGGACCACTCCTCCCAGCCTGTACAGGTGCCTGGGGTTCTTCCGGCCCAAGTGCATAACCTTGCACTTTGCTCCATTGAACCTCATTAGGTTCACCTGAGCCCAGCTTTCCAGCCTGTCTGGAAAGCTTGTTTCTCCAGTTTTTGCAAGGGGCAACCTGATCAGTGCTCTGCATCTTCTTCTGCCTTTGACCCAGCAAACCTAAATGAACTGAGTGAGACCTTCAGGTTGAAAGGAAACATCAGAGCTGGTATGAAATTACTACATGCTTTTATTTAGGTTTGCATCAGAATAGTGACATAGAGTCACAGGAAGAACCAAAGGCAAACAACTCTCCTTCTAAAATCCAGTAACTGCAGCTGCAATTCCAGTGGTAGCAGTCAAATTACAGAGTTCTCCCTTTTCTTCAGGGAAAACTGCCAAAGGAGGAAAAGTCCAGCTGATTCATTCTTAATGGGCTCCCCTCCTCATCCATATTAAACAAAAAATTTCTATTTCTGAATTTCTATTTTCTTTTTTTTGTTTAAAGAAGGAACAAAAAATGAAGATATATGAACCACTTCTATACTGATTCTTTTTAGAGGCATGAATGATTTTACAGTGCCAGTAAAACCCTATTAACATTAGTATATTTTCTTTTTGCTACCTGCTGAATTCACTGTGAATTCAGCAGTTCATGAATATTTGTGTTCCTCAGTGGGTACAGCATGAAAAGTGAAAACAATTTCTTGATGTTCTTCCTCATGTATCAACTCAAGCTTGTTTAGGATCCAATACAGGAAATGTGGCATGAAGAATTAACATGTAGCTATTTCACTGATTTTTTTCTTACAGCTGCACTTGGAGTACAACTCTTCAGGAACTTCCTTATGAAGAAGTTCTTCAACAAAAAACAAAATTCTGACAAATGCAAAACTTTCCCTGGGAATACATATGAATTCCTAATCAAATTCAGAGACTTTGAGCAAACCTAGAAAAGAGTTGAGAGTAAGATAAACCTCCTTATGAGGTAGAGGACTGAAAGGGTGATGTACTCACTCTAATACTGGCCAAAGACCTAGCATTCACAAACCCATATTCTAGAGAAATGCTGTTAACTACCAGGTTACACTGCTTTCTGAAGTTACACCTTTGCATGGTTATGGCTTTCTCTGCAAGTACTCTGCTTCCACAAATGTTTTCATATAGGTAACGTTTTCTGCAAAGAGTTGAGTCTTCCCATTTGACAAAAGTTCCAGAAGTGTTTCTTGCAGCTCTGTGGAAAACTGACATACCCTCTTCTCCTTTATCTCCCCCAGAGTGCATTGTGTAGAATGAAAGGGCATAGCTGTGGCTGGCCTTGTCATGGGCTGGGAAAGCCAGCCAAAGGCAAACTCACTTTATCAGTTCAGGGCCAGAACTAAGACCACTTGTCCTCTAAAACTTGGCTGTCTTTCACAGCCAGGAACAAGAGGCAGTCAAGCTGTTTCTACATTTTATTAAAATACAGAGTCTACCCACCATCTCCAGATCCTTTTCGTCTTCGCTTCTCCTCTTTCCCAAAACTTTTCTTCTCTTTGCGCCTCTGTCGTAGTGCTGTTTTAGGGTCAGTAATCCAGGCCTGATAAACAAACTGGAAGGAACAAACTAATTTATTTTAAGGTCCTTTATATTTTGAGAGAAAGCCATAGAATAAGCCACAAGCAGGACTATATGGTTTAAGTAAACACATTCAGATCTGCAGGGGTAATCATATGCTATTTTTTGAAAGCATAAAACCAAATTTGAAAACACTTGTGGGTGAACCAAGTCTCAATCCACAAAAAGATCATGCTCTGAACTCTGGGAACTAATACACTGTTTTGTATATGGGCTCCTTCACCTGAATCTCTCCATTTAATTCTGCATTTCTACTTTATCATTTTACAGACAAGATGCAGAGTAATGAAAACTTTCTCTTGAAGTTGTGCTCATACATTTTCCATGTTTCAGGTATTTTTCCCCATGCAAATCCTAATGGAACATTTACAGATTTGCTATATATGCACAGCCCCAAACCTGGAAGTCAGGAATTCCTCAGATTTTATTCTGATTTTGACAATAGCTCTCTTTGTTGCTTCAGCTAAGTTGCTTATGACTGCTGCTGTCTTCACACTGAAGACAGCAATACTTACCTATATATCAAGGGGATTTTATTGGGCCAAATCCTGCTTACAGCACTCAATCAGATCAACAGTCTGTAGGCCTATATGACTACATGAAGCATGAGATTGGCCCAAAATATTTAAAAATGTTATAGCAGTAGAATAGGAAAAGTAAAAGTTACTCAAAAGTAAACATTTGAATAGTTCTGCCCAAGCTATGAAGGAGGGCTACAGGAAAAAGGCGCAATCATATTTTTTTTCACTATACATCTTGAAATGTGATCAACAGAAACCAAAGTAACCATATCTTCGTCACTGCTCTTTAGGATGAAAGATACTCTTTTGTTTCTTTTATTATTTTTCATTGAGAAATGGTAATCATCTTCAGTCAGTACTGCACTGTCATCTATTTCTAAGCAACACAAGCTGCTAACATAGACAGGGCAGAAAAACACATACAAAGTTGAAAATAAAGCAGAGTAACAACACAGCTCTATTAATTCTCAAGACAAACATGCAGACAAGGCCAACAACAGGCATCTATCTCAGTGAAGCTGGAACTGCCCCACAGGACAGAATCATAAAAAAATTTGTTGGTTTATTTATATTTTTATAATTTGCTTATACAAATTGCTTTGGAACTTAAAAAGCTAGTTTTGAAACTGTCAAATTGGCAAATTAATTTAAAAGAGAAAGTAATTTGTTCCATTTTATGAATGTATGTAACAATGGAGAGAAAATTCATTTTTTTTACTGTTGATAAGAAGATATTCTTCCAAATCTCTCAAGGTATTTCCATTCATTTTTATATGTTTGGCTTGTTCAAAACAGGCACCACTTGAGAAAACGTGGGGCACATGTTTCTCTTTGCTTTGCAGTAAGTGTTTTCTAATGAAGGTGATCTGGGGGAATGCGATACTTAAACTGATACTGTATCACTTACTGACAGATGAAAACTGTCAGCATCTGTCATTGAACAGTTAGCTGAGAAACTGATACTAGCCACAGTCATAGTATGAGTACTATATTAGAGGCAAAAAGACTTGGAAGAGGTTAGAAGAGAATGGAGAGAGGGCATCTGACTGATGAATTTAACTACTTATGCTAAGCATCAGAAACTTTAAAAGCTAACTGGGTGCATAAATATGTACGATTTTTGATTTTTCCTACCAAGAAAAATGCAGTTATCTTTGAAGCTTTGAAGCCAGTATGCTCAATCTGTAATGCTCATGCTTTACAACCACCATATTACATGTATGGAATATAAAATGGCACATGGTGTTCAAAGGTAGGAAATGTTAAATGTATTCAAAGAAGGCAAGAAAGAAAATGTACAAATCTTTTTTTATGATGATGTAGGCCAGCAATGTAAAGCCTTTAAAAGGGATTAGGAGCAGAATGTGTGTTTCACAACACAGCTTTTTACCAGCTTCCTGAGATCAAACACCACAGTGTCCAAAAGATGCATGCAACTTGATGTGACCATCTTGCATAGCTGCATAGAAAGAAAAAGGAGAATCTGGGTCTGCATTTTGTCTCTGGGGATGTACTTAAATTGTATAGACTACTTCTCCTGTGTCTTGATCACTTCATAAGTATGAAATCTCTTGCATTCACTGGGAATGAAGGTTTAGCTATAATTTTTTTTTCATATAAGAGGAAAAATGCAGACAAGGAGAGAGGCATACATCACAGCAGGAACTACAGAATGGATCACTGAGCACTCACAACATGTCAAGTACCTTTGCTGCTTTGATTAAATACTGAAGAATAGTTTTGGGCAGTTTAATGATAGACTTTGGCAAGGCTAAAATGGCTGAAGCAAATTTCCCAATAGCTCTCTATAAAGAACAACAAAGCAAGAGCAATTAGTAGAAAACAAGAAAATATTAATAGAAAGTGTTTAGTGAATGATTGTGCCTAGATTAAGAAGAACACTTCATGTACATGAAAAAGATCATTCATGATCACAATAAAATTTCAGTAGGATGATTCTTAACAAATTGGATTCTCTAATAAATAAAATCTCCAAGTTAACCTTTGAAGTGAATACTGCACACAACTCACACACACACAGAAAAGATCATTCATTTAAAATAATTCCTTAGAGGGCTCTACAGCTAAAAATTTCACTTTACGAGTATTTACTGTTATTATTAATAACATGTGTATGCTGATGGAAGGTGAATAAGTTATGCTGATCAAATGATGAACAAGTGTTTCATAAACTAAACCAATTCTCTGTTCTATACAACTCCTTCCCATGTAAAGCCATCTAACATCATCATGTTGCACATCCTGTAAAACTTGTCACATTTACAGAATGTCTGGACAGAATTTTGAAATACAAAGCAGATTCTCCACCTTCAGATTAATAGTGTTAAGACCAAGCAAACAAAAAAACCTGAAGCCTAGAGTAAATGAAGAACATTGTTATCTTCTGACTTGAAGTTTAGACCTCTTTAAAATCTCAGTGCATGGCTCCACCAGTTCTGAATAAAATGCTGACATCAATTTTTAGAAAAATCAGCAGAAACAAGAATTCAAACTTTCCTCAAGAACAATTTTTTCTATCTCAGTTTAACAAATATAATCAGTTGGATTACATAAGTATATAAGACACACTGTATCTTGAAAATCTAGTAATGTCATCTGGTAAGCTTTGTTTGTAAGCTATTAGTATAAGGAATAAAAGAGCTTGATTTGGGCTTTCAGTAATGCACCATTTTTGTGATGATTTGAGCTTGCCCATGGATGGGAAAAGTCATCTGCAAAAAGTAAGCATTTGCTTAAGCCTAAAAATTGTAAACCTAAAAAAGTTCTGTGATATTTCTGAAAATTCTTCAAGTGAACATTTTATCTCATGAAAATGAAAGCAATCCTATATGTGCATGAGTATTTCACTAGTTTCTTCAAGTCAATTTATCATTTAAGATCTGGTACTATGTAGGATGAACCATACCATATTTACCAACTCAACTAGTAAACCACAGTTATCTTTTTAACAACCCATTACATTCTTAATTCAACACAGTCTGTCACTTAAAATGCAAACATATTGTTTAACACTTGCATCTTGCAAAACAAAGGAAAGTGATAATTTAAAATGTTAAGCTCTTTTAACTGGTCCACCAGTATCACAAAAAATACTTTTTTTTTTTTATTATGTGTTCTACATGAAAAGTCACTTATTTCGGGTATAATTTCTTCAGTGAATAATAACATTTTCTCAAAAACAAATAACCCATCAGATTCCTCACTTGTATTTTTTGTAATTGTTAAACAACAAAGCTCAGGTTCTTAGCCTTCAATTTGTATTTTTGCTTTTCTCAGTAATAACTAAATGAAGACACAATTTCACCATGGTTTCAGTCAGTATTAGATTATACTTAAAACAGGCAAACTTGCATCTACATAGGCCAAAAAATTTCTTTTCAGGTCTTATTGTACACATGTGCCTGTGTTATGGGAAGCCAACATTTTTCTCCAGATGTCAACTAGAAAGCAAATCAACATAAAGTACCTGAAAAGCAGATTTTTTTCGAGGTTCTTCCTCTTCTTTTTTCTCCTCTTCCTCTTCCTCTTCACTGTCCGTCTCAAACAAATAATAATTTCCACTTCTGACCACTAAGTGAAACAAAATACTTTTTTATTTTTCTGAAAAGTCCTATTCTCAACTGCCCCAAGACCTATGAACAGCCAGCCAGTTATTTAAACATTCATAACCAGAAGAGTTGAAAATAGAGAAGAAGCAAGAGATTAAAAGATCTCAGGCAATTTATTTGGTATTAGTCTGCAATACTTTGGGCACAAATGAGAATTATATGAGAACTAAGGAAAATATCATTATGAGAAGGAAGAGTAAAGTAAAAAACTTGAAGTATATCAAATTACTAGCTTACATTTTTTAAGAAAAAAAGGCAGCTAAGTCTAAATTAATTTCGAACTGATATGATGGAGTAAAAAAAGCCCAGCAGGTTAAGTGAAAGAATTTACATGAACAGTACCACTGGACAAAAAATACAGAACTTCTCTTTAAAATGCTGAGGCATCCTTTAAACTATGAAATGAGATGGTATTAGCTAATGCTTTCTTCATTTAAGCTTTGATGAGGTAATGGAAAACCTTGGTTTTTAAAAAAAAAAATCACTTGGTTTCTTATAAATGTGATCACAAATCAGTTTCAATTTTTTGCCCATGGATTCAGAAAGATTCTGAAACCTTGATACAGTAAAGATGCACAGTGAATAAGCTAGGCCTTATATCCTTGAACAGAAGCAATGTTTTTATTTCTCAGATGGTAACAGGCCTATATGAATGAACAGGGGAAACAAAAGAAATAAACATAAGGTAATGAGCAAGAGAAAAATCAAAATTACAGCATTACAGTCAGCAGTGAAAACTGGTAAATAATTTCCACATTTAAGCTGAAGTATTTAAAGGAACAGTTACTTAGATGAAATGTCACACAATTGGATATATGGAGCGATACACATTTATATTAAAAATTATACTTAACCTCATTATAGGTTTCTGGAAAAATAACAATTGCTTTAATTCAATCATACCTTGAATTCTACACATATCCTCTGTGCACAGATGACTAAACACAGCTACTATTGTAACCTCATGTTAAGCATGTTGAAATTTGCCAGAACTCTATTGGATCATAACTTCAGCATATAAATGTTCTTCATAAAGGGAACTGTGTGCCTTGTATGCCTAATCATAACCTTTATAATCAATGAATGCCCTGCAGAGGGACAGAGTCCACCACAGCAGTTCTAATTGCTGAACTGTGGTGAAAGCAAAGTTTGGAAATTTTTGAAAATAAATTATTTGTTAAAATGCCTTCTAAGAATGTGCATTTAAAATTAATTAAAGAAGTGAATGTTTTTTAAGAGTCTGCAGTTCTCTTTCATAAAAAGATATCATGTAGTCAGCAATAGAAATCATCCATACAGGCTAAGTGAGGTCTAATATCTTAGGGTAAACCGCTACTGCACTTATGTAAAGGCTCAGAGTACCACCCAGTCAGATTTGGAATGCAAATCATTTATCATGTACTCCCTCCAAAATTTTTAGGCTAAAGTGTATCTTGAGGGGACACTATAATGTAGAAGTTATGTCTCTTACAACTAAAGAGGGAGGTATGATTGAATAGCAATAATGCATTCTTGCACACATCAAAATGTATTAAGAAGTGTATTAGTCATCTACAGGGACTACTAAAGAGACTAACTTTTACTAGTAAGATAATTTATGGCCTGACTGAACTTGGGGGACCACCCTTCTAGTGCAAAATGCGATTTTAATCTACTAGTTAAAGACTTGAAGACTTTCCTTGTGGGATGAGATGTCTGCTGTGAGGAGGCAGAAGGGGAGCCATGCAGAAGAAGACAGCATAATCTCATCCTCTGCTGTGCCCAGAGGGAGAGATCTCCCCAAGACAGCTGCAAGCACCATCTTTTTGCTCTACATCAGACACAACTTTTTGTCCCAGAAGAAGGTGAGGACCTCAAAACACACAACCCTAATTCCTAGTTATCTTTGTGGGGCTCTGTAAGTAATCAAAGAGCATAGGAGAAACTATTCCTCCCTGAAAGGGAGAACATGAGTGAATGCCAGTGAGGAAACCCTCACTAATGTTTCCCATCTGTTCTACTCAGACTCAAATTCATGATTGTGTTTTATTTCCTATGCTATATAGAATGAGGAATCTTTCTGTATAATAAAACTGTAACAAGTATTATAAAAATAACAATGAAATCTAAAGTAAACATCTGAATTGTCATAAAAGCTCAAGCCTGAACAACTTCTACATACATTTATACAGCCAGAGCCACAAACCTATTTACCTAGATGAACAGACACACACAGCAGGAGGCTGCAGGTACAGCACAGCGCTTCAAAAAGGATAAATAGGGGATAATAGTCTCTTTCCAGTTTGTATGCCTGTGAACATTTATTGTCAGTGACATGTTTCAGTGAGTGTGGATGCAAAGCACGTGGCAGGCAACCACTGTTTGCAGAATCAGGGTCTGTGATGCTTCCCACAAGGTATTGCATTATTGCAGTAAAGAATTTCAAGAACACTCACTGTTTAAATAACAAAAAGAAAGTTGCCACCTAAGAGCATTAAATAATGAGGGTGAAATAAGTAAAAGGTGAAGTCAATGTCTCTCTCTGAGCATTTCTTCTTATTTCAAAATCAGTGGTGAACAAATAGGAGACCATATCCCATTCCTTCAAAATCACTGTTGCTTGAAACTCTCCAGTAGAAAGTCACAAATTACAGTTTTGATCTGTTTTGTCATTGTCCTTCATGAAACTACAGAGCAAGAGAGTTTTGTGAGACTTTTGAAAAGGGATAGGTCTCTCTAAAGTGGCAACGTGCCCTTTAGAAAAATAAAAATAGAGGCACAGTTTATTTGTGACTTGATAGAAACAAGCATACAACATTCTGTTAAATGCTACTAGCAAATACATATGCTGCAACTAAAAACAAATACATGTAGGTAAACGCAGATATGTAAAAGTATCACTTAGAGTAACTATGTTAAACTAAATGACTAGGCACAATACAGACAATCCTATTTAACTCTGTTCAGCGCTACACTCCAATTAATTTTCCAAATCTTCAGAGGTTAATAGCTCATTTCTGATTTCCTTCAACAAAGATCCTATAGAAGGACACTGATTTGCAGTCTACTTGGTTTTCCCATTTTAACCAGTTCACGATATAGAATCATAGAATCATAGAACAGTATAGGGAAGATCTCTGTCAGATGCCTGGACTAAGCTACAAATTAAAATATTAGAATGAAACAATTACATGAGTGATACAGATTTCTTGTGCATGGGGTTCATCCTATTTCTGCTCTCACATAAACAGAAAAAATTGGAAACAACAAAACAAGTGCCATCAACAATAAATTAAAATGGGATCAGAGATACTTAGCTGAGCTCTAAATGGCCTAGTCCTAGAAAAGTCTTGCTGTCTGACTGTGGTACTCAGATTTCTCCAGCTGACAGCAGAGTAAGTGATGAATCATTGCAAAAAGGTGCATGATGTGTGTGCATGAAAAAGAAATTATGAGTTATCTTAGAATGCATTGGCAAACCTTCACATTTTTAGATATATTGTATTTAGCAGTAAGGGGGAGCTGAGACTTTTGAGGCCAAAATAGATTGGTTTTGGCATACATTTATCTAAATTGAAATTTATATAAAAATGCCCAAGTATCATGAGCTAGCTATGCTTCCAATACACAGAAGTTCAAAATGCAGCTAAACTCACTCCTTGAAGATTTGGACAAAGAAAATGTTTGTTGAAAAACAAGCCTTCTATCAAGTCACAATCATAAAAACAGGCATAAAACAAACAGGTCATGGGAATGCCTTAATTCTGGTCAAGGATATAAGGGTTAAATCCACATATTTGTAAGATGATTGAGAAAACCTACTGGAAGCATGATCAACCCAAGGCCGCCACCACAGCTTTTTTTTGCCCTTGGCTTTCTCTTTGTCTGCTTCTCCTAAAATAAAATATGTCCAAATATTAATTTTACAAAATGAGAAACGTTTCTTACACTGATTAATAATTGCTAATTTCTCTCAAAAGAACTAAAATGTCATGAGCACATCAGATGACAGATCTATTGAATACATTTAATACTTAAATAATAAAGAAGCATGACAACTAAGCAGAAATACTTTGGTTTACACAGCAGCTAAAACAGCATTCTACCCTAAAATAGCTAAAAAGTTCAGGTTTTTGTTTTAAAACATATAGTTCACAACTGACTGTAAATTCAAGAAGACAATATTTTCCCTTGTCCCAAATCCCCTTACATTTCAGGCTCAAAAATTTTTAAAACAAATATGTGCTGATCCCAAGTCATTGCTAGACTTGTGGCACTAGATAGATAACAACACTTAAAAGTATATAAATATTTTGGTGACCAAAAAACCTCATAGTATCCAGAAAGTGTTGGTGGAAACATGTGGAAGCTACCTATTGTAACACTGTGTTTATAGATATTGACTTTGTTCAAAAAACCCCTCTGCTGCTGTTCAGGTCTGTGCCAATGGGCTGAAGTTAACGCAAAGTAACCTCAAAGGAAAGCGTTTTCTCTAAACTCTTTTGCAGTATAAAAACCCAGATCTTTTTGACTGAATCAAGCTTCACACTGATAACTGGCTAACACATGCTGGCAGTTCTGAAGGATCTGTCCAACTATTAGGTCTATCAGGTCCTTAGTGCTCAACTGCGATCATGGTAGAACAACAGCTAATGGTACCTTCATCATCTTCTTCAGAAACCTTTCGAATCTCCGGCCCCTCTGAGGATTCCTGGCTCATGCTTAGCATCCTCTCTTTACCCTTTTTGTATTTTTGCTGCCTGGCTTTGATGCGATCCATTCTAGCAAAAGGAACAATCTTATCAGATGCATGTCCTCACCCATGAAAACCAAGCTGAAAACCAAGAGTTAGATACATTCACACATATTCCACCATTTTCAAAGGAAATATCCATTGCTGTTATTCCTTCCCTTAAACAAAAGGAGTTAATTGGCTGTGAAGGGGATTGTTGGAAGGGTCAAGCTAGAAGTTCAGCAAGAGTTATTTTGCCTGCTTCCCCTCAACTATCTTATTATAATTTAAAATTTAAGTAATTCTGGTCAGGAGCTACAACAGAGCAAATGAAGCTCTGAGAAAAATGAGCTTCTGCCTAACACAGTGGTTTTCCTGAAACTTGCCACTCTGAACCAAGCATGTGTCTGCTCCTGCACTATTTGTGCTACATCTTCACCCCCTAAGCTCTAATTTCTCCTACAGATGATACCACATCTGGAAATAAAGGAGATTTAACCTAGTTCACTTTTGTCCAGATGTAGATAAACATTTAATTATCTTTCTTTCAATTCTCTAAAGTTGGCACAATTTGGTCTTTTAAGACTTCTACGTTTTTGCAGTTTAACAAGCTGTGGCAAAAAAAGCAGTTGAGATTACCAGGAAAAAGTTCCTTCAATAAAACCAAACAAGTTAGTAATTTCAGAGATCAAAATGTAGTTAAAATATTTCTATTAATCTGTTCATTTATAAGGGAGGAACTGCCCACTAGAGAGGGAAAACTCTTTCATCTCAGCTAGTTGCTATTGTGTAATAGATGATCACATTTCCTAGCATCCATCTGCTGCTGATGCTACAATCTGTCACTTAGGACAACTTGGATGGTGATGGTTCTGTTCATCCTAACCAGTCTAAACTGTATGAAGTACTGTATGAAACTGTATGGAGAAACAGGGAAGACAGTACATTCCACTCTGATCCTTTATGTCATCCCACAACCTTTGGTCCTAGAAATGTAATTCTAAGTATATATGAAAACTTGGATTCTGCAGAATGTTGTCTTTTGGGACAAGATTATTCAAAACCTATAAATTGGAATAACTAAGATCTTTGAATACCCAGAGAGCAATTTTTGTAATTGCAAAACCGTATTTCAAAACCTAACCAATCTTTCTAAAAAAGGTGCCAGAAAAATACCAACAATCATTGAAATACGTACATACGTATGTGGGCATGTATATGTATTTTTATACATAAATACATAAATACATACTGTCTTTTCAGTTGATCCATTGATTTTTTTTCCTCTTCAATTCTTGCCTTTACAGCCTTGACAATTGTAGCCTGGAAAAGCTCAGCACCCCTACAGCAGAAATGGGGATGGAGCAAAAGACAAAAGGAACGGAAATATTAAATGCTTCTTAATTTCCCTTATGCCAGCTAATAATAGAGAAATCTGCATTTTCTTAGTCCACAGCCACATATGCATAAAACAAAAATAATCCAAGGCCTGAAAGAATACTCCAGAATGCTAATCTGATTAGAAACAGTTATTTCTATATATGTTGCCAACTCTGATCCCTACTCAGCCTGTAAGTTCCCCTAGCAGCAGTTTAAGGAATTCAGTCTCTGGTTCTGAAGAACACAAAACCTAAGTGGGATCAAGGCCAAGTTAGGACTTCCTCCATACCTCCAGGATTTGGCTTTCACAGTTATTTCAGCATTATAATCACCTTATCCCCCCGCTTCAATGCCCTGGAGGTTCTGAGATTTATCCATGGCCACGATGAGCACACCTCACTTAAAACCCCTGAAAAGGGATAGAACAGTGCTTTCAATTGGATGACACACATCCTTGAACAAAATTCTCATGAGCCAAGAGAATGTGGCTTCTAATTCCATTCCCTCAGAAATATAATCAGCTCATCAGTTCAGATGTCCCAATCACATGCCTTGGCCATTCTTCATTATTCACTCATCACCTTTTGAAGACTCTTTTGAAGACTCTCGAAGAGCCTTGAATTGTAGAATAGTTAAATTTTCAACCTTGCTTTCTGTAAGCTTAGTCATACTTCCATGTAATATGCAGGATAACCACAGTTATTTTTTCAAAAGAATACAATCAAGACTGACCATCACTATTGTACCAAAGTATGCCAAAGTAAACTAAGAAGGATGTTTTCTTCTTAGAAACTTGATCATTGCTAAATTCTTCTACTGAAAACTGTTACTGGACCCTCATCACTATTATTTGAATCACAATTTAATCTTATTTAGTTGAGGTTATTATTATTTCATAATAATAACTTGGAAGAAAGGCTCAGATCATGCTGTCTGAATCCAAACCTGATCTTCTTCATTGTTCATGTAAATTCAAAGCTTGGCTTATAGCAAGGAAAGTAGCTAGCCATGGAAATTAAGTGTACCACTATGTTTATATTACTATCCTTCCTGTAATATCTTGGTATTTCCTAGAAATTAATACATCTATCTTGACAAAATGTCCCCACTTCAGCTGCTGGAGAACTCAAGCCTGTGTAGATTTAGTAGCTTACTAGAAGGCAAAAAGCTTGAAGTATGAACCAGACATGTTTCTTTCAGCTCAACCCAGTGTCATGAGCCTGCCCTTTCCTTCTGGATGCTAACTTTCTATTCAGGAAGTATTTTGATACTCATGATTTTGCTTTGTGCTATTTTCAGCGTGAACAAAAAAAAAAGAAAAAGCAGAAAAAAGGTAGTATCCAGCAACTTTGGGCACCAACAGCGACATTCACCTCAGAGCAAAACTCTGAGAGGCAATATGGGATGGAGGCATAGATCTCTTGATAGCCCTAGTTACAGTGGTGAATTTTGCTAAGTATAGGCATCTTAACATGTCTTCTTTTAAAAGAAATCCCTGGAGGGGGGAAAACAGGAAGATAAAAATAATTCCTTTCAGAACGTGGAAGCCAAATTTTGCCCTCAAACACAGGCAGAAATTAATATCCATACGTTCCTTGGTAAAAAAAAGTGCCACAATTTAATTCAATATTGACAAAAGTAACTACTTAGAAATCTTACTGAAATTTAAACCAGAACTTTATTTCTTATCTGCTTTCATATTATAAACCAGAATGATTGTGCTGGTAGTAGCTATGAGAGGAAGCTTGTAAGAAGGTAGAAGTAATAAGAGGGTAATATTTCCCGGACACACCAGTTTAGTGTCCAGTGATGTGATGCTTCCAAGTGTCTTCCTGATGGTCTTCTCAAGCCAGATGTCATAACTTTCCTGTATTTTTTCAACATGTGATTCCTAAGGCCCATTGTCCCCAAAAGGCTTTGATAGCAGAATGTTTTCCTTCCAAGGTTTTGAAACTCTGGCATTTACTCTCATACATATTGACATTGAGAGAATGCTGCAACACACATCAACTTTTGGAGATTTTAATAAGGGCTTTGAGAACAGCAGATGGTGTTTGGTAGGAAGGAAGGCTTAATTTCTATCAGATTCTCAATTACTTTGTTTTCTCCTGTGTGTATTCAGAGCTGGGTTTGCAATTGTAAATTTAATAAGGATTGTTTAAATCAATGTAAAGGGACTCCTTTTATATTACCTGTCGTAAACAGATGAGCACTTTATCCATGAGAAACTTGAGCTGTTTCATTTAATTTTAAAAACTTTATGTTACCTTGATGCCAGGATCTGAGAAGCTTTTATATCAGCAACAACATGCAGAAAGTAGTAACTCATGAAGACTCTTCTTTGCAGCAGCAGGAAAGCAAAACATATACTGTCCCAAATGATTCCTGCTTCTCCACTGGGTAGTTTACAATCTATGTCATTGGTTGCTGGAAAAAGATATGATCAGCATAAGGACTGTTGTACTAAGAATTATTTAACAATGTCAAATCAATTAAATACTCTTAGCCTTTAAAATTCTTAGAATTGAGGTAATTAAATTATATTTTTCTAAGGGAAAACTGACATGAATTTCCATTTGATGTACACCATGTTTTATTTTAAAGCAAACTGAAAACCTTCAAACAAATTAACCCTGTCCTAATACGTACTTGAAATCAGGCAAATGAAAAAAGTATTTTTTGTTAGTCTGAAATCTTTGATTTTAGGGTTTACTAAAATGTCACCTTTCAACTTTTTTTTCATTTAGAAATTACTTTTAGTCCCATTTTTATATTAATAACACCATCAACATAAGAAAAAAAGTGGTTTGTTTTTGTGAAAATGGTTTTTCGACTGCTACCACCTAATATTTTTATTTTTCTCAGCACAACTCAGTTCAATGTTTCCTTCCACTGCATAAAAGAAAAAATATTGAAACCACAAAAAGGCCTTCTTTGGGATAGGAGAAGACGAGGAGAGAGGAAGTCCCATTCCTCCCACCTCCAGAGTTTGGCTTGGCCTATTTCTTTCTTTCTTTGTTCCTTGAAAGACAGTTCTCTTGGGGGTATTAAAAAATTAAAACTGGATTTTGAGAATCTAGAATATGAACTAAATGGTCTATGATGCCCTGTATAAGGGAGTAGAAGGACTAAAGAGATGGTCTCTGGCTCGAAACCAGCTTTAGAATCAAGCAAGCCAATCTAAGTTTCCAATGAGGTCTGGAAGGTCAAGATCCAAGAGCTACAAAACCTTCTGTGCCCATTCACTGGGGAGTCAGAAACTAGTGTATAAGTTTATGTTCCTGCTTCAGAAGTTTTACATAACTACTACTGGGCATCATGAATTTGAGTCTTCATATTTTCTTACTTTTCCCTTAATCTCCAGTCATCTATTAAGATAATACACAAAGACAGGAAATCAGAACTTTGCTGCAGACCCACTAGGATGAAGCAGCTCTTCAAATTCAGTAAAAAAACTGAAAAAAATCAGGCATTTTCCAACTGTCAATCCAGGGTGTCAAGACAAAGTGGAGCCAAATTAAAAGCTCAGTAAGAGGTGAAGTTTCATGCTCTCTATACTTCATTCCTCCCTTCTCTCACCTCCATCCATATATGCTATCCATGACCTACCTCCCTGTTATCATCTGGATCCACTATGTCAGCAGAAGATTATGCTTTTATGCTGGCCTAGCCACTTGCAGTTTCAGTTAGCTGAATTGGTTTGCCCTTTGAATAGCAGAAGGCAAG
Source organism: Turnix velox (assembly GCA_013400935.1). NCBI lineage: Eukaryota > Metazoa > Chordata > Aves > Charadriiformes > Turnicidae > Turnix > Turnix velox. The sequence goes on from VZTY01028901.1 coordinate 496,677, forward strand.
ACCTGGTACCCAGGGAGGAGTGGGAGTAGGCAGTCGTCCTTCTTAGGTAGTATTACCTTTCAGAAGGTAATATGTCAGGAATGGGTGTGTCAGTTGATGACAAACTCAACATGAGCCACCATTGTGCACTCGCAGCCAAGAAGGCCAACCAAATCCTGGGTTACATCAAGAGGAGTGTCACCAGCAGGTCCAGAGAGGTGATTTTGCCCCTCTACTCGGCACTTGTGAGACCCCACCTGGAGTATTGCATCCAGTTCTGGAGCCCTCAACACAGGAAGGACATCGAGCTATTGGAGCAGGTCCAGAG